>WEKX01021285.1:0-52879 GCA_013390025.1 Pitta sordida
CTGGGCGCGGGCAGGTGTGGGGACAGGGGGTGGAGCCTCTGGTGTGGGCGGGGCCCGGGGCCGGGGCGGGGCCGAACGCAGTGACCCGCACGCTGGCTCCTTCCCTCTCCTGCCGCTGCCCGGCCCTGCCCTTTCCCGGGATACTCAGGAGCAACCCCGGGGGAAACGGTTACAGGAGCCACGGAGAACAGGATGCGGGCACTCCCCAGAACAAAGCAAAGCCCTTCAGCTGGCCGGGACACGGGTGCTGCTTTATCCATATGGATACGTGTGTGTGTGTATTTATCCTTGGTCCAGTTCCCAAAAGGCCCTTAAGGGCTAAAATAATGCTGGCTGCTCGTTTGATAACCGCGGACTCAGAAGAAAGCAGAGGCCTGAGAAACGTGCTAGAAAGACGAAGGCATGCCTTTAGGTGAACACGGGTCATTTTCCAGCCCATGAAAGCAAATGCCTCTGGTTCATGGTGGCCAAAGGAACAGGGCAGAACGCTACAGAGCAGGACCGAAGCACAGCACACCCCTTGAGTTGTAAGAACCCTACAGTGACAGTCAGCCCGACCACCTCAGCGCTGACCAAAGGTTAAGGCCGGTTTTAAGGGCAGTGTCCAAATGCCTCTCAAACACCGACAGGCCTGGGGCACCAGCCGCCTCTCCAGGAAGCCTTTCCCAGAGTGTGAGCATCCTCTTGGTAAGGAAACCAAGTCTAAATCTCCCTAATTACTACACCTTTTACACCACCTTCTATACTTTCTTCCTCCATATGGTCCACAGAGATAAAAAAGAAATGTCTTTTACCTTTGATCTCTAGGAATTTAGGGACTGGAAGAACTGAAAAGAAACATTAAATGAAAGCAAGTAAGTTGGAGAGAGAGGCCAGGCAGATATTATTGCAGCCAGGCCTTTTTCCCTTTGCTTAGTACCTGTTACTACTTTATCATTTCACTTCTGTTATTCGTAAGACATTATTAGAAGTTTCTCCTAAGACAGATTTTGTCTGTGTAGGCTGATGCACTGGCACAGCTACTAACTTCTCAAGGCAAATAATTCAAATAAATTCTGCTTGTTATCTTACAAACAGCAAACTCTGGAGATGTTTCTCCAGCGCATCAGCGATTTCTGGCCCAAGAAACAAAAAGCAAGCAGGAGGCAAAAGCAGTAAAACGAGAAGCTGCATAAAGCAGCAATATTCACTCACAGCAAGAGGAAACAATGTTTTTCATTTCTGAAAACATTTCCTGCTCCTCCCATGGTGCTGCATCGTGTTGCAGCTCAGTGTCCAGCTGCAAGAGCTGCTAACCGACCTGGAAAGGGACTTCTGTGAACATGAAAGTCACTTCCACACAGCACTACATTTTCTTATCAGAGTTTATTGTTGCACTTCAAATACCATGCCACTATCAGAATAATATCTATCTTTTTATTTAAAAAAACTCTGAGAAAAATGTTTCCAGCAATTTTCATTCAATGTGAATGACAAGAGTATTACATCTATAAACATTGAAATACCTATTTAATTTCTTCCTGAGGAAGTTTCACATTTTTAAGCAATGAAAAAGGATATTCTGTACAAGATAGTCTGCAAATAATTCAAACTAATTCTTTCTGCACAAGAAGAACTGGGAAAATATCACAGTATTTTCAGGAATGTTTGCTCAAATAATTAGTGGTCACTTTCTGCTCATAACCACACATTGATTTTTAATGGCACAGATGTCTGCAGAAAGCAAATTTCAGGATCATGTTTAGGAAAATGAAGGTGAAGCTCACATAACCAAGGATTTATTGAAGAAATTGCTTGTGCAGTTACCTCCCAGGGGAACAGAAACCATGGCTGCCACAATAACACACCTGATGTGGACTAGCAAACAGAAATTTGTTGCACCCAATCAGTATTTTTTAAAGAGTATTAATACTGATAGTCTATTTCTGGAAATCCAACACTGATTGTAGGTAAGCTGTGGAGAGAAGAGGTTAAACTTTGTCAGATAACTGATGTGCTGTGACTTGCTTACTCTGCTGTACCCACATGCACCCTCTGCCATGGGGAGGAACATGTGTAGCTGCTGTCTGCATGCTCTGCTCAGCCTCCTCATTCTTCATCAAGATGACTGCATGTTAAAAGCCACTCTGCTTTTTAAAGGTCCCTGTTAAATGTGAGAACATATTTAAGTAGAATAGTTCCAGGGAGGGAAAAAGTGGCTTTGTACTCTCATCATAAAAGCAAATGATAATGCACCCAAGGCCAAGGCCGTGCACATGGAGGACTTGTTATCCCAGTGGCTCATGGTGACCACAGCTGGGCTGTGAAAATCCCCAGGAAATGTGCATGACCCCATCACCACTCTGTCCTTGACAGCCCACTCATTTTGTGAGGGCCTTGCTTTCCCAGGGAAAGAAGGCAGAGAGGGAATTCTTTAAAGCAGAGAACTAACAGCATGGCTGAAGGCCGTTCCTCCTGCATGTAGGAGGCATTTAATCTGTGTGCAGAGGGTTCTCTCACACTGAAAACGTCAGGCACTTGATAGTGCCCAAGGTTTTCCCCATTTTCTTCTATTTTCTAATTGTTGCACTGAAGAACATGGAGTAACTGAGGCAGCAGTGCACAGCAGGAGCTTTGTGCAATCCCTGTGGATTTTTAAAAGGTGTTTGAGTGATGTTACATCAGGGGTAAAATCAATCATGATGGGATGAAAACCCCAGGTATTTTCTCCACTTACTCAATTTAGTTGTAACAAATCTATATAGATGCTTGGAGGAAGCATGAGCTGTCCAGAGCATGCAGAGTATTTGCTTTTAAAGATGTTCAGAATCCAGAGTGTTTCTTTTATCAAATAAGAAGTATTTTAAGACAAGTCAGCTTTTCAGACAAATCCACATGACAGTGAATATTTAAAGTGAAATGAAAATTCTCATTCTGTCTAATAAATAATAAAGATGTTCATCTTAAAAAATGTCTACTCTAGTAGGTCCTCATTAATCATGCATATTCCCTTAGCAAAAATGTGCTGCGTAAAGAATATTGTTATATACAGATTTTTTTCTTTACAGGCTTATCAAAACCACATATTACATAGACAAAATCAATAAATAATAAAGATTACCAGTTAGAGGTACAGTAAGGATCTCAACATCTGTTTTCTATTTAGGGAATAACAGACTGGTTTCCATTCCATTACCTTGAAAGTTAAATCATGTGTTTACATAAATGTCGCAAAACAGCACTGAGACATAGAAAGTTCTTCCACTATTTGATGCATGTTTTTAAGTGGTCACCCTAAAACAAGTTATGAAAACATTTAAGAGCTACTGTATAAAGCACTGCATTTAGTACTGTAGTTCTCTTGTTTTCACTACTCCTTCATGCCTTTAGAAACACTCAGAGCCAAAGTTCAGTGGAGAAGCATTAAGGCCACACTCTGCTGAAGTTTTCAGTGATCTTCTTCCTCAAGTTTTATGTACTACGAATTGGACTTCACCTCACATCTAAACTGATGCTTTGGGAGATGCATCCTTGAAAATCATCACATAAATGCAAGGCTGGATATTTGTGTTTTCCATTATTAGAGTGTAATTTTCTACCGTAATTACACAATGTAGTTGGGTTTTTTCCCTCCCCTAAAGCTTATTCCTAATCTTTAACATGTCTGGAACTAGAACCAGGTTTTATTTGGAAATCTGATAGATTTTTGCAGCTGATGTAAACTGAAGGTTACTGGAAGGTGCTACAATTTTGATCATGTCGAGGATCTTGGAATTCACATAGGATAGACTGAAGGCAAATAAATTAAGGGGGATAAAAATTGTGCAAATTAAGGCAGTAAACTTAGAGATCGGTTTCTATTCTTTTTGAGTTTTTCATTCATTTCAGTGGAGCCACTCCAGATTCATAGCAGTGTCAGCCTGGAGTGCAGTATCTGGATCTGGCTGCTCACAGAACCAGGAGTGAAAGCCTGTTCCTTGCACGGCTCCAGTTTGGGTCACGATCGTTTCAGTCTAATTCTGCTCATGAGGATTACACGGCAACTTTTGTGCTCCACATGTCCAACTGGATTTCTGTTCAGACAATGGCTATGTTCTAACATTTCAGGCAGTACAAAATCAGACATGCGGACAGTCATATGGATGAAGGTCCTGACCACACTCTAAGGGCTTGTTGTTACAGGACATACCCACAGATCCTTATCATAGTTTTGTCTGTGTGTGGTTGGTTTACCCTGCACTGCTTTTGGCTGTGCTTCCAGACCTTGCCGTGTGTATTTAGTTGCTGTGCACAGCTGTATCATATATGACAACTGCACTTCTCACCTGTGTCTGTACACACTTTGGGTGTTGTCAAGCTGCTTCCAAAGGCAGAAGTACATTTGGCATTTCGTAGTATATTAAGATTTCTTATGCAACACAATAATCAACTGTAGTAAGAAAACCTGTCAGTGGTCTAACAATGGGCTACAAACCTACATGAGACACATTACTTTTAAACTGATATGTAAAAATGTAAATATTTACTGTTAAATTGGACCTGTCATGTATCTCTGATGCTTATACCAGTTGTGAGTAAGTTCCACATATGTGCACAGTAGTCCACAAGTCCACAGGCCCAGAAATGTTTGTAAGAAAGATCTGGCCTACCAGAGCTCTAAGAAACACATGTATTTTTACAATCCACATGCCAGCATATGGAAATAGTTTCTATCTTTTACACTTTTTGGAAGAGGTATATTTTACAAGACCTTCTGGTAGCTGCTGGAGAGTTTAGGTATAGTGACTGAAGTGTGGAAGGGGGATTTCAAAAGGCTGTTTTCCAATGCTATCTCACTTTCTGTAGCTCCTGTCTCAGCCACGACGGCAGGGGTTGTCCCAATTTGTGTAGGAGTTTTGACAGTTCCACATTGTGATCTCTGTAGTAGCTTGACAGAAAGGCCCTGCACTGATGGATACAAAAGGAGGTATTTTTATTTCATAAAATGCCGTACTGCAGTTGCTGTGAATTTGAGATTTCAAAGTTTGTTTGACCTGTGTCAAAACTTGACTTCCTCTTATGCAATTTATATGGTTTTATCTACTGCATGCAAGTTAAAGCCCTTCAGCTAGGAGCTGAACTCTAAAAGGTAGTTTCAAAAGAAACAAAGCTTGTTCAAAATGAACACTGAAGTCAAAGCAAAGCATTTTGTTCTACACTCAGCCATGTAAATACAGAATCACACTGAGGCTGATGCAGTTACTTAGAATTTACTGCAATGCTATTGAAATGAAAGCTTCTAAAACATCTTCGTATGTAGACGTGTATTAATAAACTCATTTTCAGAAGTATTTAGAATTGAAAAAGACAACAGTAAACAAATACAGTCTTATCTCTGACCAAAAGCCTTCTCACCCGATGATTTTCTGTCAGTATGACTCTAGTGATGTAAAGTTAGTTACAATTTAAGACCTGTGAGAATAAAAGTCTGGCTTACTTGGAGCATTAATTCTGCTGCTTAAACTTAGTTTTTATTTGCATTTTAGTCAGGCTAAAATTGAACAGGATTGCAGGACAGAATCAACATAAAAGGTACAGCTAGAACAGCAGACTAAACTGCTGCAGCAATTTCCTCATTTGAGCATTTATCTGGAGAAAGGACTTACAGAGAAACAGAACTCTTAAAACTATATTATATGAAAGTCTGCATTATTTTTCATGGTCTAACTACTCTCAGAGACAAGGGACCAAACAGAAATATAGATATCTGATCATGACTGAGGAAAAATATGCACAGTGGAACTTCTGCTGTTTCAACCCATAAGGTAGTGGGGACAGTTTCAGGAGCACCAAGTTTAGTTTTCTAAGGGGCGACAAGCATTAATTTTTTTTTAATAACTTAAATCCTTCACATTTGAAATAAACAACTGAAAAAGTCTATGCAATCCACACCCATATTACACATTTCCTTTGTAGGAAAAGGTAATCAAGTAATTAACATCTACTTAATTTTGTTTTCTCTCCCTTCTTGTGATTTTGCCTTTGTGGTGTCCTGCATGTGGCAACTGAATCCCTGTAAAATGTCAGAGTGTAAGTTTACCTCGGAGTCCATAGGAGGGTATTTTCTGCCTTTGCTCTTTCCAAGACACTTTGTTTTCCCTTCTTCCAGGAGCTGACACCAGAAACCCTTATGAGAGTCGAACCTGAAACAAGAGTAAAAACTGTGAGACAGTAGGACAAATCTCTGACGTTCAGATTGAAGACTCAAAGGAGTAAATCTGAACTCATCTGTCTCATTTTAAGAGTAACCAAATCTAAATGCCAGAATCCAAAAGATTTGTGCACATGTGTATTTATGATGCACACAGTGGATGTTCCATTCCTGAGTGATCCCACTGAATGTCTTTTGTAGCTAATAAAGAAACTACGTAACTCTATTTTCTTCCTGCTGATGCAATGCCAGCATTCCATGTTCCACTTATGGAAGTAAAATTCGTTTTGATTCACCCAGAATTCATATGCAATTCTCACAAAATGGTACTTTGTTTGTCAGCATTGAGTAGCTCCAGAAAATTTAACCTGGAATTGTGTTCTGAAGAATACATCCTACTGACAGCCCAGAGAAGTACAGAAGGCTTTATTTTGCAGTGACCTTACAGACTAACTGGTATTTTAGGAATGTGGGAACTTGTGAAAATGATGAATTAATTAACTCACGTTAGGGCTTCAGAGTAATTATAATGAGGAGAGACTCCCAGGAATTTCTGCACTTCGTCCATTACAGTAGAGGGGTCAGTTCTCAGTTGCTGTCCATCAATAATTAGCAGCTACAACAGATTAAAAAAATGGAAGTTTAATTTAAAATTCATAACTTCAAACTTCAGACTGAAACTTTCACCTCTGCCGAACTCCTTCATTATAAGGAGAGTACTGCCCCAGGAAACAGTAATTGGTCCAGTCTTAATTGTCATCATCATTAATGACCTGGGTAAATGGCTTGTTAATTAAATCTGAAATAATATTAAATTGGAAGCTGTAGTGAAAAGAGAGATATAGCAGGGAAGGATCTAGAAAGATAAGAAATATTGGCAGGAGATTGTCAGAGACTGGTCCAGCCAAGAAAAAATTACATTAATGGCTTTTACAGAGAAAACATAAGGTTACCAGTTCTTCACTATCACTGTGGGATGTAAAATCTGCATGACAATGCATTTTGTTCAATATTCATGGGTTACTTTTGGAGAAAAGCTAATGAAAACAAGGTAGAGAATTTCATATGAGTATCATGCTACTACAGTATTGTGTATCTCCCAAAGAAAGATCCAAGGCTGGCTGAAGAGAGAGTATGTGGAGAATAACACCAACTAAATGCATCAGAGCTTCCTTGGCACACTCTGGGGAAACAGAAGGTGCAGACTCCAGCCAACTTGCCTCAGCCAGAAGAGTCCTGGATAAACAGAAGGTTTGGATTGCAGCCAATCTCTCTCCAGTGAAGTAACTCTAACTGTTGGGTGGGGAGCAGTGCCAGCCACCCTGATAATGTCACAGAAATCCATTCCAGAAATAAACCTGCCAAGGAGATACTGATCATGTGATACTGTCTGCCTGGCCCTGTGTTATCACATGAAGTTCAGGGCTTAAGATGTGCATCTTTGGAGGCCTGACCTTACACGGGGCCAGGAGGAGGAGGATAAGATTTGTAGGCTATCCCTGAGGATCAGCATTCAGTAGGCAAGGCTTTGACAAAGGTAAGCTTTTGGGACAGTATGTAAGTAAGATTAGGATGTCAAGTGACAGTCTTATTCACCTGGTAAGGTGGGAAGTAAGTTAGCCACCTTTCAATATGGATAGCGTACCATCCAGGGGCCAGGCATCTCTTCTGGAGAGCTCTGAGCTCAGAGGGGGCTCGAGGTCCAGCTGTGATCACCTGATAGAAGCTGAATTTCAGAGCTGCAGGATCTTCATGTGATCGCTGATGCTGTAAAACAAGTTACATTGCTGGAACTTTACACACCACAAAAGTTGGGAAAATAGGACAAACATGTTAGTCTTACTGAAAAAAATTTCTTTATCTTGTATTTTGAGCATGAAAAGGGTAACTGTGTCTATAAACTAATTTCTGTATGTGCTGATTATTGAAATTATTGTGTAAATGAGTAAGATTTTTACATGTTTATATTACAGACAGACTTTTGAAAAAGTTAATTATGGTATTTTAACCTTTGAAGTGTTTCTGGGATTAAGTGACAGACACTTCAGCCTGTGGGTGATCACATATGGTCATTGACTGATAAATAAAAGCTTGAATTATCCAAACCCTTCACATATATATATATCTCCTGAGAGAATATACAGAGAGGATGGTCTAGCTGGGGGGTGTAGGGTTGGATGATCCTGGGCCCCTTCCGACTCAGAGTGGCCTGCTAGACTGTGAGGGATCTAGGTTGGTGTTACGCTCTGGGATGTGCTTTCAGTCTCTGTACGGGTGTTAGATGGTGAGTTGGACTAGATGATCCTTGTGGGTCCCTTCCAACTCATAATATTCTGTGATTCTGTGATTCAAGGTGGAAACCCTGAGTGATGCCTGCCTGTGCTGTCCAAGGTCCGTACCTGGTACCAGGAATACGCGCGGTCGGATGGGTCGATGAGGATGGTGATGATCTTGGCCTTGGGGATGAGGGAAGCAGCTCGCTTAGGAGCTTCCTCAGAATGGAAATAGTTGGCACTTTTCTCAAAGAGGAGGTCGGTGGTGATGTTGGAAGGAGTGGGGAAGAAATCCATGTACCTGGGAAAGAAACATCATCCTCAAAATTGCTTAAAAATCACACAAGAGGTTGATAAATCTATTAAGCATATTTTATTCTACAATACTCAGTTCAATTAACAACCTGATTGCCAAGTAAAAGAAAAGAGAAGTTTACATTATATTTTTGATCATATTTTACTTGGTACTAGTTTCTTCTCACTAGAAATAACTAGACATTGCAGCTATTTGTTTTTAACTGGATAAAATGTTACAATATTTAAGTATCTTCTTAAAATGAGCGAATTCTCATTGCTATGTCACGTAAGGACTTCTTTATCCATGGCCCTCAGGACATTTCTCTTTATTGGTGCGAAAAAGAACAAACGGGAAATTTCGATGTTCTTGACTTTCCAGTTAATCTATATTGGTAAAATAAATACCATTTAAAAACAACCTCTTCTGAAGACCACACTTAAGGACTCAGATTTCTTCTGGTGTTTAGGTTTTGTATTCATACAAATGAGCTGCTTCTAATACAAATGACATGCTCTTGTTGGCCTTGAAATTGTGACCATTCCAGTCAGTGGACTGTTGTCAAAAAATATTAGGGCTGATTTGATGAGAATGATGAGGCTATATCAATTTCTGCTCACAAATAAAATTATTAGAAGCTGATGACTCAATGTGACTGTATGACCTCAGAATGTTTTACCAGAATACAAAGGAAAAGGCCACCTTTGAGAGAGGCAACAGGATTTGCTCTAGATCTTGTGTGGAGTCATTATGCTGTTGCACTCAAGTCCTGGCAGTACAATGACAAATACAAGGCAATAAAACCTGCACCCTTACAAGGAAACATATAATATCAAATGGCACGAGAATGAATTTGGGGGAAAAGGTAATGTGATTCTTTAGCTAACATGGCAGTTTGAATCCTGTAACAATGCCTGCATGAAGAAATGCATGACTGGTCTGTTTAGACTCCTCCACTTCAAGAACAGAAAGCTCTCATTTTTCAACTTTGTCATCTTTATCGGAATATGACAATTTACACCCATGCCGGTTTCAAAATTGTAATATTGAGATTGTGATGGATGAAAGAACCCTTTTCTGCTCCTGTAGCCACCCTTGGTCTAAACATAAGCTCAGACAAAGCCCAAGTTAGAGTCAGGGATAAAGCTGTATCTACACAACCACAGAAGAAATTGAACTGGCTGTTATTTGTGATTCTTGCAGGAATCCTAGCCAATTAATGGACTAATGAGGAGAGACCTTGTATCTAATTACCATTCAGCAAGCTCATTACAAGCCAGCATGCAAATACATTATCAGACTAGAAAGTCTGAGAGATTTGTCTGGCAGACAGAACACAAATCTAAGAATTAGGTCTGAGGGTCCAGGACTCACCTGTGAGACCCTGGCAGCGGTGAGTGGAGCACACAGTGCAGAGGGGATGCTGCAGGGAGGGCCTGTCACAGGGATGTGCCTGGTCTATGCAGGTTGACCATTGTGAGCTTTGTGCACCAGTGCTGTGTTAAGGGGAAGGTAATCTGGTGGTTCTGGCAGCCAAACTGTATCTGCACCTTAGCGAAGTGGCTACGCCAGGAGGAATGAGAGAAGCAGCAAACTGGACTTCCAGCAACATGAACTGTCTGACTCACCACAGTTTCCAATAAGAATCTGCTGCAACAATTACAGCTCTGTGAAAACAAAGTGACTTATGAACAAATTGGCCCTGACGTGTCTGCACTGAGACCACAGAACAATGTTCACCCTGTTCATTTCATGGATGAACACAAAGTCAAAGGCAATAGAACTACTTTCCCTTAAACTGGGGGTGGAATAAAGAAACAAGACAAAAAATCAATAACCCCTCAGTAGTTCTCCCTAGCCACCACAGCACGTTACCGCTTTTTATCCTGTGGTGCTTTCAGGGCAGCCCTTTCTGGGAGCAGAGAAATCAGGAGTGACGTTGACTCCCTGGCAGGCACAGTGAACATGCAGAAGGGACACAGGTCCTGGCCTAGCAACACCTGTCAACCTGCAAAGACACATTCTCCTCACTACCTGACATTTGAAGAACATTTGGAGAGACTCTCCCTGTCTGTCCTTTTCCACAATCCATATTTCTAAACCCTATTTAAAGGAACGATTGACGATACGGACGAGGGAATTGAGTCCATCATCAGATGTTTGCACATGATACCAAGCTGGGGGCAAATGTTGAACTGTCAGAGGGTAAGGGGGCCCTTCAGAGGGACCTTGACAGGCCAGAGAAATGGGCAGACTCCAACAGTATGAGGTTTAACAAGTCTAAGTGCTGGGTTCTTCACTTTGGACATAACAACCCCATGCATTGCTATCGACTNTCAGTGACATGGCCTAGATGATGGGAGGCTTGGATGGATGGAGTGTGGTGCCCGTGGTTCCACACTTGTGGGCCCGATCCCTGGGTGGGCATTTGCTTGGGAGTTGGACTAGATGATCCTGTGGGTCCTTTCCAACTCAGAATAACCAGTGAACCTGTGAAAGAACACCTCTACATGATGTTACATTTTTTTTACTTAATATAAGACTATAATAAGGAATTAAGAAATAAGACTTCCAACAGGAACATAGCTGTTGTGTCCCCATATCCAACTAACAGCCATTACTGTCCCAACTCCAAAGGCATGTGAGAATGAGTAATACATACTTACTGTTTTGCATATATTAATATATATGAATATATACAAGAAAGCCTCACAAAAATTAGTGCATTTATATCCTGGAGCAAGATCATTTTTCACTTGCATTTCACTCATTTCAGAAGGACACTGAAAGTTATTTCTTATCTCCCTCTACATATGCAGTTACCAGTACCAACAGTAATGTCATTTTTGTATTGTTCACAATATATAAACTTGTATATTTATACTAATAACCCATCTTACCAATCAATCCCCCTGTGGTAGTTATTTCTATTAAAGAACTGTACCTCCTCAAAGGTTTTTGGGCTGGGGGAGTTACTAATGATGGAAGGATGCATGATCAGGAACAAATACAAGGCTGTGGTACCTGCAAATAGGATAAAAGCCCAAGATTTAAAAAAATACACACACATTTTTTGGCAGGGGGGTCACACTTGCAGGTGGACTAAAACAGCTTTATTAATTTCTGCTTTCTGAGCTTTTAGAACAAAGACATTTAAAAAACTATAACACAGAAACTGGAGTCCTCAGTGCTGAGATCTGTTTTTCACACTTATAGTAACTGTTTTAAAAATAATGATAGATTTATATGAGACTATCACAATTATGTAATAATAATTTAATAATTTAACAAATAATAAAACACACCTGAACCCTGCATTTTCAATATGTTTACTGTCTGATGTAATAACTCACATTACTAAACTGTATTTGGATGATATCTGAAAAGGAAAAAAGGCTGTTAGGTGATCAAGATCTCCACACAGCACCCTCAGTAAATAGTGATTAACTGGTATAACTACTTGAATTTCCACATCACCCAGCCTGCTGAAATGCAATAAAAGCTCACCAGTTTTCTGGGGTCCTACAACCAAGAATTTTGGTAATCGATCACAGGTTTTTTCCTTAGACCAGATATCTCTGTGCCGTTTGTCATCACAGGGGTTCTACAACAGAGAGGAAGACTCAGAATTTCATTGGTAACCACACCTGATAAGGTTCTTAAATTATCTTGAGATATAAATTAGTCATTTTTCCCCCCATGTACAAATATTCTTATCAGAAAATGCTATTTTTCCTCATGACCAAAAACCACGTTATGTATTCAAGAACAATTTCAGTGATTCAGAAAGGTATTTGCAATGCAACCAGACCAGTGTATGTTTGCATTATTTTTTTTGTAAGACAAATATGTAAAGAAATACTTTCTACATATGCATATATAGTTGTCCCAGCTATCCTACAGACCCTGGGACAAGATCATTTCTGTGAAATGTCAGTCTGTTCAGTGGGGTTTTGCCAAAGGCAAATTTGATCTCACATAATTAAGATGTGGGAATAATTCAAACTCAACTGATCAATTACAAACAAGTTAGAAGGACTTGAAATTGCTAATGAGTTATCTAATTACTGATTTTTGGTTTTATGTTACTGCAACAGTTACCACACTACACATGCTGCAGTTTGAAAACTATAAGGGTAAATTAATTATGATTTAAGGTTTTCCATTCACAAATAGATATTCTCATCCTCCAATGCAAATCAGTACATAATATTAACTTTGTTTTTTCATTTGCTGCTTTTCAGCTGAATCAATTTAAATTTGTTTTGGAAATGCTACTTTTTTTGACACTCTTGTTTGGCAATACTGCACTGAGATGAAGGGAATTATCTTCATGTACCCCTTCTAGGCTTAAAAATATGTGCCTTATAGACAAAATACACCACACTCTGTATGTCTTAGTCACTGTTAATTGCAAATGTCTTTTCTAAGTAATTATAATTTTTCAAGTAATTTGGCTACAGGCTAATTTTCATTTTTAAATTCACTCTTAGTACTATGCAAAATTCCTGACATTTCCCCCCCTAATTCAGTGTTTTATTCAATAACAGCATGAATTTCAAGATGTGTATTTAAGTACAAATTTGCAATCTCAGATTCTAACTTGGCAATTCAATATCCAAGGCTGGAAAACATTTCAGTAAGCAAGGCAAAATATATTTTAATGCTTGATTGAGTAAAGTTTGCACCTCAGAGTACGTCTACCCAAGTCACCCTAAGAAGGTGATGTTTGGGTTATTATCATTATATATTATAACTAAATAATAAATTATAATTATCATTGTAAGGACCACACACCTACAGCTTCTCAGTAAACTTCTTCTTTGGGCAGATCTCAGCCTATTGTGAATATTTCCAATCTATCTAATCTATTTCTACCTGGCTAATCAGTTTAGTATCCATGGTCTCAGTGCTCTTTTCTCTTTTGGGATGCTCTCCTCTCCTTACACACTTGGAGAAAAGTTAATTTCTTTAATTGCTAGAATATGCACATCCACTTCTGTTAGATGCTTCGGATCTCTGACTCAGCAAGCCTACCTACCTGCCAGAGAGGGTCCTTCTGCTCAGGGAATAGTTCAAAATACTTGTGAGCCAGCTGAACTGGAGGAAGGGTTTGCAGCTTCAGGTTTGTCCAGGTATGCACAAAGTTGGCCAGATTCACAAAGGTGTACAAGCCCAGGCGGTCATTGCCGTAATTAGACAAATGTGTCATGAAGATGCTGATCTGCGGAAGACAAAATGAAGAGAGCAGCCCTTGACTCCCTGCAGCACTAGATGGCAGTGCAGCCCTAGAGAACGTAAATACATGTGCATTTTCCTCTGAGAGCTGTGAGACTGGGATCACATTCACATAGACCTTGCTTTTCACTGAATTAGATCCTTCTCAAGTCAACTCAAGCCAACCAGTGAAGGAAACAATTGAACAGATCCCAGGAACTCTGTGAGCAGCAGGATATGCAATCCTACCCTGGAGTCGGCCAAGATTGACATCATCTTTATGTAAATTTACTTAATGGAGGACATAGCAAAAACAATGCCCAAGTTTTACTTGAAGTGGAATAGAAACACAGCGTTACAAATGTGATTTCTGTTTCTGTGGAAGGGTAAAGAAGTAGCTGACCCCTACTGCTCCAACTCTAAGTTTTATAGGACATGTAGCTACTCTGGGCTGACAGTCAAAGCGCATGCAGAAACAATGGAAACAAATCTGAAACCTGAGTACTTTCAAATACATTGAGAGCTTAATCCCCCATCAGTTGTAAGGCTGCTGATACACTTTGCTCTTCCAGCACCTCACCATGAAATGGCTCCTCAGATAAATCCTCCCTGCTCTATCCCTCGCTCCAGCTGCACTTTTACATTCTCAATGGAAGCAAAATTTCCATGAAGGCTTCTCACAGGAAGGGCATGTTTGGACACACCTAACCCGTCCTGATGAGGGGAGCAGGAATACACAGACTGCAAGGACGGTCTGTCATGGGCCAAAGACTGAAACCTCTTTTGTACTGTGATCCATTTCCAAGGTCATTTTTCATGGATGAGACACTCTGTCCTTAAGACTAAAATATGCAAACCCTCTGAACTAGTGATTTCTTTTTTGAGGTTCTTTTTAAAATACAAGTCTCCCAAGATAAGCTAATTTCCATTAAAAAAAAGAGAAACATGGCTCCTTCATTTATAAATAAATCCGCTAATACTATGAATGAGCAATTTCTATTTAAAGTATGACTTGATGTAAGCCGCTTTCAAAAAAGGAAGGTTTATCATGGTCATAATTCTGAAATTACTTCAGGAACCAAAGTCCATCTTTCGTAAAGGAATTCCAGCCTTCAATTTAAAAAAAAAGAATAAGAAAAGAATGAAAAACTGGAATCCACTGCAGACAGGACTGAGCTTGAAAACCCCTCTCCTTTAGGCAACCAAATGTATAACCTTTTCAAGTTTCCTTTCTTATTTCAGCTCTCAAAGCAGGAACAGACCAACCACAGGACAACGTTGTTCTCAACAAAGATACAATCAGCAGGTTTCCACAAAAAAGGTTAACTTGTTTTCTTGACAGCCTCTTTCTTTCCTACATGTGGGCTGACCTCTGACATTCTTAATGTCAATTCACCTCCTGGCAACTCCTCACCTGCCAACAGCTACAGCACTGCCGTGAAAGAAAAAGCAAGAGAAGTTGAAAAGATTGCTAGTTCAGGGAAAATAAGTATTATTCTTTCCCTGAAGAGAATATCACTGTAATTTTAAGAATGTCAGAGTGCAGGCTGAAAAATTGATTGGACATATGATCATAAATAATTTCCAGCATATAAAACTGTGTCAGTGAAGGGGGAAAGCATTGCAGAGACCTTAGTTCCCACATTTTTTAATGTAAAATATTTTATGCTTAATTATTTATAGCAAAAAGCAAAGATCAAATGCTGGTTTAAAACTTAAATGACTAAATCCTGTTAAGAAGTCCATACTCAGTACGTATAACGAAATGCATGATCTAATACATGACTGCCTTATAGCAAAGGTCTCCTTAATTCTCTGTGGCATCAAAAATATCCCAGAAGGGCTGACAGAGATGGTGTGTCCTCATGCAGAAGGATGGGAACATGTACCATTACCCTTCTATTTGTGGTGCCATTTCACACCCAGACAAAATGTAATGAGTGCATTTTGCCTTCCATACTGAGTTAAGATGCTTTGTTTTGCTCTGTCATACCGCTTCCTGATTAATTCAAGCAAGTTCTAACTAAGGAGAATGAGTACTCCCTCTGCAACTAATAGCACCTTATGCTACTAAAGATTTATTCTTAGAATCACTGATCAGGAGGTGTAAAAGGAATCCTCTGTGGGTATCTCACAAGGCCAGACCTAGTAAATAACACTATTTGTTCAATAATCTTGCACCTCTGGGAAATGCTGTAAAATACAAGCAGAGCTTCATATATTTCTTCATTCCTCCTTCAAAAGGGAAGCAGCTGTGAATGGATTTATATTTACTCTAACAAGCATTTTAACCTCCCTTTCAGATAAAAAGAGCTTATTTGATTTTATTATTTCCAGCACTTCTCAAATGATTTCTTTCAGGGCATCTCAGCATTTTCTTTATGTTAGTGCAGAAAGATCACCCTTTTTAGCTGTTCCTCATAAACAAACTATCATCTTGGTTGCACTTCAATGCACACTCTCCACGGGATTTAATATCTTTCACGAAGGAACTGAAATGGAATGCAGACAACTTCTAAAATGATGGTTTGGGACTAAATCTGGCCTCCAGGCAGCAGCTCCTTTCCTGCTCTCACACATTTCCAGATCAGGCAGTCAAGGTGCTTTCCCACACTCTGCCTTCCCCTTCCAGCTTCTGCCCAGAATTTCTGCATTCCTCCTTCCCCAATAGGGAAGCGGAGGGAGGTTTGAGACTAGCAGGATAATGATGATGTTAAACAGATTCATTATTCTGGCTTTTTAAATCTGAAACTAGAAGAGTTAGTGTAAGAAAAAAATTGGTAATAAACACTTACTACATGCTGGTCACATACATATTTCTTTTTTTTTTTTAACCAGGTACATATAGATCTATTGCAGGCAATTCCAACTTGAATAAATTCATCCTATTAAATCAGTCAGCAATGTACTTTCATCACAGGCACTGTGTCACTCTCTAGTGTGTGCGACAACATGAAAAGGCAGCACTGAGGCCTCCCAACTCAACAGTTCAAAATGAAGTTAAATTATGATTGGCAATTAATTCTGTGGTCTCAGCTAGGCACTAGAAGCAGATGCATTACCAATTTAGTATATTGCTGATATTTTAGCTACTGAGCAAATGTTTACAGGCCACGAGAGGATGTCTAACTCTCAGAACACCTATATTCCAATCACTTTGCCATGGTGCACACTCTGGTTGCAGTTCTGATATTTGTTTCCAAGTTACTTAGAACACTTTGTTTCAGGTATTCAGAGGCTCAGTAACAGCTGGTTTTCCTCCATTAGACTGATACAGTGATAGAATAATGAATCAGATCAGAATAACGAATCTGTGCTTGTGTATGTATTTTTAATAGTTGAAAGACAGTCCTTTCACACCTGTGTGCCAGCAGGAAAGCTGTGTACAATTCCACCAAAGAGATTCCAGCCTGCAACTCTCTTTTCAGGTTGTCCTGTTTGGTTCACAGCTGCCACTGACCTGTAAACCCCTGCCTCAGTTCATGGAAATTCCCCAAACTTGTTGGAGTTCCCAAGCGTTACCAAAATGAGCATGAGGGACAGGAAAGAGATGAAACTGATGCCTTCCTCACACAAGCTTGTCAAACTGGACCATCTTTCCTGCTTCTTACATTCAGTACAATTAAATATGAGGTTGTGCCAAGCAGGACAGACAGAAAGGGAAGATCTGAGTCTGAATCCCTTTGTTTTTTCATTTTTCTCTGTAGTGCCAAAGCCTGGGTATTCATCTTGTTCAGGGTCACATTCAGATACAGTAGGTTCTGCTGATGCTCATACAAATCCTCTCATTTTCAGTGCTAAAGGAGATAATTTCTCCCTTGCTGCAAGTCAATTAGCTTAATAACAGCTCTACTCACTGCAACTGGGGAGAGGTAAAAATTAGAAGAAAATAATACTTAGAACTGAGCGCATACAAAGATTACAATTATTTTAAGATCAATCAGACAAAAGGCCTAAAGCATTAACAGTCTTCCCTCTTGATCAGCACTGCTGTAACCATGTGGAGAACACACAGCTGGCTACACATTAGTGTCATTGTTGGGCTGTCAAACATTTGAAGGCTTTCACCAAATTCCTCTCCACAGGGCATTTTTCCCTTTCCTTTCCATCTGCTGACACGTAGTATTTTGTGAGGAAGTACATGTAAGTGCATGTAATGCAATTATTCCAATCTTTTTATGTTTGGTTTTTTAGGGGCAGAAAAGGTATAGAAAATTTCCATAAACTGTTGGTTCCCCTGAAACATTCATCTCGTAGGACAGCAGAGCTCCTGCTCTGTATCTTCCATAGTTCAGTATTTTAGGACTGAGTTATGTGTGCCTTCTGCAAAGTTAAACTGAAGTATTTTACCTTTTACTGATGCTACTGGAAAAGCAGAAGCATACAATATTGACTTAGACCGTGTCTCTCTCTGTAAATAAGTTACAGTCTTGTATTAACAATAATGGTGTCTACTAGACTCCCTGGATTTTAGAATCAAAATGCACCCTCCAACTGATCACTTAAAACCTAAACCAAACAGGAAAACAAACTGGCATAAAATCTAAATAACTGGTAGAAAGCAGACGAGATATACTCCATTCTATATTATTATATTAAACTCTATGTCTTCCAGAGTGTGTCAATGCCCTAAAGAATAAGGAATGTGGCTGTACCTATGTTCAGTTCAGCTACATTTAGTTGGGCTTGGTTCTTAGGTCTAATATTTTCACAGCAGTTCAGAAGTATTGATACAGTCCTGCCACTATTGACAGAGATTTAGAGCACAACTGAGAAGAGACAGTCAGTACCCACCTCACTGTTTTGCTTAAAATGTTTTAAAGTCAGTACAGTGCTAGGAAAAAAGAGTAACAATGTGAGCTAAACAAAGAAAGAAGGAGATCTCTCTGGCTGGATGAGATACTCATCACTACACACTTCTACAATGCATGTTTTCCTTGTGGCTTTGCTGCAGAATTCCCTGGCTAAATCAGTGCAAGTCACACTTACAAACCTCCCTGTAAGCCAATTATTGAACTGATAATATGGGAGAAAATAGTATACTGATATTCCAGGGCTGCTGAAGCTTGTTTTTTTTTTCCTGTAAAACATTTTGTGGAAGATCCTGATATAGCCCCATCTCGCCTGAGGGCCGCTCAGTCAGCAAGATCTTTAACAGAAGACAGACATGCAAAACATGCTGAGATTTTTTTTTTTATCCATTCTGCAGATTGTGGTTGATCTAGCACACTATAAGGAAGCAGAGCCCCTCTTGTGAAGAGCTGCCATTGCACAGCCAAACCATTGAGAAATTCCAGGCTTTGTTCTTAGGGGCACCTATTTCAGTGTAGGGTCCTCACTGAAGCCTCAGCCTGGTAACTTACACCTCAAAAACAATGTCCACCTGAGATCAGTTATCCAAATGAAATACAGTGAATCCCCTCTCTATTGCGACCTCTGCATTACGACCCCGCACGTTTGCGATGTGAATTTATCGCAGCTTTGATTCCACCATTTGCAAACTTTTGCGGCTCAGGCATGCACAGTCGCTCTGCTCCACCGAGGGGCGGTGCCGGAGCTCCCCGTGGGGCGGCACAGTCGCGCTGTCCCCTGTTACTCTAAGCGCAGCTGGGGAACTGACCCCCCCCCGGTGCATGTTACTGTTTCCATGGCTACAGGCAGGGAAGGGAAGTGACCCAGGAAAGTGGGGCTGGGCTGGCCGCAGCAGCCAGCGAGACATACTCACTCCACTGCTGTAGCTGAACCACCCCGCCCCGTGTGGTGCTGCCGGCGGTGCGTNAGTTACATTTAATAATCACGTAAAGAAATCCCAGCAATTCTAATGAAAACAAGGAAAATCTTATGAAGTTCAAAATACCATTTCCTGATTAGACAGACTTCTAAAGCTACTTTGTTTCTGTTTTAATGTCTGAATCTTTGCCTGGCTTTGAGTTGAAAATTATGATATAAACATATGTAATACTTAAAAAGCCACAAAAATGCAAACCTAATCTTTAAATGGATTACAAGCCAGGCTAATGCTTAGAACCTCTGGAAATGTTAATGATATTTAAAACCAATGCATCGTCTTTGGAAAGGCACTTCATAAATGGATTGTAACAATCTGTCCTGGGCAAGCTTTGGCCTAATATTCATTTACAGTTATATTGAAAACAGTGCATTTAACTTTTATTCCTTTAGCCTGTATTCTACCGGGGAGGGACATCCTAATTTTCAGAACCAGAGGATCACACAGTCTAAATAGCAATGCAGGAATCAAAGACTTAACTGTAATATACAAAAAGACATCACTGTACTCACATTCAAGGATGTCAGGCAAGCATGATCAAACTTGTTTAAAGCTGAAATACCATGTTTGTTTCACTGATTATCTTGTCCTCCTGTCCATTCTCTTAATTCTTTTACTTTGAAAGGCTTATGCCTCGAGCATGAACATTAAATTTTGCTATTTCCCTGATGTTGTAAAATAGTTTTGGGCTAAGCTGTGGCTGTGCTTCAGTATGGAACATATTTTGTCCTGACTTTAAAAGTTGTTAATACATTTTCCTCCAAGTCTCATTTGCTAAGCTGGTAACACCTAGTTAAAATCCATACATTGTCAAAACCTTGCTGTAGTACCAATAGCCTTCCCACCCAATGGATTTTCTAGGTCTCAGCTCTGAGGGTTGGAACTTGGATGGCCTTTAAGGTCTCTTCCAACCCAAACCATTCCATAAATCTATGCTGTGCCTGAAATGATCTGTGTCATCAAAGTTAGGACTGGGACTACTGCCATCCCCTAGAAAGGAGACCATTTTCCCTTAATTATTTTTTTAAAAAAACATCTCAAAATGACACTGTACTTACTGGATTGAGAACCACTGTGAAGAACAACTCTCCTCCTTGAATACTTTTGTCTAGTTCCTTTGGACCTCCAGGATATTCTTTATAGAAAATGGTGTGGGTGAACAAGCCACAAGTTTGTCTGGGAAGCACCTGAATTTATTAAAATAACAAATAAAAAATTCAAGAGTTTATACTTTTAATGAGATTATAAACGCCAGGTAAGTAACACAGAACTGATAATTCCTGGGTAGATTTGGCATCTCAACTTTGTCAGAAGTCAATAGTGATCTAGCTGACCTATTAGCACTGAAATTGTAACATTCAAATAATCCTATTTAGTTTGAAACTGGAGATGGATCTCAATCACAAAGTTATAACTCAGCAGCCTCCTCAAACTCATTCTGAAAACTCATTCGAAAGCGTATTTAAAGTATAGTCACCAATGATTTCTAAAATTTTAAAAGATTTTGAAACATAATCTGAAATATTATCAGCCTAAATTGCAATAGCCAGTTCCATTTCCCTTTGAATTATGGCTTTGTTGTAAATTTCAACTGGAACTGGAAAGTTATATTGTTTTTCTTTAGCTTAGGCACCACCACCAATTATAATGCTACACTGACACATAGGGAATTTTGCCAATACATAGTGCTCACATCGTAAGAAGGATTTGCTTCTCATTCAACTGTGCTAGTTTTGTAAGACCAGTTGTATTAAAAAAAAGTATTTTTAAAACATTCCCAGAAAAAATGTTGTGAATAGGAAGAACTAATAAATACAGTTAGGTTTTCCAGTAGAAACTCGAAATATTCTCTACTGACTTCAGAAAATAGTTTGCTGGAGAGTATCTCAATTATGTCTATTCCTCACAGAAAATCAACAGCTGAATATGGATGTTCATGCATAATTCTTAAACTGGGATTGTTATGATAGATGGAATTCTAAAGCATACAGATGCCTTATTTGACATAGGCTGTAGTTTTTTAAATACTCTATTTATTGCAGTTTCATTTCTGAACATTTTTTTGTAATGTAAAGGATACTGCGAACACAGACTGTAAATTCTGTATTGTCAGAAAATATATGGAATTTGTACATTTGCTATAAACTTGCGTAAGTTTTAAAAAAACCTTTGGATTGCATTCATGAAATATGAGAACAATTCTTCATAGAGACAGGGAATGAAGTTGCACTGGATGGGAGATGCTCTGGCAAACATTACACAACAATTTTATTACTGAATGTATTCATTACTATAAGCCTGCAGATGTAAAATATTAATGCATTTGTCCTGGAGAACTGAAAGCTTGAGACTCCCTAAACAGGTGGTTTTATATGACTATTCTTGGAAATAGATTTTGGCCACTGTGTCCTTGCATTGAATCTCATTATGTGCCTTCAAATGACGTGTTTGTACAAAATTTATGAAAGATTTTTGGAGATTACAACATTTATGAAAGGATCTCCCTGAGCACATCCACAGACCCACTATTTCCCTTGGACGGTGTCAATTTTGTTCCTGGATTTCTGTGGATCATTTTAATTTGCTTCATCCAAAAATAGATCAAAACTTTAAAAATATTACTATTTAGCTTAGAAAAGTGGTATCCATGGCAACAATACCAAGAATTCTGTTGTAAGTGGCACTTGACCTTCCAAAGCTGCTTGTTGCAGCCAGAGGGATAACACAGCACACCCCCCAGATCCTTCCCACTTACCCCCTCTCCCACATGCTCCGAAAGAAAGCTACTCAAGAACATACCACCAAGTATTTTGGAAAGCTGGTTAGAAACACTTGTGAGAGATTAATGACAGGATGTGAATCCAAAATTGCCTCCACCCCAGTGACCAGATGGCATCAGCACAACACCTTCCGTGTCAGTTGGGTACAACCCCTTCCTTTTGGCAACGGGGCTGTCGGTGACAGCGCTGGGAATTATGTAATTCTGAGAAACCTGACAGAAATCTAACCCACCCCATCCTGCTAAACCGTGCCAAGTCGGTTTTTAGCTTGAGATCTCTGAACCAGCATTAGCAGGAGGACTAGAAGAGTTAACAGCCTGTAAATTGTTGACAGCAGGGTGCCTGGATGCCACCTTCATCAGCAGTAACATTATCAGCAACACACTCATTTTAATTTACAAGACACTGTCAAATATATCTTGCTACTTATGCACAGCAATATGTACTTCTTGCAATGTGAACTTTCAGGATACTGTGCTTTTCCACTTCAAAATACATCGTTCATAAAATGGTAAAGTACAACAGGAACATCATCAATACAACTCACCATGATATTTTTGTGGATGAAGCCTCGTCTGTGCCTTGCAGGCTTCAGATGTGGGTATTCCTCTGTGCTCGTAACTCTGATGTTCCAGACCTTTTTCCAGGCATCATAAAGCTGAACGTGTACTGGATACACTCCAGAATGGTGTGGGGCCACAGCATAGCCCAAATCAGTTGGAATACCATGTTCCTAAAACATAACAGAACAACGGTGGCTTTCAAAAATTTAAGAAACCTGAAGTTTTGGCACTTCTCAAATGCATTGTTTGTGATAGATCAAGAAGAGGTCTGAAATGTAAGTAACAGTAATATCAAAATATAGAAGGGAGATGCAAAGAGATGGAGGCAGCATGGTGAAGACGAAACACAGGATTTTAATGCAAAAGCCTTTCTAATAAATATTTCCGAACGTGTAGGGAAGAGTGATATAGATGTCTTTTGCGTAAATTCTTTCAATCTACATTAAACAGAAAGCTGCACTCTTATAAATGCTTGCAAGGAATGTGCTCACAACCCCAAAATTTGGAGAGAAGATTACTGGCACATGTTCAACACAACATGTTCGCTCTGGGATGTGCTCTCGGTCTCTGTATGGGTGTTAGATGGTGAGTTGGACTAGATGATCCTTGTGGGTCCCTTCCAACTCATAATATTCTGTGTGATTCTGTGTGAACACAACAGGTAGCACTTGGCAGTTACAACTACAGAAGTGCCCCTCCACAATTACTTGGATGAGGAGCTGAATTTCACAGAGTCACTGCATTTCCCTCTAGTCCACTCAAAACTATATTCAAAAACCAGCTTAACCATTTCAGTGTCATTTTAAAGAAGGAGAAGAGAGAAATATTTGTAACACTCTAGAGGCAGATGCAGAGTAAACCTTTTGTGGCACATTTCCTAGTTTTGCAGATTGCTGTCGTTTCTCTTTTTCACACCTTGCTGCTGTTCCCTTCTCTTCACATTCCATGTATTTTCTTTCAGGCTACTTTTCAAAGGAACAGTTATTTCTTTGAGAGTCCATAAGATGTCATTGTGTTGCCATGATTTAGAAAGGCTGCCCTTGCACAACTCTGTCTTAAGGGGTTTTTATTTTGGTTGCATTTATGTGACCACTTTTTCTAATCATACTTTGTGTGCAAAGACTGGGTTGATACTTACACCTCTTTCTTTGAATAAACTAGTTACTAAGGAATATGAAAAAACTCTAAGTCTTATCTCAAAGAAAAGTGGGTGTGTATTAAGAGCATTGAAAGTAGTGAAGAAAATGGAAATTCATGAAGTTATGTAAAAACAGGGTTGAATATGCATTATTCTAACAAAATACTTTAATGATTACTTACTGTAGACTAATCCCAGAGGAGGTTTTAGCTCACACCAGAATAACAAGAATTCATTTTATTTCCAGTGGAGCTTGCAACAGTACACAGAACCACATTGAAAGGGGAATTGTGGACACAAGATTTTAAAATTTTCATGATGCTAATGTCTACTGAAATCTTTTCTAGGAAGGAAACATGAAAAGAGAGCTGGTCTGGACTCAGTAAAATTTACAGTAAACTTTGTGAATGTTCATTTGAAGGAAAGCATGTACCTTACTTAAAAGCAAAGTTTTCAAATACAAACTTTAATTGCTTGATACTCAGGTCTGTAAGAACATCCTCCACTCACTGACACGTGGCCATAAGTGCACTCTCTTTCGTTCTGGCATTTCCAATCCCCTGCTCTTTTCAGGAACAAAGTCATCACCTCCCAGCTAAAGAGCAACCAGTGCACTTTGTAAAGGAAGAAGTAAAATCAGGCTGTTGGAAGATTGGGCGTAGTTCAGCAAACAGGTTATGTTGGCTGAGATATCCTGACCTAACACATCTTTAGGTCTTTACATTGGACCACTCCTTCAGACAAATAACATCTATTTTGGTTTTGTTGCAGTGTATGGAATTATTCCTCCAGTATCCTCTGACCTAAAATCAGCCTTTATTTCTTGTTATATTCTCTCTGGAATATTTTTATCCAGAGTTTAGCTGTGAACAAATAATTAGTAAAGGCAATGCTTTTCAAACCAAGTTTATATGAAACTGATCCAAAGGGAATATATATAAGATGTTATTAAGTATCCCTGTAGAAAAGCATTGAAAATGTGGCACATGTAACTCATTGTAACATGCAGTAATTTCATGGTAATTTCACATGTTTTGATGGAGTACTTGTTCTTGCAGAAAATTTGTTTTTTTTTTCTAATCTAAACAATGGATTTTGGGGACAAAATTTACAATAGAAAAATACTGAAATATGTTATCTTTTATCTATATTGACTTTCCAAGATGGGAACATCTTATTTCTTCATTCTGAAAAAAATTTTTCCATAGAAATTTTTCATTAAGCCATTCAAAAACCCACACTTAATTGAGAAGGAAATCCAACCTTTTGACAAACAGGATTTTCATATTACAAAATAGCAATTGCAAAAAGAACATCATCAAAACTTCCTTCTTTCTCAAATCACAGGGATTGATTTTCCAACAAAACAGTAGTAATGGTTTATTTAGGAGTACCTAAATTAAAAAAAAAAGCAAAAACATAACTGACTAATGCAAATTTTTTGTTGAGGATCATCTGTTCCACCAGTGAGGACTCGTTGTGGAAGAGGTGGGGCTGCATGTGACTCCACATGTGGGGGAACCACCAGAACTCATCCACAGACCTCAGCAGCAGGTCATCACCTTCATCTTCCTCCTCTGTCCCTGCAAAACAAAAACAAAAAGGAAAAAATCTCTCTGAAGTAAAGTCTCCACTTTTATTCTTACAAATGCCTGAAAATGTAAGAACGGTATTAACATAATAAAATGTGATCATTTAAAGCACTGCTCGCTGAGACACTGGTGACAAAGTTGACAGTCAGGACCATTTTGCTGGGCCCACATCCTATTTCATACCTTCTCTTTCATTTCACCCTATTTCTACAGGGCTTTAAGTATAACATCATTTTAATGGATATTGCAATGGATATTTAACGGATATTGCAATATATCTTGCTATATCACTACAGTAGAGATGGAACTCTCCTGAAGGATAAATTGTGGTAGCTCAACAGATCTCTCAGTAAAATCATATTTCATGTCACTGGTGGAATTTACCAGACAACAAGAGGCTGAGAGAAACTAAATTTTAATAAAAGGGAAGGAGGAATTTAATCTGTCCCACACTGGCACCTAATGCAGGAATCCCATTTTACTAAGACCTTTAGTCTCTTTTATTCCTGCTGTCCTCACACTATAAAGAACACTATCAAAATGAAAGTGATTTTAGTATTTCATTCTTACACCACAATAACCCATTCCCTGAAAATCCCAGGTTGAAAGTAAAATTTGTAATCTGAGCTCTCAAAAGATTCTGAGTGTCAAGCAGGGCCTGAAAAAAAAACCACAATAACCCACCATATAAACATACCTGTAGAAAACAAAGCCTGGCACAGAAATTTAATATAACAATATACATATTTTTACAGCTATATGTATTTTCAATTGGCTTTGTGACTTAAAACCAGCTCTTTATATATTGCAGAGATGAGCAGGTATTTTTATTACCATTTAAAGATTAAAGGCAGCATGCAAACCCCATAATGTTCTTCATAAAGATGACAAGCTGTTAAATACTGGTTTACTCCCTGACTCCTGAGATAGGAAAACAAGGGCACACATGGAGAAAAGACCTTCCACTGATCACTCAGGAAATCTGGGAGACAGCCAAGAATGAAATTCAGGATCCTCTTGTGCCTCCCTGCATTCCTGAGGTTGGACACTGACTATGAGAACCGTGTTTCTCTAGATCACCTCAAGTAATACACACTATTTCAGTTGTGTTTCAAAATCACAGGCAATGCAAAAAAAAATAAATCCAGAAAGAGAGAAAGAAGGTAGAGGACGACTAATCCACCTTGAACATAGATTCCTCCAAATTCTGACTCATTTCTCAGACAGCGAGCATGCTGGCTGTCAGCATCCCTGGACTTGCACTAAACTAGTACAAACAAAAACCAGCATGCAGGAAGAAAGGGGAGAGCATTATTCATCACATACAGCCTCACTCTGATTTCAATATGCTCTTCTTCATTTATTACTCCTAAGATTTACATATTACTTTCAAGAGTTATCTCCCAAAGCCTTACACCCTGCTGTTCTCTCCCTCAGTTTTCTAGGTGGAACATAGATAACAACTCTTCCAAACTTTGCAAAGCAAGAACCAAACAGAAAAGCAAAGGTCACCAAAGAGTTTTCAAAGTCAACATATGTTATAGCACAAGAATTACAGTGAATCCTCTCTGTACCGCAACTTCTCCTTCACGACCTCGCCCATTTGCGAAGCAATTTTTTCGCAAATATGATTTAGCCGTCTGCGAGCTCAGCTGGCTGAGACATGCGCAGTTTGACTCTGCTCTGCCAAGGGGCTGTGCCGCGGTGCCTGTGGGGCGGGACTCACCCCGCTCTGCGGGGAGGTCCCTGAATTGGGAGGCTGCCTCATGAAATTGAGCCAAGCTGTGTGCTGGGAGGGGGCTTCTGTTCCCCCGCCCTCTGGGGCCGTCCGGGAGCACTGCCCCTCTCTGACGGGACCGGTGGATGTTAAAGGGAAAGGGAAAGAAACTCCCATACCAACCTGACCCCTCCACCCCCCCGGCAGCTCGGGCACGGCGCGGTGCAGCTCGGGCACAGCGTTTAGAGAACTGCGATATCCTGATCCGCTTCTGTGTGCTCCGCTGAGACCCCGCGCGAGCACTGGGGCTGGGCCGGGCCGGAGGAGGGGAGCAGCGGCGTGAGGTTTGGGCTGTGACCTACACGGTCCCAGCAGCCGCTCAGAAACGGTTCCCTTTGCTCGCTTGTGCCAAGAGAAACAAGGAGCAGAGAATTGTCCACATCGCTCCAGAGTTCTGGGGGTGGGGCAATGGGCGTGGCCTGCATGCATATAAACAACCTGCAGTTCTTTGCGAGGTTAGGCTTTCACGATGGCTTTGGCCTGTCCCTTTCCTCGCGATGGAGGAGGTATAACTGCATTAATAAAATGACTAAAAGAAGTACTATTGTCAGAAATAAGTAACTAAGAGTGTTATGAAGTCAGAATGTATTTAAAAGCAGAAAAAAGAATTAAAATGATTGGAGATTTTCAAAGCTTTAACAGTCTAGCAGTCTCCCTACTCTTGAAATTCAAGGACAATCCAGTGCCTTGAAAACTATGAGCCAGTATTTTTAATTACAGTTTCTATGGACATCTCAATTTGCCTACAATTGTTTCTTAACCTGGCAAGCCAAGAACAACAACAACAGAATGGTAGCATGGAAGTCAAGTCCCCTTCAGGTACTAGGCATAGTACCATCAAGTTACAATTCCTTACAATATGACTCATTACAGATGGAGGCCTCATCCACCTTACCAGGGCATACAAGCTCTTCTTCAGGTCTTTTCCAGGGCTTACCTGGTAGAGATCATCTTATTTCACTGCAAAGCCTGAAAAACATCCCGTGAACAAGGGACTTTCTAAAGGAATGAGGAAAGTGAAGCACAGAATGGAGATAATTGAAAACAAGCTCCAGATTTATGAAGTGGAATATTAAGAGAAAAATCTTGCAATGCTGTAATGAGGGCTCTTGCACAGGCTGAGAGTGCAAAGATCTCCGAGGAGGCTTCTTATTCTAATGAAAGGCAGCAAATCTGCACAGGATTTATTATGAAAACCATTCTCAAGCTGCTCAGAACCAATTCAATGGAATAATTTTGTCTTTGCATGGTTCAGGAGGTAGGAGACAAATGATGTGGCTGTACACACAGCCTAACAGAGAGGTGGCACAAATGGACTGCATGGCTCTTTCCCTCCACATTAAGAGCTGAGAGCACTTTTTAAGCTGAAGATCCTCTGTACCTTTCCAACACCTTCCCAGCTTGTCAGCTCCAGTCTGGTCCCAGCAGGATGAAAAACCAGAATGAGAAAAACAGAGCAACCCAGGCATTCAAACAGGAGGAGGGAGAAAGGTGGCAAGAAGCCCATGACATTTTTATAACAACATAGAGTTTACTTCTTCACTGGGAATTAGTTTTGCCAGTGTAGTTCCCACTTTCTCACCCTGTGTTGGGAAATTCCAGCTCATACCAAGGGTGTACCTGCTCCATCTGAGACGAGGGAGGGCCAGGCCTGCTGTGAACCCCTTGTGGTACAGACCAGCTGAGCTAACATTTGAGTTGTCGTGCCTGTGATTATTTTCTGGGTGACTTGACATTTTACTCATCTTTCAGGTTCTAAAACCAAAATGTGAAAACTCATGAAAAATATATAGTAGCAGATGGCAGGGCCTATTACTGTGAGTTTCCATCAGAAAGAGAGAAAAGTACGGGCACGAAAAGCCTCAGATTTTATGTCTACATGTTGTTTTATATGCTGGGGGTGAGCTGCTGCTATTTTCCGTATATTTTATGATTGCTTATGGACCCTCTGTATCTGTATGAGATGTTATATAAATACACTAGTACTGAAAACCATATTTTAAAGCTGTTTAGTAAAACCTTCATATGTTTATAAATAATTATTTACTACAGGTTATCTCTTGGCTGGTACTGGAATGAAAATAAATCCCTGGCTGTAAAATCACTTTCATGTTCATTGCTACAGTGGAGTACTTTCCTTTCAACTTTTCCTAAGCTCACATAGTAGGTTCAGGAAATTCCTTGTTCCAGAAATCAAATGTGAGAATTCATTATGTGATTAAAGACCCCTTTCTTCATCAGTAGGGAAAAAACCCACAACATATATGTATCTCAGAAACAGGCCCCTTTACAATCCAAGGAATAGACAAAAGGCATCCTGACAACAAACCAATAGGTTTTCTCATCTCACAAACAGGACAAACAGGCACAGACAGACGACATGGGCTGTCGAAAGCTTTTGCTCAACTTAATCAGGTATAAAGCCAAGGATAAAATCCCTGTCATCAAACCTGCTTCCCACTTGCATAGCCAGGAACCCATCCTCCCTCCTGTCCTCAAGTATTACTTCACATGATTTCACTTCAGAGTCTGGCACACAGAAGCTACAAGTGTCAACTTGCCTTCTGTAAACAGACAGTTGTAATTTATTCAGCATTACCAAATATCCTCAGACCCAAATGTCCTGACTGATCAAAGAAAACAATCCAGAATGCCTTGCTGAACTCTGCTTCACCAAAGAGGAATGATGACGACTTTGTGCAGCCATACCAACATATTGACGGCTGTTTTCCTGCTCAAAAGCTGCTCAAGAACTTTGCCACTTGAAAAGCAAAATAACTCAATATATTTTAATTCTGCTCGCAATCATGTGCATTTTTTAACTAAATTAGCAAGCAGACAGACATAGCCTCAGTGCTTACAGTTCAGTATGTGCTTTCATGCCTGCAACAAAAGCAAGGTCAGCCTCTTAATTTTCCAAAAAGCTTTTCTCTGTCTCTTTTTTTGGGAAGCAAATCTCATCTCTCAACACTTGCTTTACTATTTTGTGTCTGACAACACTATCAAAGGAGTCATTACATTAGGAATTACTTTGCTTTCGAGAAAAACTTCTAATGCCAAGTTGGCTCTCTAACAAAGGCAAGGAGCTTCTGAAAAGGAAGGACAAATTAATAGAAAGGGCAATATGAAAGCACACAAGTTAGGCACACCAACCCCCTTTATGGGAGCTCGTATGCAGAAGTAGCTTTAATTTTCCATACCACGTTTCCTCTTCGGTCCAACCCCTTCAAGAGAGGGAAGAAACAGAACTAAAGACACTCTTTAAACTTCTGGATGGAGTTCTTAATATGGAAGTTTAATGAGCTGTAAACTCACGTGATGTCCTTTTACTTTTTGTGACATCACTTCCCCTTTCCATGCTCTGGCAAGAGGAAACAGAAGAAAGCCACAATAAAGGTCTACCCCAATCCTCTGGAAATCACTTTAATTTTGCTTCTGAGGAAGAATGTTTCCCTCATGTATTTTGGAACATGATTAAAATTCAAAGCCTACTCTTTCCTGTTTTCCAAGATGAGCATTTTGACACCCATTATCATAAACATTTAACATCCATCATAAACACAAACATCTATGCAAGAGAAAATGCAACTATTTTGGGTATACTGGGTGTATCTGAAAAAAGTATTTTGGATATCCTTCAGATAAAAGGAGAAGAACATTTAAATTGCCTATGTGCACTTTCTTAACAGAGCTCACAGTACAGAGAGGACAAGAGAAAAACTAAAGAAAACTTTCAGCTTTGTCTGCAAAGTGTTTTGCTGGCAGAGAACAGGTAACCCAGTTTCTCCTCAAAGTGCCAAAAAGGCGTCAGGCTGAAGCCCCGTTACCTGCACCTTAAGTTTTCCACTCCCCAGTGTAGAAAAAAATTCAGGAGGCACAACTTTATTTTATGTGCTTGGCTACTATAATTAGGTATCTGAATTTGAGGTCCACTAAAAGATCCTAAAAATATATGAAGTCACTTTGGAAAACATTGCTCCTATGATTTCAATCAAAAGTTTTTTCATCAAAACACAGTGTTGTAAATGTCCCTGGGTCTTTCTTTGGAGTTGTTTTTGTATCACAAACAATAATGATGTTGACGATGCTCCAATTACGTATCTTCAGGTAATTAGGCTCTTTCATCTAGGTAAATAATTTGTGCAACCAAGAGATTTAAGAAATATTTCTAACTCCTTTCACCAACTCCTTGCCTCTTGGAGGCTGAAGTAGAAGGTAATGAGAATAAGCTAAATATGGCAAGGTACCTTGAAGGTTATAAATACTTGGTGCCAACCTTATTTAATAAAGCAAAGCAATTAGCATGCTGGTTTTGGGATTCTGTCTGAAATCCTGCATTATTAGCTCTTAATTAAACTGTACTTAGATGAAAGAGGTTACTATTACTAAACAGCTAAGTGATCTCATTATTCTGCAGTTAACAGAAATAAAATGCTGCATTTCTTTTAATTACAGATTAAAAAAATCCCAGGCCAGTTCAAACACAACTAACATCCTACTGGTTACGTATTTTTCCCTGGATTTTGGTCAGGCAGGATTCAATAGAAAACTTGTTGGGTGCCTTTTAACCTAATGCTTTACCTGCTTATGAAATGCCAAGTAGGAAGAGGCAAGTTCTCAGAGAATGACAGATGTAAAAAACCCCAACCAACAAGTGGCTCTAAAATGCCTTTGGAATCTCTTCCTATTTATCCCCTTAAGTTGTTGTGATCTGGTGATGGCCAGTTCAGCAGGAAACTGAGTTTTGTTGGTCGCAATGGAAGCGCTCAGGTCCCCATGCTCCAGTCACCCCCTGCAACAGCTGCTGAGCTCTGTGCACAACAGCCCATCTCTCAGGGTGACAGAGCGCTTCAGACCCTGTTCCAGTTCACTGCTGGGCCACTCAGCTCTGTCTGCTTAGTCTGGCTTGTCTCCACTGCTTCCCATCAGCAGAAGATAAATTCTGAGGTTGTTCACTGATTCGTGTCAACACTCATCTGGCTACCAGTACATGTTAGGCATTACACCTCTGCATTCCTTCATTAGACAGCTTCAGATCTTGTTTGGAAGGCAGCACAATATTTTTACACACAGAATTAACAAGGCTGGAAATGACCAGAGATCATCAAGTCCAACCTATTACCTAACTTATCAACCTACCCAACACCAACTCATCATCTAAACATGTCACTAAGTATGCCATCCAACCTTTCCTGAAACACATCCAGGGATGGTGACTCCACCACCTCCCTGGGCAGCCCATTCCAATGGGAAATCACTCTCCCTGTGAAAAAGTTTCTCCTAATATCCAGCCTAAACCTCCCCTGATGCAGCCTAAGACTGTGTCCTCTTGTTCTGTCATTGGAGTCTGAGAGAAGAGTCTGACCCCTGCCTGGCTACAGCATCCCTTAAGGTAGTTGTAGAGAGCAATGAGGTCACCTCTGAACTTCCTCTTCTCCAGGCTGAACAACCCCAGCTCCCGCAGTCATTCCTCACAGGGCTTGTTCTCGAGCCCCTTCACCATCCTCACTGCTCTTCTCTGAACACATTTGAGCAACTCAACATCTTTCTTAAACTGAGGGCCCAGAACTGGACACAGCACTCAAGGTGGGGCCTAACTAATGCCAAGTATAGAGGAAGAATAACTTCCCCAGTCCTACTGGCCACACCTGATACAGGCCAGGATGCCACTGGCCTTCTTGGCTGCCTGGGCACACTGCTGGCTCATGTTCAGTCTCCTCTCAACCAGCACTCCCAAGTCCCTCTCTGCCTGGCCTCTCTCCAGCCACTCCCTCCCCAGCCTATAGCTCTGCATGGGGTTCTTGCAACCAAAGTGTAACACCTGGCACTTAGATTTATTGAACCTCATGCTATTGGATTCAGCCCATCTCTCCAGCCTGTCATGGTCTCTCTGCAGAGCCCTCCTTCCCGCTAACAGATCGACATTTATTCCCAGCTTGGTGTCATCTGCAAACTACTGATGATGGACTCCATCCCCTTGTCCAGATCATCAGTAACGATACTGAACAAAACCAGCCCCAGCACTGAACCCTGGGGAACCCCACTGGTGACCAACCGACCTCCACCTGGATGTGACACCGTTCACCACCACTCTCTGAGCTCGGTTATCCAGCCAGTCCTTAACCCAATGCAGAGCAAACCTGTCTAAGCCTCAAGCCACCAGTTTCACCAGGAGTTTACTATGGGATATTTTGGATATTTTGTCACAGATAATACAGTGGCATGGCTGCTCAGTCTAATGGGGCATGTATTTTATAGTCACCCAGCTCAGAAAGGATAGAGGTTATGATCCAAGCTCCTAGCACCACATTCATTATCAACAGCACATTTGCTTCTTATCTAAAGCTTCCTCAAATGCCAGCTCCAGCTTCAGTTCTCTCAGCCAACATGCACAGCAAGCAGAGTCTGGCTGGAGGACAAGCCAGTCCTCCCTGATGCTCAGCCCTGTGGCTCCAGGCCCTTTCTCGCTGCTGTTGGCACCATGAGGCTCTGCACAGACACTGAATGCTGAAAATACCTGAAAGGCTCAACTCTGGAAGAACTACAAGGCCTAATCTCTCAGCAGCAGAGACCATGGGGACTCCTCTGTTGTGCAGGCATCTGCAGCTGGATCACTACACCTGCTCCAGGCTGAGTTTGCCCACAGCCACAGTATTCTGTCCAAAATGCCAATGTTTTAGAGAAGCAATTTCAGGTCCACCTATACACCCATGGCTTGCCTATGAAAGAAGAAATTTTTTTCATAACATGTCGAAACCCACAGATTTGTCTCCTTCCCTTCCTGCTCTGCCCCTCATTCCTTGTGAAGATGAAAATGGGAGAGCACATGCTATCGCCAGCCCAAGACACAGCACATGGATTAGCCAGAGGCAGGCCATGGAATGGTTTAGGACATCCTAGACCATGTTGCTCAGAGCCCTGTCCAGTCTGGCCTCCAGCACATCTCAGTTTATACCTTTCTCTCCCCAAAGCAAGACCCTAAAGCACAATATTTGTGTTAATGCTTAGTTTTGCATAGTAGAGAACAAAGAAAGTGCAAATAAATGAAGACTCAAGCCCTCCAACCTATATAAAAACCACAACAGGTCGGTTGCTTTCCCTGCTTTGAAAAGCACAACAAAATTACCACATCCCTGGCATATTAAATAAAGATTGCAGGCTGGGCAACACACTGATCCCAGAATCACAGAATTATTATATCAGAAAAGACCTTTGAGATCATCAAGTCCAACCTATGTCCCAGTCTATTCTAATGCTTCTTAGATACTTTCTTTTTCCTAATAAAGCTAAAAACCCCCTCATGCTTCTCTTAATACTGATTAAAAATAGCTATCTACCTCTGCCCCTGTTTTCAGAGTGAGCCAAGGCACCAAAGCTCTGTGTTCTCCTCCATGTTCCACCTTTATTGATAGAAAAAACAATCTATCACCAAAAACATTTCCATTTTCCCTCTCTGTGTAAAAGCTCCAGGTAAGACACAGCTGGGAATTCAGTCTTAGTTTGCTCACCAGCTCTGGGTCACAAATATTTATCTTTTTCTCTTCTCTTTATGAGTAGTTCTAAAGCTTCTGAGTCAAATTCCCCAGGTACATCAGCACTGGTAGCAAAGAAGTGACAAAAATGTCCAGAAAGCTTCCACAAAATAACAGATACACCTCTTTTCTTAAGCCATTTTTTTAATGATAACAGCCAGGTCTCCTATACCACGGGACTGTGGTCTTATTCGGGTCCCGCGAAGCCCACCTTCCAAGTTGATTGCCAGCTCATTAATATGCAAATTTGCCCCACACCTTCAGACAATCCCCAGTGCTGTTTTGGTGCTGTGTTGCTGTGTATTGGTTGCTGCAGTGGCAATGCTGGGGGGGGTGGTGAAGCGGTGGAGCAGTGATGACCACGGCCGGGACAGGGCAAGCGGCAGAGCAGCCCCCACAGCAGCTGTGTGGGTTGATTTGCATATTCATCACTGCCTAATTAAATATTCATGCGTGCCAGGTCTGCATGCGCTGTTTTGAAAAGGGGCCTCCTTCATTGCTCAAAAATCATGCCGCTAAGATGTGAAGCCGCAATATGGGGGGCATGAAGTGGAAGAGGGCCGACTGTATATGCAGTCAACACAGAAATGATACAAGGTCTTACTTCAAATTAATAAAAATTTGGACAGTTTCATTGACTCTTACATAGTTTCTAGTCTAAGGGATACAACTGAATAGAATCCCCCCCGAACTTTAGTGAAAAATGAGCGGATCATTTTGGTAAAGTGTTAAAACACACCTTTCCTGTTTTTGCATGAGTGTTCACATTTCTAAAAGACAAGATTACAAAAAACTACATGTGCATGGTGAAATATCTCAGCTGGCAAAGCCTCCACTTGCAGCCTCAAACCAACACGCGGGAATCCAACTGAGTTCTGCATCTGATTATACTGTAAGAGAGAGAATATATCTGAGTACAAATTCTCTGCCAATATTATATTCCTTCCAACAGCATATTACATGGCCTTTTGCCAAACCTAATTTTTGAAGACTTACATAATCCTTTTACTCCTTTTTGGACATTAGCCTCTATACGGCTACTTTTACTGGCTATTCAGCCTACACATAAACAACTCTGTGCCTTACATTAAATATTTTGATCCCTCCTCACTACATGTATTTATACCCTGCAGACATCTGCAGCCTATTGCTTTCTGCTTTGGTCATCATTACTTACTGAATGCCTTAGTCTTTGTTCTTTCATTTTTCGCTCAGATGTTTCCTGCCTGTTGTGGTATCTCTAAGCACTCCCTAAATATTTCTGATCAAGTGATGCAGAACTGAGCACAATATTCTAGAAATCTCCTCAGTCAGAAAGACAAAGTACATCACTGACGGAAAATGGTATTTTCCATAGTCAGCTTGAATTTCAAACCAGTTTGCATCACAAACTCAGTTGTATTTTATTCCTCATCTTGTTTGCAGGATATTTTCAGGAATACCATTTTCAATATTTCTATTACCTTTAACAATGGCAGTGAGAAAGGACAAGGGATAGATGTTTCACACCATAAACCCCCTACTTTTTATAGAAATGAAAAATTATTCTTCATCCTCCTTTTGAGTGCCATTAGAGTTCTACCAAACTCTGAGGTACCTTTAGTCCCATTTTTCTCTTCTTGCCAGACTGTGCCTCTCCTGATGTGACTGAAGATGGAGAAGGAGGTAGGCTCACTTCTGGTATCATGTTTTACAGCTGATGGCTTCCATTTCTAGATCTGTCTGCAGCATGGTTTTATTTGTTGGTTGTGAAAGTTTTATTCAATTGCCCAACAGCAGGAACTAGATGGAAAATTTGTCATCTGGAAAAGCCCAGAATAAATCTGCAGCTCTGCGGGAAGCTGTATTACATTATTATTATTTGTATTATTGAGGTATTTTCTGAAGACGAAGAGCCTCTGATCAAGAGAACTTGCAATCCAAGGGAAGAGAGGGACTGATGGGATAGCAGGTTTTGTTTTCATGGCCAGATGGGTCGACAACACTCGAAGTGTGCAGAATCACATCCATTTTTATCTCATCCATTAACATATTCACCTACATTCCTAAAGTGTAAGTTTCCAAGAAGAGAGAGGAGGACAGAGCTTGGTAAATACATGTCTGTGAACCAAAAATGATCACTGCAGGCTGGTACACCTGGTGGATCTAAGCATTTGTATGGATTCCTTTGGCTAGGAAGCCTTAAAGTCAAGTGTAAAGATATCCCTGCACAACAAACTAAGTCAAGGGAAAAAGCAAAAACAGTGTTACCAAGTACTTAGTTGATCTCAGGAGAGTGCAGTTCCTCATGCTTTAAGTCATATAGCTCTGACACCACCAACAGGAAGACACTATTGTTAAGAATTACATTAAGCCTCAGCATAGCAAAGTATGTGGGAAATTTAAAAATGAAAACAACTTACTCTGATTTTCCAGCAGTATGTAGATTTCTGAATCCACAGCGCATGCCATCTTATTTGGGAAACCACCAATGGATTCACAGCAGCCACAATTTCCTTACATTGGTTCTGTCATGAAGACAGACCAAGGAATGTGTAACCAACAGTCAAACTTGGTGCTGGGGTAGAAGAGCTTCAAGCAAATATCCTTGAATATCCTGAATCCCCACAGCTCCTCTGCAGTCACCCCCCTCTGACTAACTGTTTTTATCCAGCTTTCCATGTCAAACATCATTACACTTCTAACAAAAAGAACTGGGCTGTATTGAGCAGCAGTTGTCTCAACCTTCCTAGAGCCAAATTGTATTTAGAAGTTACATCTTATGATGACTGACTATTATAGTGTATTATAAAATACACAAAACTTGTTTTAAACTTGCATTTTAGTTCTGAAATCTAATTGTAATTCTCTACTGTCTCACAGTGCATAATACTACACTACTACAGCTGACACAATCTGCTCAGGAAGCAAATCAGTCCTCCTAGGGCATCACACAGCTACAGGGGCATCATGGTTGATAATTCCTTTTCCTTCACACTTCTTAAGGACAGAATACACTTTTTACTTCCTATTTCCAAGAAGTCAATATAAAACACCCTAGGAACTTCAGGCTAAATTAAGAAAGAATGTACATACACACACAGCAGGCACGGTGAACAATGGCATAAAGGTACTATAGCTAATGGACTGGAAATGTAAAATGATTTAGCAGAACAAAAGTTCTTAAGCATTGACTTCCTATGTAATTTAAATGGGTGATTAAAAAGATTTTTTGAATCTCCCCAAAGGAAAGACTAAGAGCTCAGTGTAACTCAATAGCCGTGAGTATCTCTGGTGGTTCTCAGCTGACATGTTTGATGACACATCTGTCATTTCTTTTCTGATAACATTCTACATGATCCTACAGATAAAGGAGCAATTAACTCAGAGGATCAGACTTCCTCCTGTGACAGGAACCGTCCTTTGTCTTGACAGTTCAGGCTTTCTACACCTTTTAGAAGTTCTGCCTTAAGACAAAATATATCTAAGCTTCTCTTCTGAGGCAAATATTTAGCTCATTCCCATGCAAGAGTAACTGAAAAGACACATGGTTGCATTTTTAAAATTTACAGCCAGGCAGAATGCTTTACCATGAGAAGTTCTGGTTTCCTTGCATGTACTCTGCCCGGGGTGAAAAGACACTTAATGGGTTTTAAACAACTATAATAATTTAAGTGCTGCTGGATAATGCAGATGAATTTGATATAGGAAATAAACAACTAGTTATTAGGGTGAAAATCTGTAATTAAACAGAATTATAGTAAACAAAAAGTTAGGCCATCAGTGCACTAAGAAAATAGCAAAAAGTGACAGCACTGGCTTTGGAGCATGGAAGATCGATGTGATCAAATGCAAATGTTTGTATTTGACCACAGCTACTCCAGAAGCAAATTATGAACAACAAACATTACATACTTTTAGGGTTCAGTTGAAAGATGAATTATTTTCTATGTTGTCTATGTCTACCACGGAAAGTTAAAAGACTCGCTCCAATATGAACGTCTGCCTTAGAAACTTCAACATCTGGGAAAGATGAGAACTGTGCAAGTGATGGAGACTAAAATGCCATGAATTTAATCATTTTGGCTAAATCCCTTCCATTATCAGAATGATGTTTGGCACAGGTGACACACCAGGAGTGCAGACCTTGTTCAGTTCTTCAATGACTAACGCTGGAAGACTGCAGACTGAAGCTTGTATTGTCCAAGCACTCCTAAAATAGAACAATAAGATCTATCATTCCTCTCCAATAATGGATATGGTTAATACGAAGCCTTTTTCTTTGACAGTCATATAAGAATAATTACAGGTGTAGAAAAAGATTAGGCTTACATGAAGGAAGAGATCCCCACCCTGACTTCAAAGTGTCTCTTTTGAAGAGTACACAAAGGGCAATACAGTCAAGAGGAGATCACACAGCTAAGTCTTGGGAAAAAATAATTTTACAGTGTTCTACTTTTTCATTTGGAAAATGTGACTAACTGTCAAGCAACTACAGAAAGTGCACGTACTGGAGAAATGAAGGAAAAGATACACCAACTTACTGCCCAGACCACCAGCACTGCACAAACTGTCAACAGGGAAAAAAATCACATTTAATTTCCCCCTTCTATCAGCTGCTTTTCCCTTGAAAAATCTGAATGCTTTACAGTCATAAAAATTGCAAAAAGAGTAACTGCAACAAAAAGAGAGATTAAATTAGGAGACTGTCAGCCAGGACAATCATGGTCTATTAAGATAAACTTAGTTTGGGGATATCTAGATAGATTATTCCTGTGTGTCCATTTAAATGAATTATTTGCACGGCACGGGCTCTTAGTCTTTCTACAAGACACAAGGAAAATAAAATATAACATTGTCACAGCATAATGGTCCCTCCTGCCTGACAGACAGCAGGAGAGGAAAAAGTTACTGAAAAATGAATGTTGAGATGATATTACCAAGCTTATTTTCAAAGTGGGAGGCAATTAGGCTTTGGAAACGTTCCCTTGCATTGTTTCTGTTATGCCAGAGAAAGATAAAATAAATACATATGAAGATGGATGGTTATTGTTGATGCACAGTGACAGCTCCTCAGTATGTTACATTGAAGAACTATGTTCTATCAGCCCAGACTTTACACAAATAGGCAAACCTGTAAAAATCAAGGAGTCTAAAAATCTGAGGCACTGTTTCAACTTTGTTGGGTCTTTAATTTTCTTAATTGGAAAAGCTGTCGTGCAAATAGAATAATCTTCATCTGCTGTTTAACAAACCAAACCAATTATTGGTGTTACAGGATTTCAAATCATAAACGCTTTCTAAAAGATTTTCAGAAGGGGTCTTTACACTTGTGTTCCTAACACTACAGGTACTCAGGCTGAAGCAGCACCACTTTGCCTCATCTACAGAGGTGCAGAAGACACTCATTTTAGAGGGTGTGCTTTTGACGTGACCTCTTCTGAGGTCAATATATAATACTGATTAAAAAATTACCCGTTAACCTTAGGATAGCAATTTTTGTAAGTGTAACCCCAACTCAAATTCACGCTCTTTAAATGAGAGGGCAGTTCAGCCTTATGTCCAAAGATATGCATTAACTATCTTGGCCACTTCCCAAATCTCATTTAGGTATCTAAAGAGAAAATTCCCTTGAAAACACTCATCTTACATGCAGTCAGGACCCCTCTCCTTGGACACAGCCACAAGGCACTCGGACAGGGGTTGGACCTGTCCAACACAGACAACTCTGTGGTTGCCCACAGAGATGGTTGAGTCACCAACCCTGGATGTGTTCAAGGGGAGGCTGGATGAGGTGCTGAATGATATGATCAAGATGTAGAGGATAGGTTAGTTGGATTATAGGTTGGACTAGATGATCTTCAAGGTCCTTTCCCACCTTATCTATACTGTGATACTGTGGACCACACAACCACCTTATTTCTGCTTTCAGTTCTGCATTAATCCGCCCAGTTCCCATGCCCTGTCCTATCCAGTGAACAGGCAGAACCATCCCTACATGTCTTCTGGGTGGTGGGAGTTTCTGAAGAGTTTTACATTTTCATTAATGGAGCACACATGGAAACGTTCACCTTACTCTCAGCAAGCTCACAATCCTACCAGACATATCCAGAAAATATTAAATAGGAGACACGTCAAACAAAATTAAACCCTGGAAGAGCATCCTACTCAATTCTATATTGCCAGTATTTAAAATGTAATCTTAGTAGCAATGAGCTAATCTTGAGCACTGAAATTATACAAAGCCTACATTTAGCAACCTATTTTCACACTTACAGCGCCCAAATCTTCGTCACAGTCAGTGCAGCAGAACTCAGTAAAACATTCCCATTTAATGGGATGTCATTTATCCACAAATACACTTTACAATAAGGGATTTTCAACTACTGCAAATTGATTTTGTTTCACTCCTTCCACATGTCATTGTGCCACAGAGGGTAACTCCTTTGATATTAATAGCAAGGAAGATGCATTGCATCTGACAGTCCTAACACCATGTTTAATAGAACATTTTAAATATGAGTAAATGAAGAATCAGAAGGGAACATTTTTTTCAGATTCCACTGTTTCAGAACACAGTTATGTATAAATGAAATTATCCTACTTAAATGTTATTTCCACTTACGTATTACTTCTATTTAATTTGACAGTTTTATTTTACGACAATTACATTCTGACATACTGCAAATTATTCTCCCAAAACAATACAGTTTATCCTTCTGTATCTGCTTTAATCACATTTGTCTCAATAGCCTCCTATTTCTGGTAAGTAATTCTGGCAATTAAATATGCCAACTTATCCTAAAATGACAATCCAAAGGTGTCACTTGCAAAGAGAAACAATACAAAACATACTGTCTCAAAATGCTATTGCACAACACAGAGAGAGGTTTATTCAGGCTTTATTTTACAAAGAGTGTATGCTGCAATTTTAAAGCAAATTAAAATTTAACTGCAAGTTCAAGCCTTCTATTTAAGGAAGCACTATATGCAGAGTTACTGCAGCTTGACAAATACATTAACGCTGAAAAAACCCTAAAAACTTGGTTAAAAATGAAACTAAAATAACCAACTGCACACAGTGCTGTCCTTGTCCTTTTCCCAATCCCTTTTTCCATTAAGAAAGTTCTAACAAAACATTCTCCCTTATTTTTAGCAAAGATGGGACACCAATCAGCATCTTAAAAATCTTGAGCTTCAAGACCAAGACCTGCTTTCCAGAGCAAGAAACAATGTTACCATGTTCCTGTTACTGACCCACAACTGTGACCTCACTCCAAGGTGAAGTGGTGACGCTCAACAAAGTGGAAAATGACCTTCAGGAATGTACAACTCCAAATGTTGAAACGGAAATCACCACATCATTTAGCAACAGAATGAGTTCTTAAAACCAGTATTAACACGAGCCTTCCTTGCAAGAGCCATAAAACAGAGATAAGGGAGGTGGAATGCTGCAAGCAACTCCAGACACCAAAGGCTATTTCAAACAGCTAATAACCCAGTCTATTCTTCAAAATTTATGCTGACATTGACTATTACTCACCACATTTACCTCCTGTTTGTAGGACTTGCTACATGCACATGACATAAGAACAGCTCCTGGGTCCAGCTCTGAAGTCCTGTGCTGTTTCCAAACACCTCTGAAGTATGTGCTGAGGGAGAAGCTCTCACAGAGTAGAGTGTTAAACACTCTGCAACTATGTCTAGAATTGTGCATGTTGGGTGGGTTGCAGCCTGTGTGAAAACACTTCTGCTCTTACCCCCTTTCCTTCACCAGTTACTTAGCAACTAGTTGCAATTTCCTTTTGGGAGACTATTCTCCGTATGTAGTAAAGGGAATGGAATTCAGAGGTGCTGAATAGAATCCTGTTCATAGAATTTAGCAGGGCAGGGGCTTGGGTGACACTTGAGGGAAAACAAGTGATAGTAACCTTATCTTACTGCCTTTCCTAGCACAAGTACAACCAATACTGCACAGACTCCACTCCAGCCGCAACCTGAAGGAACTGCTTCTCCTGGAATCAGTTCTGCTCAGAGACAGACTGGCTTATCTCTCAAGGCCCAAAAGTCTGGATTAACACTTTCTGATCTACAGAGTTACAACTATTAACAACTATACACTTTCAGACAAAAAAACCCATCACTTTGCTGCAATGACCACTAGTTTATGCAGATACTTTACCTGTACATCGTTGGTGTTCATTCTTGTTCCCTCCTTCCCAACGAAGATGTCATCTATATCAACCAGAATGTACCTATCCAAGGACAGCGTGAGCTTCTTTCCCGACAGGAAAGAGATGGCATCTATGAAAATCAGCTTGTGCAGCCAAAAATTCAAGTTATTGCCGAAAAGAACTCGTTGTACCCCATCGTGGAGCCCCAGGTCATGGATGACTGTGGCATAGAGAGCACTGAGAGAAAGTGGAGAAAGGTTTTCTGGTGTCTTTACTTTTGCAAATATCACTGGTTGATAAGCTGTGTGATTAATCTGGAAAACCGCCCAGTCATTTCCAAGCAAGGGCCCTTTCTCAAGCTTAGAAGATTTAGTCACGTGGAGCAGTGGGGAATGAGGGTTAATGCAACAGTCCTTAATACCCAGATTGCTGTGGACGTGGAAAGGAAAACCCTTCAACTGGAAGCTCTGCAAGCTGTTCTCACTGCCTTTGTGAAACCCGATGACACCCACACCATATTCTATACAATACTTATCTAGAAGGCCTCTGTTCCACGAGTCCATGTTCACATACTTCAGAATATTTTCATACACTATGAGAGCGTATTTGCCTTTGTTTTTGTCTATCAGCACTGGGAGGTCACCTTTCCCAGGTGCAATCTCAACGTGAAACTGAAACCTGCTGGACTCCAAGATGGTTATTATATCTTGGCCTAACGTTGAGTACTGGCTTTCTACAAACACCAGCACCACGAGGTCTGTCCTCAGGGGATCAAGAGGCTTCACGGTCTTCATCTCCATCAGCTTGTGCTGCAACAGTTGAGGATCACCACATTCCACTTCTGAAGAGATTTCAGGAAGTTCATTTTCCTGTTTGTAGCCATTATACAAGTAGTAGGCAGAAATAACTATGCTCACCATACAAAAAGTGGCCAGCAAAATAACCGTTCTTTGAAAATGTCTGTGCAGTTTCAGGATAAAACTCATGGTGTTTACTTTCCTTAGATATTTCTTGACAGCACCATGAAAAACAAACAGAGATTCTCAACAACTTGTTCCAGTCCTCTGAAATATTTATGTCACCATTGCAGCACACACATCTGTCTTCCACGGAGCCTTACTGGAGGTACAATCTAGAAGAAAAGAAAATCAGAGACTTAATTGGGGCATTGCACATGGGACATATCACCCCTGCTAAACTAATGAGGAACAAAGAAATCACTGCCAGGAAGAGGTTTGGGGAACAGCTCAAACCTTTGTAATATTAGAGTTATTTCTTCCTTCTCCCAATAGCTCCCACATGCATCTGAAAGTCTCTGAATCTCCTGGGCTCCTCACCTCAGAGGATCAAGTAAGAGAGGGTACACACCATAGGCACCAAAAAGCAAGACATGACAGCCAAGAATTTACTGTGTCAGAAGTTCGTTTTACCCAAAGATAAAAGTTAACTCCAAACAGACCATTGTGGACAACCCAAACATTGAAGAAAATTTATAACTTTCCCACTTCCACCTCCAGCAAGCTGGGGGAATATGATTAAACAAATCCTATCCTATATTAGTTTTTGAAGAACTAAGAAGTTCGTAATAAATATGCACATTTTAACTGTTGCTTACACATATACCGATATACTCCATATTACAGGTATTACGGGAGTATTTTTAAAACACGATTATTTTCCTGAGACATTAGAAGAAAACAAATAGCATTTTACTGGACTGTGTAATTTTGCAAACTGTTAGAAGCACTTTGCATTTCTTTGCATTAAAAAAGCTATAAAACAATCCAGCTCTTAAATTTGAGAACAGAGAGTAATAAATCAAAGGCTAATTTAAGAGGCAGATCACCTAAGGATATACTTATGCTCTAGCTTGTACTTAAGGAAGGCAGTCATTTTTCAAGACAGCAGAAAAACTGCTGTCAAATGTTTCTAGTAAAACAACTGGATGGTGTAAGAAGCAAAAAATAATTATTAGATTTTAAAATGTATTAAGGCTGTTAAGGTGTAGAACATGTCATTGTAACTTCCATGTACTACACATCCATGCCCATCGTAACTGGGACTTGGATGTGTGGGTGTGGCATTACCAAGGTCATTTCCAAACTGAGAGCTTAGTATTTTCATTCTCGGTTGTGAAACAAGTTGGTCTTTCACTCCGTGCTTTCAAAAAACCTAGAAAATATGATGTACTTAACATCACCTATGTAATGTCCACAAATTTAACTAAATCCCAAAGACTGATCTTCCTAGTGCCACAATAAGCATAAGCTAAGAATAAACAAGGAGCTAAATGAGATAAGAGCAAAAGAAACTCCAAGGCATCCTAGTCATCAAAACGGCAAAATCATGCATGAAGAGCAGAAGTATGCGAGCTGTCTTACTCATAGGTAGGATTCCCTGTGAACCTGCATCTCACCAGATAATCCTGCTGTTCTTCACCTGCTCCTTCCAGATACCTGTGGATCAACCCTTTCTGTCCCAGGTGGTCTTACACCCAGCCTCGAACCTTACCTGCAGCTGTACAAAGATCTGCTCAGAGCTTTTAGGCAGCAGAGCTGCCTTTCACCCAGAAACAGAGGCTCACTAACCAGTGTTAGACAAAAGCAACATAACCCCAGCTTCTCAGATGCTAGGGGCATGTATGTGAAAAGAAGTTAAAGAATGCATAAAGACCAAACAACAATATGAAAGCACCTTTAGAAGAACTCACAGACCATTTTTAAGTATTGATATGTCTGATCCTTGTCACATGAACTTCAAGAGTATCACCTGAGATAGCAGACGAGATACTTAATGTGGCAAGAAGTCAGCTGACAAAGAAGGAGCTCCATCCTCAATGAGTAAAACCAGAGATGTTTCCAGACAGATGATTTTTCACTACACACAGAAAGGGTTCCCCTCATTTTGCATTTCCAATTCAGCTGCCTGAATGCCAAGAAACACATGGTTTTAGTCTCTAAAATTAACACTCACTGCGTTGTGTAGAAAAGCTGAACATACTTCAACTCCTCTTCAATAAGAGCAGACCTGGCTGGTCCAGATAAAGAAAAAATTAGATCTGAGAGTGACCTAAGCCCATAGCAAGGAAGGGTTGATTACACAGAGTTTGAATTGGATATTACAGAAGTGTCACAACTCAAAGAAATACTTGTAGCAAGGACACAGTTCCTAATGCCATTCCATGGAGCAGAAAATCTGGAGCCAACTCAGAAACCTCTATTTTCTTAAAGAAAACTGCTGTCATTGCATCCTTAGCTCCTAACTGCAGGTGCCTCCTGGGGCTACAGAGTGCAGCTGTAAGGAGGAGTGGCTGGAAATGCCAAGACAGATGTGAGGTTTGACTCTGAGGAATGAGGAATTCTCCAGGATGCAACAAGACACAGTCTTGGCACACTCACTGCTGAAGACAGTAATGAAGGGGAATGGAACAGAAAAAGGTACAAGTTTTAAATGCAGGCTCTCTCGTATCAGCTTGATGCTTATGTGACTTGCACTTATTTAAGGACTGGTTTGCATGGCAAGAGTAAAAGAAAGAATAAAATACAAACCACGAAGGCAACATGCATTTAGTGTATAAGGTTCAAAGCCTTCACAAGGTACAGTTGCTTTCCTTGAGGGACAGCAGCTGGATATTCTAATGCTCTCTCACAGCACCATACTAAAATAGCTCATCATACACCCAACTCCACAGTGGTGCAGACTTCTTGGAGGTGCATCACACACAGCACACTGCAGTGACCTTTATCACTTCCCAGATATGGCTTCAGGGAAAATAGTCCTTGTTTGCTACCGCTCCCACCAGTAAAACCAAACAAAAGGTGTAATTCAGAATGTACCAAGAGTGAGTAAGCCGTGAGAAGAAGCATTTCAGAAGAGGACAGTACCCGTGGAGTCTTATTTTCATGACAAAAGAATAGAATATTTTACACAGGAAAGAAGAAGCCATGATAGCTTGAACATCAATAAAAAAAATAATCCATGTACAAGAAAAAGACTTAACGAAAAGAATAAAGAGTCTAGACACACTTCACAGGAGTTCAAGCTTGTTAGTATTGTTTCAATGGAAACCCATGAAAAAGACCATAAATAACATAAGCAGTCAGCTCTTTGATTTCAACAGTCATGTGGAGTTCAGTGACAGGGAAACATGGTCCCACCTGTATATCAAAGCACTTGAAAACTGGAGCCAGATATTGTACGAATCCAATGTTCTGTAAAGGTACTGAAATAAGTTTTACCTATAAAATAATCTGGTATTTGTAAAATAATATGGTATTTTTCCATGGTCTGAAGCAATAACATCTGTCTCCAGTTTTTCTCTATCTAGAAGCTTTTTACTTTAGAAGAATCTGCATTTGATCTTCTGCAACCTGTGCTTGATCTCCTGTTTTGTATTTTCATGCTACCATCTGAAAACTCAGATCAGAACCTTCTATCTGTGTTGTTCCAAGCATGAGGTACCAAAATGCTTCTCTAAGGTGAAAATTATCATCTTTGAATATTTAGAATTTTGCTTTTAAGTTATGGACTCACTATGGAGGAGATTTTGCTGAGAGAAAGCTGAGTCATGGAAGTCAGCTCTGCATTTTGTTCTGAACACAGACAGCAAGGCTCAACGTCCTTGTCATCTACTGTAGAAGTGATTTCTGCAGCCCGGAACTGGTTCACACGAAAATCTTGTGGGTACAGGAAAGAAGTATCACTTTATTAAGTATTTACTGTTGTAACCAGCACTGTTGGGCAGCCACAATTACAGCTATCTGCAGCAGCTACTACCATCCAACAGATGCAATACAAAAGACATTTTCAACTATGGGTTTGTTTGGGGGTTTTTAATTTGCTTGGGTTTTTTAAAATTCACTAACAAGGTAATTCTGATGAGAGGACAAACATGATGAGCTCAAAAGAACTGAACCACACCATAAGGAGCCTGGGAAGTTCACATCATTTGCAGCCTCCTTTAGTGTGCTTTTTCACTGGTAAACATAAATGACCAACTATTTGGCTTCCATAAATCCACCATGAAAATCCTAAAGAAAATACTTCCATGAGACAACACTGGCTGGGGATTTAGTCCACTAATGAGATGCAGCAAGCACATACAAAGAACATGAAATTTTAAGTCTTCAATTTTTGCTTTCTGGCACTATAATTTGTCCAATAAATAGCACAGCAGCCTGCCCAGAAGTCTCTTCTGACAATCCCTACCACTGCATTCTGGCTCTGTCCTTTACTAACCTGGCTGCTACCACAGTGCTACTGAGGTACTGCTAATTGAATAAATGAAGGATAAGTTTTAAACAAAGACTAGACACAAAACGGGCATATTATGCAGTATGTTACTGTAGTCATTTAAATCTCCACTGATTAGAATGCTATTTAATTTCCTTGAAGATATAAGTCTGCTCTGGCCAGCCACTACCAAGTATTACCTTAAAGGAAGTATTCTGGAGTCAGTATGACTAAAACAGAAATCTTTAGATATACAAATGGCATTGAAAGAAGGCAACCAGACCTGGGATGGACAGCAGTGCTCAGATTTTTAAATCAGTCATGAAAATAGGAATACAGTCTTCAAATACTGAGTGTCTCTACTGAAAACGTTATTGTACTGACTGAAGTGAATTATTCAGGCAGTGATAACTACAACGAGTAAATCCAGGCTTAGAATGAGATCTTAAGTCTGCACACTAAACAGACATTTTCAACTTGAAAAGACGGTGACATAAGACATGAACTGTCAAGGGAAGTCTTTGGGATCCTTTAGTATAACATAACAAGCCCTGGAATATGTGACTACTGAAGGGCTTACATTCTCTCATATCTGTAAAAAAAAAAAAAAAAAGAGGAATGGCTTAGGCAGAACAACAACAATTCTGATATACAGAAATGCTTTTTCAAGTCCTTGGGGCAAGCAGTTCTCAGTTCTTATTGTACCTCTGATATCCTTAGCTCCATGCTGCATTGCCTCATGCAGGACTAGAGACCCTTACAGGACAGGGATTCATGCATCCCAGTCTGCCACCAAAGGACATTATAAAGATTAAATAAATAGTATTTAAAATAGCTTAAAAGAAGGCTTAGGAGGCTTTTACAGCATACAGAAGTTGGGTTTCATCTTCATACTACTTTACCTCAGACTCTACTTTCTACTGAAGCATCTTAAAGCATATGACACTACATACAATTTTTCTGAGATAAACTAGTATAATTTTTCAGCCCTTGCCGAAACATCACTATTTAAAGACCAAACAATCTCCTCAAGGTTTTTAAAATAAAGGTACAGCATCTCGTCCATGCCTGTGTCTTTACTTCCCCCCCTCTCTTCTCTCAGTGCCAGGCATGAGCCAAGTCTGAAGATTCAATAAGGTAGAGTTCAGCATCATCTGTTCGAGAGACCTGACTGGGGATTCTGACACTGAGAACCCCCATTTCTAACAATTTCCCTCGTATTAAGAAGAAACATACTCCAACACTAAAACCTGAAACATTTATCCAGCACATCAACTAGTGAAATAATTAATATGAAAGTTTTCTGCCGTTTCTCGAAGGTTGTACGTGACAGCTGAACCGAGCAGCAATTTCTCATGGGATAGCAATACCCAAACCAGCAAAAGCCACCTGAAGTTATTAATAATTACCGCGCTAGTCTAATTTNGAGCCGCTCCAAGATCGCTGGCCAGGAGCGGGCGGGGGCTGCGCCGCGCCACCTCCCACATCACCGCCCTCCGCGGAGCCTCGGCCGGGCCGGGTTGAGGGTGGTAGTGGCGGGACCGAGGGCTGNCATGAGCCAAGTCTGAAGATTCAATAAGGTAGAGTTCAGCATCATCTGTTCGAGAGACCTGACTGGGGATTCTGACACTGAGAACCCCCATTTCTAACAATTTCCCTCGTATTAAGAAGAAACATACTCCAACACTAAAACCTGAAACATTTATCCAGCACATCAACTAGTGAAATAATTAATATGAAAGTTTTCTGCCGTTTCTCGAAGGTTGTACGTGACAGCTGAACCGAGCAGCAATTTCTCATGGGATAGCAATACCCAAACCAGCAAAAGCCACCTGAAGTTATTAATAATTACCGCGCTAGTCTAATTTTGTTCCCCAACAGAGCCTTCTCCAATTTCCACAAGCACTAGAGGGCAACCGCGTCGCGCACAAACACTCGGAGAGGAGAAGGCAAGGGAGAAAGCCCAGTAACTGAAGGGCTGGAGCGGGGACCGCGCCACGCAGATGCTGAGTGCGCCGGGAAAGAAGAAAAACAAAACCAAACCCCAAGAAACAGCACAGAACCAACCCGAAAACGCTGCCGCCCTCAGCGGGAGCCCCAGCGCGGAGCGGCTGCCTCGGTNTAAAGTATGATTTCTGAAATTTTTTTGTTGCCTTTCCCAAAGAAATTTAGCAAGCCCCCGCTGCAGTCGTGCTGAAGGGAAGTTTAAACTCACACCCTCCCGTCAAACCCCTCACTGTCGATGCAGGTTTATGTCTGACCGGTCTCTGAGCCGGTTTAAATGTACGTAGTACACAAGGGTGGAAATTTTCTCAACACAATGTGGGGGTTAAAATCTTGAAGGAATGTGTTTGCAGTCTCACTGCCTTTCTTTATTAAATTTTCTAACCCCATGTTAAACAGTTAGTCCCTCTGTATTTTTCAATGATACTTCACATCCCTCGCTCTGGAGATGGGGCTGTTCCATTACAGCAGGTAAGGGAGTTACGATTCCGTGTCTGAACTGCATTGGCTTTCACAAATAGGAAATAAAATTAATAAATTTTACAAGTGCCCTCTTGATCTAGTTAATTTACCTCACAATCGCCTGGCTGATTGTTAGCTCACCTAATGGGTGACGGTTCAATACATTGGATTAACTCCATCACTGGCAGTTGTCTGTCCAAACCTTCCACTCCATGACTAACTCAAGGAAAAAAGTTCAATAATGCTTTTCCAAACATTAGTAGGATTTATAGCTCTTAATTCAGGAACACGGTTATTTATTGCTTTCTCATCTTTTTTTCTGCCCTTTAATTTTCACAACACGCTCTAAATACCCCAAATTTTAGAAACTAAGCTAAAAAGCTGTGCAAGGTCCCAACAGGTCCCATAAGCTAGACATTCAGAAGAACAGAGGACTTGTCAGAAGGACTTGCTCTGTGTGAAGTTAGTAACCCCTGGAATAGAGGGTTCATCTAAAATCCTGTTGCCTTCTCAGTATGCAGCTATGCTAAAATCCAGAAATATAAAGAATATCAGAAATCTTCCGGCATCATTACTGAAAGTGAATTTCTCCCATAAGTAAGCTTCTCGTCTGTGTGGATATGCAGATACTGTCTTTTTTTGGAGCTTCTCTATTACATGGGATTTTTCCTACAACTGGCTGTGAGACGGGGGGCAGAAACCAGCCAAAAGTGACTAAAATTCCTGGATGTGATCTCCAACTTACGACCACTCTTTCTGAGCAGCTGGCACTGTTTTTAAATTACTGCTGGCCAACATGGACAGAGGAGTGCTGTCCTCAGAAGCACTTGGATGCTCACAGAGATGTGCCAGACATCTCCCAGCTGAGGGCTGCAGCACTGCACATCAGCACCTGCAGCACCGAGTGGCTCTGGCAGGAATATTAACAGCTTTCATCTTCCTTGGTGCTACTTTTCAGTTTCTTGCTCTTGAGCTGCCACTGCAGCACGAACTGTGCACAATGTCTTAGCCATTCTTTGAGCAATACATCTTAAGACACTGCTGATTGTACTACTGGCCAAGATTTCTGTCTGGTCCATAGTAGTACCTCAAAAAATAGGTAAATGGGTGGTAAATCCAGACAAGAAACTGGGACGAGGAAAACTGAACTGTGGGCAAAACAGAGGCAGACCTAGACAGCCACTAGTCTTCACTATGAACTAAGGCCTCATCTTTTTGCCCTTCTTACTGCTGGCCTCTACATGAGTGCTCAGATAGCTGAATCCTATCTCGTCTCAGGGTCTTATTTCTTCCAGGCTATTAGGACAAGAAAAAGTTCTAACCACTGCATGGTTCTAAGTCTGGAAATGAATTCTTGGTCCTGGTGAAATCTGCAAAGTTTAGGCATTATTGTGGTGGTGGTTATTACTGTAACTCCCGCCACAAACTGTATCTAGGGAAAGGTCTTTGGCTGGGCAGTTACTTGTAATAGCAACAGTTTTAAATTAATTAAAAGTACTTTCTCTAATCACAGAATCACAGAATACTATGAGTTGGAAGGGACCCACAATGATCGTCTAGTCCAACTCACCATCTAACACCCGTACAGAGACTGAACGCACACCCCAGAGTGGTGAACATAAACCTAGTTCCCTCACAGGCGCACAGGCCACTCCGAGCTAGAAGGGATCAACAGGACCATCCAGCCCAACAACCCCCAGCTAGACCATGTCACTAAGCTCCTCATCCAGTCTTCTCTTAAACACCTCCAGGGATGGCGACTCCACTACCTCCCTGGGCAGTCCATTCAAATGAGCAATCACTCTCTCTGTGAAAAACCACTTCCTTACATTCAGTCTAAACCTCCCCTGGCGTAGCTTAAGGCCATGGCCTCTCCTTCTGGTGTTGTCAGCCTGAAAGAAGAG
>WEKX01021285.1:53594-80129 GCA_013390025.1 Pitta sordida
CCATTTATTAAGAGCAAGGGTCCTCCTGCTGCTTTCAGGGTCCAATCCTGCCATTACAGGGACAGAGCAAAAGACTCCCTGTGCTCCTGTCCAACTGATCAAGTTACCAAGCTCCTTTAACCCCTCCCTGTCCTCCCTGGTTCCCCTCTTGTTAATCTTGCCACTACCAACCTGCACGACCAGCAGGGGGTAATAGTCTGAGGGCTGGATTAGATTTGGCAGCCTCTCAGCCATACCCCATACCCGGGCTCCAGGGAGGCAGTCCCTGACCCGGTCCTGTGTGTCTCCTCTGTGCTCCACTCAGACCCAGCACAGCACCGCCACAAGACATGCCATTCCTTGTTACTCAAAGTCCAGTCAAAGCCTGGGCAGTGCTGCCTCTACCGGGACCAGTGGATGTTAAAGGGAGAGAAACTCCGATACCGACGCCTCCCTGCCCTACCATAAGCGGCACGTGGTGTCGCAGTGTTGCAAAGTTAAGGTTTTCCAGGCTCCAAAAANTTGCAAAGTTAATGTTTTCCAGGCTCCAAAAATGCTGACCAGAGCTCGGGGACATCCCTTCCCCACCACGGAGGCAGGGCAAGCACACACGGTGGCAGCAACCAGTCTGGGATGCTGTGGGCACAAGCACCAGGGCCGGGGCGGAAACTAGTGGGGAGCTGTGGCTTGGGGTTTGGGCTGCGAGCACACACGGTCGCAGCAGCCGCTCAGAAATGGTTCCCTTTGCTCTCCTGTGCTGAGAGAGCCCGTGGGAAGGAGCGGAAAAGTGTCCGCAGCGCTTCGGAGTGCCGGGGGTGGAGCAATGGGCGTGGCCTGCATGCATATTAATGACTTGTGCATGTTTGCAAGTTTGACGTTCTGCGAGATCCCTGGCATGACCCATTCCTCGCAAATGCAGGGGTATAACTGTAATCAGAAACTTGCTAAGCTGGAGAATGTTTATCTCAACAAGTTTAATCTGTATAATGAAAAGAAAAATTTGGCCTAAGATTTAAGAAATGCTTGTAGTCAAAGCCAGAATCAGCTAAGAGGCAATCTCAGAGAAGAATAAAACCAACAAACCAACACTGTTCAAGCTCTTAACTGAACTACATTTTTCCATTATTGTTATTACAATACCCTTCATTTGTGAAGTGTTTAATGACTATTCTGTAGCAAATAATACATAAAGCCAGCCACACTTAACGATTTTCTCTAAAATGCCACTAGCTTTCAGGTGGGAAACACATTTATTGTTTCTTTTCAGCACTTTCTAGTTAATGTTCAATACCTTAGCCTAAAAAAACCCCCTACTATCTGCATACATTGTAGTAATATCTTTCAAGCCAGTGGAAGGAAAGTTGCTAATTACATGCTGTGGGTGATGAGTGCTTGGCAGTAGAAAGGCAGTTTTATCTCTAAGCTTAGAATAAACTATTGTTATAAATATGTTTTGTTCCATGTTCATCAGGATATTGAGACAATTGTCATTGTTGTACAATGATCAAATGGGCAGCTTTGGAATTCAAGAAGCTCAGGAATTCATTAGGAGTGTCTGTTCTAGGCTGAAAAATCATCCTTTACTCTTCAAGTCACATGCTATGTGAAGTGTAAGACAGATTCATTAATGAGGAGGACCGAGCACTTTCTGTCGCTATGTGCCACGAAATTTGCTTATGAAAAGAAAGACTCTTCCTTCCCATCATATCAAGCTCGTAGGTTCCAAGTTAATAAATATGCAAAAAAATAGCAGCATAGATTCAGAATGTATTAATTTTAGTGAGTTGTTTTGAATGTATGTCAATTTGAGTGAAAGCTCCTTAGCACTATTGAAATTGGTTACAGGAAGGTGATAACGGGATGGAAGAGAATTAAGAGGAAACCAAATTGCTATATGCACAATCAACACTTTAAGGCATCTTTGCCCCTTTAAATAAATATGTAATTAAAACTTCTGTAAAAAATTGATTTTAAGACATGTAATAAAATAGGGTATCCTCTGACCTAAGAAGAACTGTCATTATTACCCTAAAATCAATTCATTTTTCCCATCAAAAACAAAGGAAAATTCTAGAAAAGTCTTGTCATTTGCAAAGAGAGAAAACGTGAAATTGCTGTACCCAGTGCTTCAGTCAAGCAATAATCCAAAGACTTCCCAAAGCAGAATGTCATTCAGTCAGCTGGAAAAATTATCATCATCTTCCTTTTCCCTTAGCAAAAGTGACTCTGGAGAACATAGCTAATTCCGTTAATATTTTTTAAAAAAGCAACATCCTTCAGCACTGCCTTCAATTTGCTCATGCCCTTCCCTTTTTTCTATATAAATAAATTCCTCCTGCCTTCTGTGCTCTGTGAACACACAGCACCCAGAGCACATCCCAGCCTCCCTGCACCCTTGGAGGCAGCAAACAAAGAGCAATAAAGAGAGGAGTTCATGCAGGAGTGGGAAGTTATTCCACATGCAATGTAATGCGCCGCAAGATCAATGACATGACTGTCTGTGCTGAACAGCGGAGAGCTCATCAGTTGGGAATCGCTGAGGTGAGAATGATGTGGGTACTAGAGAATGTCTGTCAGCTGCCAAAGGGATGTCTCTGGAAAACACCACAAGCAGTGCTTGCAGAGGAAAAGAAGAGGTGGAAATACTGGAAGTGTTGATGCTATAGCATAAAGCTGAGGTAAAGCCTCACCTGGAAGGCTGGTTAAAGTTCAGGGAAAGGGATTCAAAGTGGAAGAAGTGGCCATGAGAGCTGTTACCTGATCAGGGGAATATGCGGCCCATTGTCCATTGTACAACAGTCATGGTGGGGGTGAAGAGGTGTTGCATCTGCAGTACCTGATGGGGAAAGAGAAATACACAATGGAAGCTAACAAAAGAGATTTTTGGTATAATGATGATTGGGTAAAACCAGTATGCAAAGTTAGGCTGGAAATGAGAAGAAATCATCCGAAATGATCCGAGTGAAGCAAGCCTGTTCAGTGAACAGCGAGGACATAAAGCAGAGTTAGCTTTGAGATGGAGCTTGAGTGACCATCAGACAGCACTCATCAGAGTACTGGGTTGCATTTAATGGCTTAAGGGGATCTTATCCCTCAGTAAGCCTTTATTTTTATTGTGCTGGGGGATCAACAACAATGAGAATGCTGACAATAAATGCTCCTCGTTGACGTTGAAGTTGCTGTGGATGGTACAGCTGCAGGGCTTTGTCACATTGGTGTTTCTCACTAGCGAGAAGAGCACCTGCATTCTGTTCACATGAATATGAACATCTCCTTCCGAGTCATCATTTTTTAATGAAAGCTTGTATTCTGGAACACAAGATATTAGCCTCCAGGGAAATGTATCAGGTTGTCATCTGTCCCAGAAGTCAACAGGTAAAGAAAAAAAGGAGGGGAGAATTGTTTTCTTTCCTGCTAGAATCAATTTGAATACCATGTTTTTCTGTTTATTAATAATATTTCAGTTCCCCCCAAACATGAAAAGGATTAAAACATCAGATAAGCTGATAGAACTCTTATGTTTGTCACATATGTATTATTTTGATTTAATTATAAGGAATTATGCCAATAGGTTGCCTATATGCAGAAATGTACCAAGCACAGAAATCTTAATTACCCTGCTCATCAAGTAAGGATATTCATGGTAGCACATACTATCCAGGGCATTATTCTACGTTGTAATAGGTGATGCCACATGAATACCATATGGGAGAGGAATTTAAAAAAGGTTATAGGCTAATAAGAGTATTTTATTCCACTCAGAAAACTCAAGAGAAACAATTCTTTTCAAAGATCCAGAGGCTGTAATTATATGCTAACCCAGATGGACTGACGATTAAAATTAAGAGCTAAAATTTCCTATTGTTATTAGTGCCCTGCTGCTCTAGATATTGTGCAAATATATGGAAAAGGTGACTCACATCATAAGGAGTTTAATTCTACCTTTCAGATTGTGTTGCTCTAGAGAAGAAACTGCAGTAGGTTTAAGCTGGCAGCTGGTGGTCATATAATAGCAGTGAATTATAATACTTTATAATGCCACATATTTTGTATGTAATTCCCTGTGAAGTTTCCTAGGAGCTATGCCCAGAAAATTATGTTTTTGCATCATCCTGCATGTCAGCCTTACCATTTTTCTTTCATTTACCAACATGTGCCACAGCCCTTGCACATGGTGCCCTCTCCTGGGCCATGAACTCCATGGGACGGGGCACGGAGGCAGCTGGAAAACTAAGCTGACTCACATAAGAACCAGCTACACCTCTCTGCCCATTAGTTGCTCGTGAAGCATCCTGTGTGTTGTGATTACATATGTGAACAGTATGTGATGCTCCTGCCGTCCCTCAGCTCGGCAGGGGCAGCACAGCCGGTATCTCTGTGCCACCACAACACTACTGCAGTTCTGTAACAACTGCATTGTGTTTTACAACGCGATTTGGGATCACCTGGATAATATTTAAAGTCTTGATCCTGCAAATGAATCAAGTATACACTTGGCCATAGACACAGGAGTAGTCTCTGTAGCAGTGCAGATCCAGAGGCCTGGACACAGGAGGCTCGTGGGAAGGCTGGGGCATCCTGAGTTATAAATAAAAGGCCCAAGTTCATGATAAGTAAGCACCACAGCCAGAAAAAGAACTAAAGAGCTATGATTTCTTCTGAGGAGATCCCACCTCAGTCCATTTTTTTGTCAGGTATTTTTCACTGAGGGGCACTATCAGACTTTCTCAATTAGCACAGGACATTATTTTTCAATTATTTGGCTAGAAATAGTACTTTTGCTCTTCCAAACACTATTTGCTTTTCAAAGCTTGTTTCAGACAGCAGACGGATGGAGGTGCATGTTTTGCCTGTAGCAAAGGAGCATTCTCCTTCTTTATCTTAACACTGCAATGTTTCTCCTCTTTGACATAAACAGTGTCCAAAGCACTCTAATCCCATCCACGTACAATACAACAAGAACAAACAAGGAATGATTTATGCACACTTGACTGTGCTCTATATCTTATTAGATGAAGATGAATTACTGAGATGGACAGGGACACATTCTCCTGAAAAATCCATCTTTGTAGATTCTTGTGCTCAAGCTCCTGTCTTGTGCAAATGTATTTTAGGATGCTATCACTGTTTTGCGCTTGGTGCTTTCTGCTGTGCCACACATGGGATATGTGGCCCTGAGGGATTTGTGAAGCGGGTTCCCTCACTAGCAGATTGCCACTGCTGCAAGGTACAGGCCCTGTCCTATCCCTTAAAAATTATTCTTATCTTGTGTTCTATGACAGATGTCATTTCCCAGCTTCTGCCAGATGTTGATAATGTTATTTAAGCAAAACAATGAATCCTGTCCCTCTTTCCTTCCATCATCACATTGTGCACACACTGCACTCTCTGCCTTTGTAGCCACTTCTGAGACAAGGCTGTCCACTTATATACAGAGCAAGAGTTGAACTTTATTGACATTTGACAGAAAGCCAAGGGTTTGTAGCTTGTCAGAAGTTGTATGCACAGCTATAGTACAGAATCGATACTATGTTCTAGAGAAAACCTGTATTTGAAAAAGCATGAATTGCTGATACGTGTTTACTTGCTATCAGAAAAGGCCCAATACAGTTTGCCCTTAAGTCAGTGGCCAGGTAGCTGTTGCTCAAACCAACTAAGCAGTAAATTAACAACAGACAAGTTAATTTTACCCTTCTCCTTTCATTTTCTTGGTCTTTCAATATGAAGTGGTCAAGCCCAAATTTGATTTGTTTCCTCCCACAGTATCTTACTCTCTACCCATGTGAACACTGAGTAAAATCCATTTTCAAGCTCCTTTTTCCAAAGGTAGCAGTGGCAGCATTCACGTGAGACAGGTTCCACTGCAGATTTTCATAAATCAGTCCTTACACAAGTATTTCTAGAACTCATCTTCCAGAACTGCCAGGCTCTTAGTTTTCAGGCTCAAATATTGAAATACTGTCCAATAGTTTAATTTCTCTGTAAAGTTTTTTAATTACATAATGCTCATATTTTTGTCAGTACAGCTTCATTTGCAAGAGGCAATACTCTGTGATTTCAGGGTCACAGCCAGCAGGTACCTGCTCGTTCTCTGTATCCCAGCTAAGATATCAGACAAAACTAGCTGTGGTGGTGCTGGATGCTTTCCCTGCCAAAGGCATCCATTGGGAACTGAACTGAGAACTCTCGCTTCACAAAAGCCACTGAATAGCAATTAAGAAAGGTTTATTATGAATTCCTTCTGCATACAAAGCTACCACTGACTTAAGAGGATTTTTTGCATGCCAAGAAATGTAGGACCAGGTCTCAGATGGTGGTGATTTCCAAATGGTGTGGACACAAGCCAACCTGAAATATCAGCTCTAGAGGCAAAAAGCTCTATGAGTGCAATGATGCCCTTGAGACACCCAGTTATGTAGGTCTTTGCTTTAAAAACAATGAATCACATCAATTTTCTTATCCTTTAAATAAAAAGAATAATATTTTCCCATATAATTGTGAGGCTGCATTTCCAACACGATCTAATGAGTGTGATCACATCTCCTGTATTCTTCAAAGAGCAATTGCACAGAAAACATTCCCCTATTCTGCAGTAGACATTCCCTAGTGCAACGTTTTTTCTTTCAGCCTTAATTGAATTTCGAAGCATTTGCTTGTTCATGTTGTTGTCCACATAGGCTTTCCCTTTTTCTTTTCTGCCTTTTTTTTTTTTTTTTTAATTAGATGTGCCACTTACACACTGAATCACAGAATATTCTGAGTTGGAAGGGACCCACAAGGATCTATCGTGTCAAAGAACAGAAGAATAGAAATCCAACTTTGCATAACAGCCAGAAATACAAATTGTTAAGCCAAGAGGCAGTATAAAGCAGTGTTAATTTTCATAGGGTAGAGAGAATTTGAAATATTTTTATATCCCTAGTCATTAGCAGAGTATATTAGTTGTCTGTTTTGAAATCACATAGTTACCAAGAGCAACTGTTTTACAAAGATATGGAACGAAAAACCTGACACTTACTGAGCTGGGAAATTGTCACCATATTCAATGCTCATTTACTCCTGCACTCAATTGACAGCTTAGGCAGTACTCTTACAGGAGAGCTGGGAGAAACTAAATCACATTAACCCTCCTGCCATCTCATGCTCAGACAGTTGCAGACCAAATAGATATTTAAATTACGGTGTCTGTTCAGTTAAACTCATTTCTTCAGCTGCTGCCCAGGAGCACCAGGATTTCGGGAGTGATCTCTCCTCCTCTGTTACTTGTAATTATCCATTTTCTGAATTGCCACTTGTGCTTTATTGTGTACAAGAGGCAGAAGTGCTCTATAAGCTGGAGTTGTGGGTATACCCAAACTTTGTGTGAGCTCTCCAGTGGGTGTCCAGAGATCTCAGTGTCAACACAAGAACTCAGCTCTGTTCTATTCCCTCTTCCAACAGACTGTTGTGTGAGCACAGGTTCACACGTGTAGATGTGATAGAAAATGTAAAGCACAAGAAAAAGGGCACAAACCAGAAAGGCCTTTGTGCTTGCAGGGATGAGTTTTGTAGTCACAACAGCTGATGTTGTTTCTTCCTTTCCAAACTAAACTGTGGGGAGGAGCCTTGAAAACTCTTGCTGAGCCAAGAGCAAACTGCACATCCAAGCAACCCTATGGCAATCTGCACACGTGTGTTTATTGCTGACTTTCAGTTATGTAATCTGTTATTCAGAAACTGGTGAAATTTCCTGGAAAACATCCTCAAATCCTTCTTCAATTATATTGTCTCTGTGACTCACCAATTAACCTCTCCTGAATGAGGTGAAGGACTTCTACACTTTGTTCATCAAAAAGCACACGGCTTGTCTTTGATGCTACGTATTATAAGGCAGCATCATGATTGGTATAATGTGTCTTTGTTCAAAAATGCCCCTTCTGTGCTTCATAAAATGCACTTCTCCAACATATATAAGAGTTAGTTACTGGCACCTTCCTCAATCAAAGTGAATCAAAAGATCAGGTACTTGAGTATCATTCTTTTCACAAAGTTTTCATTTTGGTGTCACTCACCACTTCCAGATTAAAAGTGAACTCCCCCTACTCAAATTCCCCATCCTTTTTTTTTCTTTGCTTTTATACAATGTAGTGCACAAAAGAAATACTACCTGGTGTGCTAAGTGGCTGAAAAACATCTACAAAGACTTATCCAAATATTCCTGCGTAATGAAACCTTTCCTATAACCAGCCAGTCCTTGAGACTGAAGTTCAAGTCTTAAAGGCTCATTTTCAATATCTCCTCTAGCGGGAAAAATCTAGGAAGAGATTTCTTTTGAGAATGAGCAGAGCCTATGTCCATGTTCCTGCTGAATTTCATTTACCTCAATGAGAAATAACTGTTTTCCTTTGTGGGATTTCCAAGTAGCAGGATATATTCCTACAGCTTCTATTCTGCTTTAAAATAAAGGCAGTAAGACTCAAAAATATGAAGCTTAGGCACAGATGCAAAGGGTCATATAGCAACAATAGTAAGCAAACTCCAGAATAGCAGAGATCCAGTGACACTGAGTCTGTTTGGTGAGATTGGACTGTGCTGCTGAGACAGGCTGGGTGAAGGCACTGGAGTGGGCAATCTTGAAGTGGGAGAATCTGTAATGACCCTTGTGTCTTGTAAGAGCTGGACAAGAAATGTGCTGGATGGGAAATGTTGCTATGTTAGTCTATCGTATCTGGGCCACCCCTTCCTCCACATTCTTCGACACACAAATTACTTCATCTGAGACATACCTGCATGTAACAGGTAATAGGTAAGAGGGTAACAGGCACCAGAGGCAACAGGTACACACTGAAACACGGGAGGTTCCCTCTGGGCATCAGGAAACACTTTGTCACTGTGAGGGTGACCAGGCACTGGCAGAGGATGCCCAGAGAGGCTGTGAACATCCTTGGAGCTGTTCAAAAGCCATGGGGCATGTTCCTGGGCAGGCTGCTGTGGGTCACCCTGCTTGGGCAGGGGGATGGACATGGTGATCCCCCAGAGGTGCCCTCCAGCCTCAGCCATCGAGTGATTCAGTGAAACCAAAGAATTTTACTCTACACTTGCTGCTGCTTTGTGGGAATTCTGTCACAAATACCCCAAACATAACTTTTGTAGATTCTCAAAAGTCACTGCTGAGATAACTGTTTGACTTCCTTGAGGACACATTAGTTCTGCTCATATATGCTTTACCTTCTCCTATATTATTATCTTGCTCCCGTAGCCCTTGTTCAATGAGGCAAAACCCCAGTGATGTTAATGACAATATTGCCATAGTTACCGCAGGGGTGAGCCCTAGAAAATCATCAAACTTTTCACTTCTTTTTTTCTAATGGTGTTTTTAGAGGCAAATAATTTGTGGTGTTCCCTGCAGTTTATTTATGCTTCAGAGTACAGGAATACATAACTTGCAGTCTTTGGCTCCAAAACCCTTCACCTTGCTGATTGTTAATATGATTAAAACCCAAACCCTCGTGTTTCTAAGTCATACTTGAATTTAGACTGGTTCTGTGTGTGCAGCTGTAGCACCTCTCTGCTCTCAGGTACAACTGGATGAGCTTCTGTGACAGCTCTGGCCAACCTTGGGAGCCTCTGAGTTTTACAAGTTGCTTTCCTTTAAATGTAGTCTGTGATGCTGGGGCCAGAATAAGTACAAAAGATGTTACCATCAGATATACAAACAAATCTCTGAAGCACAGTAGATGCTCTTACAAGAATGTTCTGCTCCGCTTGGTTCAGTCTTCTTGCTCTGTAACTTTTAGACTATAATAGAATTGGAAATAATTCAAAAGCTGGGGGAAAAAAATCTAATTTCAGAAAAGCTTGCCGTCATTTTCAAAGAAAACTTAATTAGTTTTCTATCCCTGTGACCAAAAAGCATGTCGTTTCTTTTGTCAGACCTGAAAGAATTATGGAACTTAAGCACAAGTACATGTCGTGATGCTAATGAAGCTTTGCCTTGGTTTCAATTCAGTGTACACAGAGGTAATCAGACTGAATCACATTCAGCAAAACTAACCCAAACCCAAAAAACCAAAACCAACCCCAAATCCTAATTTCTCCTCCCTCTGAAGAACTCAAAGGAAAAGTAAAAAATGAAGAGCTTTACTAGTCTTCTCTTGACCTCCATAACACATAAATGTAAATATGCAAATAATACATAATTTGAGGCTGATACTTGACCTATCCTCAAGAGCAGCCTGAAGAACAGTCCACTTCACAAAAGGAAATTAATTAAAAATTCCATGGTTTTGTTACGATGAATGCTTAAGAGAGTCTTTGTTCATGTCCATGGAGCGATATATCTTCGTAAAAATAATTTATTTCCTGTCATTGTTTTTTTCAAAAATCTGTGGAAATAGTACACATGGGGCTGGAGCTGTAAAATAACTCCCGTTTTCTCTAAGCCAGTTTGAGATAATAAAGTGAAGGTGAAAAATCTCTTTCTCTTGGTTTTATTTTTAATATAGACACAGGCATGTCCATTCCATTGAAGATATAAATCAGAGGACAGGTATAACTTTTAAATCTGAGATACACAACTCAGAGTTCAGGTCAATATAAAAGGATTTAGGAAATACCAACTTTGGTTTTTTTCAATAGCCACATGCAACACACAGAATTTAAATCAGTTCTTATATTCATGTACAAAGCATTTACACAGTGATATTTCCTTTATTACACAGTATAAAATTCTACCTTTCCATCTTGACAGAATGACGGGATGGGTTCCCTCTAATGGAGTGGAGATGGTGTCTGAATTGCTCTGAATGTGTGAAGAGGGAAAAGAGTGGGAAAAAAACCTGCAAACTTCACTAAAGATGATAAATGTGAAAAGTTTTTATGCAAATGGTCAGGGTTGTATGTTTTTTACTCAAACTAAGAAGTTCCCTCTACAGGCTGCAAGAAGGCACAGGCTGAGGACTTTGCAGAACACCAGAACAGAACATGTGACCATTCAAATGAAGTGTGTGGATGCCTTACTCCTATTGAATATAACAGAAAACCTTTTTAAGTAACAAGCTGGTGAAATGCTTAAGCTTATAACAAGGTCAGAGTAAACAAAAAAATCTTGGTGTAGAAATATTTAAACATTTTATCCTAATATTTATTGGCAAAATTATTTCCTATAAGGCCTTGACATGGAACCCTTCACTTCATTAACTGCTCGGCAAACAGGGAACAAAAGCAACTGTATCTACTGAAGAATGCACATATCAGGGAAGGGATAAATGCAGACACACCAAAGGCAGGCAAAGAAACGTGTGGAGTAACTTTAATGCAGGCAAAATTAAGGACAAAGTAGCTGAAGGGGTTGAAATAGGAGCATCAGGGAAGTTGGAGGACTCTGGGATAAGGAAGCAGAGGTGAAGATCAGTGGGGTTATGAGAAGCTGGACAGAATTCATCAATATGGGTGGGATCTCAGCAACCCCCTCCTTCCTCACTAAGGCAGTCGCACCTTGAGGCATCTCTATTCCTGGGATCCCCTCCTGCCTTGCTACACCCAAAGCTGGCCCTAAGTCAGAACCACAGCCTCAGAAATTAAGATGCTCTGATGTGTGCTGACATTTATCTATGGTATCTCCTTTGACTGTTCTCATTAAAATTGGACTACACTTACTTGTAGCCTTACAATGTGTTAAAATGAAGAAGGAAAAAAAAGTACTTTTGAGAGCAGTTAATTTGGAATTAAATTAGTTTCTTCGCAGATCAGAAGATATGTACATAGCAGAACCTTATTGAATTATGCCAGTGTGCTTCACTATGAAAGCGAGAGCAAAGGACAGAGACACTGCTCCTCACAGAATTGGAAAGCTGTATCCCTATCAAATGCAATCAAAGAAAGAGAAAAAAGAACATGAAAACAATTTTGTTTGGAGGAATCATTTATCTTTTTGAGATTTTTTTTTAAGGCAGATAAAAATATAACAGTTTATTGTTCTAAAAAATAGTTTTAAACACAGTCAGCGGCATTTTTCCACTGACTTCAACAAGGGTCTTTTTAACTGAAAAGGTACCACAGCCTACCTGGAATAAGTCTGCTGCAATTTGGAGATGATGCAGGAGGTTGGATGAGTCACTGGACCTGTGCTAGACCACAACCATGGGGGTTACCTGCATTTTAGTCAGGAGATCAAGATTATATCTACCCGGAAACTTATAATTTTGGGTCAGCAAATCTGATTAATCCAAGTTTTTTAATACATCTTGGAATACAAGGCCACTGATAGAACATTAAGGTACCAAAAGTCTTGTGCCAATATTAAAAAACCTCTGCATGGTACACACTGCAAATGTGGTGGATTCATAAGGAAAACACCGTTTGGGGAAAATCACTTTGATTCTGATTCAACGTGAGAGAAAAGGAGAGAGGTAAATGTATGCATCTGGCCTGGCATATGTTTTGGCTCAGCTCTGTGAAGGAAAAAGATACATCTTGTAAAGAAATGTCACAAAGAACAAGTGATAAATAATGAATAAAGATTCTGCTTTGTTTGTTTTTGGAATATCAAGAGCATCCTGCTAGGTGCATTTTCAATTATCATTCATTCTGCAAAGCTCTACTGTGATTGCTTTAACCTTGATTTTAAGACAGCAGTAACAGTAATGTGCAAACATATTGGTACAGCCATGGTAGCAGGGCAGGAATGGTGAAAAGTGTATTTATAAAGCAGTAAAATCACATTAAAACTGCTATGCAATAAAAACTACATTGTAGCAGCATCTGGGAAAAGGGTATTCACAAACCAATAATATCCTATTAAAACTAATGTGCAATAAAAGCAGATTGTAGCAGAATTTCTAACAGTCTTCAGACCAGAGCTTTGGAAATGGGTTTTTGACCTTTTCCAGGATTGCTGGATGCAATTCCACACTCCAGGCACTGCTCAGGAAGCACCCAGGCCACAGCTTAGTTTAAGTAATGAAATTTTTTCCCCCATTAATCAAACAAACTCACAAATGTGGTCTGTTAAACAATTATGCAGTAAGTAACTTTATTAAAAAGTACACCTGAATCTGGTTAAACTATCCTGATGGATAAGAGAATGCAAGTACGAGTCTGCTTCCAAATTACTGTTTTCAAATAGCACACGCTCATATTTTCACAGATGTCATGCTCCTGCACCCAAACTGCAGTCAGAATAACTGTATTTCAGAATAAATAATGGGATATTATTGAATAACTGGTTTGCTTACAACTGAACCACCTTTGTAGCATCTCTGATTCTCCTCTGTGGAAGCTGTAATCTAAAATCCACTGAAGCTGATTGGAATTTCTGTGTGCCAGTGAGCAAATGTCAAATTCCCCGCTGTTCAGGTACTGTCATACTAAGGGAACTTGACACAGAAAAGCCAGAAAAATTAAAAGTAAACACTGGAAAGTAAAATTAATGTTTGTCAGGGCTGCGGTGGCTTAAATTTGGAGGCTACTCTGCCACTGTAAACAAACCTTTCTCAAGGTAAGCTGCAAATCAGAGATCAGGGTACAACAAAGCTCCAAAATGTGCTCAGGATATTAAAATCAGCAAGAAAAAAGGAACTGTCATGGTTTAAGCAAGATTCTGTGGTAACATGGAGATCCAGCAGAGGCTGCTGGGGAGACCAAGTGAGTATCACACAAACTATTTCATTAGGGACAACATTCCACTGTCACCCCCCTCATGTGGACTAGTGCAAAGCTCACCACCACTGCTGCAGATGGGGCGTGCTCCTTGTTCTACCAGTATGTATTAGTAACTGCTCTGGACTGCTTACCATAACTTAATGTCCCGGTCTGAAACCAAACCCTGGAAATCCACACAAATTCAGTATACCATTATCAGGTCCTTCACTTAGTGCTCTAGCAGAAACTCCTCTCATGTACATCACATGAATGTGCTGGCCTCATGATTTAAACATCTGAAAAGGACAATTGTGCTTGTCACTGATCCCACTGTTTCTTTCTTTTACATTAAGGCTTCTTTATAGTTGAGATCCCTGTATGGGCCATGTCTCCAACAAAAGTAACATAAAAACAAGGAGTGGAATTTTATTCCTCTTGTATAATGAGTATGGCACTTCCAGTATGGCACTTACAAAGACTCTGTTCTCATGTAAAATAAGCAGGCAGGATTAAAAGAGCAAGGGCTGCATTTTACATTCACTGATGAGCTGTGGCTCACAGCTCTTCCATGGACTGTGTTGTCTAATTAAGAACCCACTGAACATTGTGTTGCTAAGTCAGGATACACAGGGAGCTGCTGTTCTCCCTCTGTGAGTGACAGGCATCACAAGAAATGTCGTGGGATGAGTGACGCAAGTGGCAGGGAAGCATAAATCCACAACGGAACAATACAATGGAAAGCTACTCTTCCAAAGTGACTCTACTTTGACAGAGACTTAGATCAAGCTACTTGGGACTAAAATTTGGTTTGGTGTCTCTTTTTTCCCGCAGCATGAAACAAACAAAGCCATAAACTGGAGATGTAGACAGGCTCTTTTTCACTGCAGGATAAGAACTGAGCACAAGTTAGAGAAAAGGACATACAACTCTCCGAAGTCTGAGCTCTGACCTTGAACTTCCTGACAAGGGACATCATTACCAAGCTTAGCAGAACAGATTCCCTGGTATAATCTGGGCGGTGACAGCCCCAGGTAAAGAAGCAAGTAAAAAATTAAATGTTTACATGTGCATTTTTTCTGGACTTTGTAAACTTAAAAAAACCCACTAGTCGTGGGTGAAATTTAAATTGCTTTTTCTTTCCTCTGAAAGAGCATGCTGAAGTTTAAACACATTTTTTCTTGAGGAAAAGAAATGGGTGTTGGGTATGTTGTGGATGGCAGATTTTTATTAGGGCAGGCTGCTGATGTCTGCTGTTACCTGGATGCTCTTTGTGAATCTACAGGTGATCACTACCTGAACAGCCCTGGATGCAGCAGAACGCCCCCCGGGGTCCGGCATTGCTCAATACCTCCCTGACCTAATGCATTTTAACAGCTCTTGCCTCAGGGTTTCCCAGTTACAGGAAGGATTGAAAATAAAGAACTGAGATGACATTTAAGTGGTTTTTTAACCTGATTTGTTTTCCCACGGGGGACCAGGGAGTTTGTTGGTATAAAGGAATGGATCTGGTGTTTGTGCATTCAGCCCTTTATGCTGAATCAGTGCATGTCAGCCTTGCTCTCACATGAGACTACTGGTGATTGCAATTCTTTACTATTAGTATGATTTCTAGTTTATAACAGCAGAATTTTCTTACTTAAAGTTGCGAAGTGAGGAGGAAGGAGGAAGTTTTCCATTCAAAGACAAAGAGAAATGATTGCTCTCCTCCCAGATTGAAGGATACTAACTGAATATGTTTAAAAGCAATGTAATCCAGGCCTCTACTTTCCTTAATTGTTCCTCTTCTCATAGGAAAATCACAATGATTTGATTGAAAATATAATAATTAGGAAAGTTGCTGTTGTGTTTCACACCATGAGAAATTAATCTGTATTTTCATCAACCAGCAGGAGTGAAACTCAGGGAAGCAGAAAAAGGACTTCCAGGCACCACAGAAATCCGGCATCAACTTGCTTCTGACATTAGTTCCCTCCAGCACCTAATTTTGTAGCAGTTCTAGAACACAGGAATGACCAGATTTGGAACACAATGTATCCTAACATTGCCCTTCCTTCATATGGTACTGCTCCTGCTGTCTAATTCTTTGACGAGCCTCACCTCAGGGTTTCTTTAATCTCTACCATTTCCCAATTTTCTCCTCCTCACTGAACATGTATGTTCAAGAGTAATTTCCCCAGATGATACCTCTGCAATTTTTTCAGGTTGATTCTCATTTTGCATTTCCAGTGCATATACTTTTCTCACTAGACACTATTTTGTTCTATTATGTCTCTATTCCTGTAGTATTTATAGCACTTGTCACCCCAGTATCACCTACAAATATTATTAACATTCTTTTCCCCCTTCTCCAAAATGCAGCTTTTTTCATTATTTCTTCTTGATGAAGCATCCTCGCCTCCACCCTTGCCCACAGAATGACAGATCTCTTAAAACAATGACTTAAAGAAGCAATTTTGTTTAATTGGGAAATTATCTCATTTATTTTCTTTACAGAGTCGTTTAAACTTGTCTGGTTCATAAATTTGAAAAGTTTACTACTGGAAAATAGCAGTATAATTCAATAGCGTGAAGTCTGGAAAACAGGAACTAGTCTCCACTTGTACCTAATGGATAAAATATGCTCGTTTGTCCCTAGCAAGGCTCAGGCATCTATGTCAATGGCAATGTAAAGTCTAAATTTGACTGCTTTTCTCTAACCACGGATATTAAACAGGCCACATCATAACTATGTATATTCTGCCTTGCTGACCTCTGCAGCGTATTAATATTCTCAGTCTTCTTGACATTGCCTGACCCATATCAATGTTTTGCCATCATGGGATGATCACAAGAATGTTTTTCCTGTGGTCTTCCTGAAAATATTCGTATCAAATAATAGCACAGAATAATCATTAAAATCTATGCTAGGAGAATTGAGAGGTTTTATTTTTCTCATGGCTGTAGAGGAAATTGTTAAGGTTGGGGAGCTGTTCTTTATGTAAATGCTTTCTTTTCTCATCACCAATACAACATATCAGTTATTTCAGGATTTCCTACTACACCACAAAAAACCCCTTATTTTGGTTGCACTTCATAGATTGATAAGGATTAATCTTAAACCAGTAAACAAAACAGAGGAGTGACTGCAAAGGAAAGATCTGGAAAGGAGGAAGGCAAAAACCAGGACTTTAGAAAGGTCTAGCTGGGGTCATGGAAAGATTTTTCCCTCCAGTGATTTCAAAACACACAGAAATAACCAGAAGAACATCACTTTTTCCACGTTCCTGCAGCAACAGGGCATTGGTTGATACAGGAAGGACAGTGGAAACGTGAGAAATATGGAAAGTAGGAAAACAAAGAGAGCTTTTAGGGAGGTGCTGCAGGAAGGTGGCATTGCAATGCAATATTGGCTCTCTGTTACAGGTTTTAAAAATTAACAGGGCAAGTTACAGACTACTTGACACTCTGCAGGTAGACAGTACCCGTACAGTAACCCGCCACATCAGTTTATTCCAAAGAATAAATGTGTTGTGCTACTCCAGAGCACAAAAAACACAATGGAAACAAAACTAAACTAGAATTACAGTAATGAAGCTTTGTAGCCATAAGGGTGGTTACCTTTGTTAGGTCACTGCAGATATGTAGAAAGAATACATAGTTTGGAAATATTGTGCAGTTGTGGAACAAACATCCATATGCTCTGTCACTGTACAGTTGAAAAGCACCAGCCTGTTTGGAAGCTGGGTAAGAGCTTTTCCGTGTGCTTCCTTGGTAAAAGATGACAAAGAATGTAATTAGGGTTGCAGGACTAACTGATCTCCTGTAACAAAATTCTGCCTGATAGAGGCAGGGAATAAACCATCTCTGGGTCTTCAGAAAATATTAATTGTTTTTTAGTTAGGTCTAGTACCTGCTGATAGGAACATCAGGAACTTTCCAGTGGGAAAGCTCATCCAGGGCCATGACAACAAACATGCCTCAACGCTGATTGTGAACTTGGCATGTTCATAAAACAAAACTCAATTTCTCTCTTTCCTCTTTAGCCAAATCTTTAAAAAAAGGCTTTGCCAGTTGTGATGCAAAAGTGGATTCTATTGAAATAGAAGTTTAATATAGAAAAAGTTGTGTGTACACCCAGCAAATAAAACTAGCAAACAAACCAAGGATAATCCTGCACAGGTACAAGCACTGCTTATTAATCCAAAGAAGTCATGGAAGTCAAGGTGAGCTCCAAGTGCCTTTACACTGGCTCTGCTCTCACAAGAAAGTCTCACAATCTGTCTTCAGAGGACAGGTGTGAATATATGAAGTCGGCTTGTAAACTTCTGATGCAATTAATGGTCTGTTTTATTCTGCTTCACATGACACAGGGTAATGTGTCTCCATGTACAGAATTACAAGTACGACCATAAAAGTTAGAGAGGATATTTCATTGACTGAAACTTCTTTATTGCAACAGATCTACCAGTTTACAGCCATGGCTTTATACTCACTGTTATTCACTTCTCCTGTCCTATGCAACCTCAGTCTCCTGGAGTAACAAGAACTACTAATCTTTCTATTGATAGAGTTAAATGAGAAATCTCTTATCCAATGAAGGAAGCATTGGATAAGAGCAAGGTAGGAACCCAATTTTCCATTCCTTGTCTCTGTGAGTGGGTAATAGGATAACAGTAGAGCTCTATAAAATGTTCAGATAATGCTTTTACAGGACTCCATACTCAAAGCAGGGTGAAAACAAGCAATCCTGTGTCCACCTCTTTAAGGAGAGGAAGTACCACTGCTCCGACCTTCCCAAAAGAACTGCGGCAGAGAGAGCAAACCTTTCAAAAAACCAGATGCCTAAAATTTAGGATTAAATTCAGCATTAGCTGCCTGACAGTGACCTAATGACCACATTTCAGCATTTTCCAAATCAAGCTGTTTGTTTAGGTGTCTGAGGGTTTCCACTTGTGATTTGTCATCTGGCTTTGACAGCCTGTATGGTGGTTTTCCATTAAAACTGAATTACCTTCTTGAACAAATAGTCACATTTCCAAACTCAAAATTGGTTTTCAGCCATTTAGACAAATGCTTATATACTGTGTTTGCCAATTGTGTGCACATTAGGCTTAGTAAACTCATTCATTACACGGCATGAAGAACAGAAGCAAAAGAATGCAAACACAGGAAGAGAGAATGTGTAACCCTCAAATAAGACATCACTGCAGCGCTAAGTCTATATTTACATCCCACACTGGACTTCAGATAATGTCTTCAAAATATTCATGTCCCACCTCAAACACCTCTAAAAGTTTAACTGTGTAAGTTTACTAAAAATACAATCATTTTCTCTGTATTTGTGGATCTTTTTTCCTGTTCTGAGCCTCTCCCATGGCCATAAACTTCAAAGGGGTTACCCGCTGTAGCTCTTGTAATTTCAGTAGTGCTGTGCTAATTTTTCCTCAGCTTGTAAGCATAATAACAATATTCATCTGAACCTTATGAAATCTCCTCACTGTTAACTGTATTAAACTTGGATTAAACTACTGGTTTATATTTCAGCAATAAATTAATTTCAGTCTAAACTTCAGAGACAAATTAGAACTAATTTTATTTTATGAAAGGAAAAGCTTTAACACCTTTTCAAATTCAGACTTAATTTGCTTTTCATATATTAAACAAGTATCTTGTTCACATTCTGTGCTAACTTAATGAAATTGTATTAAATGCAATGGGGAAAATGCACTTCTGAGTGTGAATTATTGTAATGGTATTTGCTTTTATTTGCTAAAAATGAAAGAAAGAGAAAGAATTAATCACAAAACATTAACTCAACAAATTATGGATACCCTGACAATTCAAGAGCCCTCAGCCACCACCACTGATTTCCATCTGCTTTGGAAAACTTTGGTTTCTGCATTTGAATGCTGCCCCCACACTTTTAATGCACATTTACACTTGTGAGAACAAATCTCAGAGTTCTGAAGTGAGTTTCTCGTGAAATGATTGCTTTAAAAGGAGAATGTGGGATCTCATGTTTTCTATAAAATGGGGTCTACGTCCCACCCACCCTGCCTCCTTTCTCTAGCCACAATCCTTTGGACCATATTTTCCTCTTCCCACATGGTCTGCACTGAAACTGGTGATGATGTTCCCGATGCACGGCCATGGAAACCTGAAATTTTTCATTTTTTCAATCTCCTTTAAGCCCTTGGTAACATTAAACAGTCTGCAGGTCACTAGCCACTTGGAATATGGTCTTGCTCCTGATAATATCTGTGGCATTTAAAAAAAAACGTATTAGATCCTTTACCCACTTTTAGAGCGGGGGAAGGTGCTTAGATGGAGGTATTTGGAAGGAAAAGAAAGGTGGTGATAGCAAGGCTTGCTTCAAATGATTGTAGAGAATGGCACTGCCTCAGGAACACTCATCCCTGGGCTGTGGAAATCATGTCACAGAACTAATAAGGGAATACAAAATTTGTTCGCTATGTGGAGAGTGATGGGACAAGGATATAATTTTCTGTGTAGTTCAGACAAGGCAATTGGGTCATGTTTCCCCATCTGTCTCTCCTTGCCTTACCTCCCGTAGTCCCCCTGCCAAATTTGCCCTGAGTTACAATTTGTGCAATCAACCTAGAAATCAAGATGGGGACTGCAGGCTGCAAAGAGTCCCACGTGGATGAGGAGGACTGGATAAATGTTGTTGAGGAGTGACAGCCACTACACAGCATGGAGGTTGGCAGGGTGGTCTGAGAGCGGCTGGTGACACAGCCCATGCCCTGCCTTTGGCCCAGGAATGGTGCCCAGTGACACCTGAGTAATTACCTGCCTGATCATCTGCTGTTCCTTCCCACTGCTGCATCATGTTAGCTGAGCTGGCAACAAGAATGCTAATTGGGCCTATATTTACAAGACAGCAGCTGAACAATTACTTTTATCAGTCAAGAATTACAAAATTACTTCTCTGAGGTAACTGAAGCTGTTAGAAGTAAAACTTTTGGCACTACGTAACAGAGGTAAAAACTGAACTGAGTTGATGACTAGTGGCAGAGGGGGCTTTGCTTGTGTGTGAAGCACTTTAAGAGCCATTATTGCTAATGTCCTGTTGTCCTACCATAAAAGGCCGTGGATTTTACAGAGACAGCAAAGAACAAGATGCAACGCACAGAAATAAAACAAATGGTCTATGAGAATCATCTGTTGTCTGGGAGTAAATGGCTGGCAGCAATTCCCTTTGCTTACAATCTTGACAAGCATCTCCCTCTCTGACAGAGCAACTTGGGTGCTCAGCAGTAGCTGCAGAAGTAGCCCGAAGTGATTAAATCTCACTCTTTCTTGCAGGAAATTGCCTGTGAGTCTTGTCTCACAACTACATTATGTCTCATTATAAGTTCTGTCTCCTATATAGATTGGACTTCAGTTTATAAGTCCCACGGAGCATCTGCTGTTTAAGGTTTCCTACCAATATGCCACAGATGACAGGAACATGTTATATATACATTACTGGGAATTCAAACAGTTTTATTCACGTCTTAGGAACAGTTGCTCTGTAAGTGGCAATGTCTTTGTTTCCATTTCCATGCTTTCTTTACTGGAACCAGAGATGCTGAGAGCTCCTTTTTGACATTTGGGTCTTCTAGGTGGAGATATTCTCTTAATTCAGTGAAGATAAAAGCCTCCTACTGAAGACAGCCACTACAATAACTTCCAGAGGCTCAAGAAATCCCCAGGTTTTTTAGACAATATTAAAGGAGATTCATACTGAAAAATGTTAAGTTACTGTGCATCAAGATGTCTAAGGGCTGTAATGACACTAAGGTCCATAACACCTCAAGAAAAAGGCGACCGTTATCTGGGCTGAAATAATGAACTTAATCCTCAATTCTGAGAATGTTTAAAAGAAAAAAAAGTTTTTTCTTTGATGTAACACACCCCAAAATTCTAAAAGGATACATATGGACTACTTCAAAGTAGAAACCATTTGGAAAAGTATTTTTAAAGTTTTCCACAATCTGCCACAGCTTTTTTTGATGTTTTTAATACTGACCTTTTAATCACAAGCTATCTAAGCTGTGGCCTGCTAGGCTGTGAGGCATCTAGGTTGGTGTTACGCTCTGGGATGTGCTCTCGGTCTCTGTACGGGTGTTAGATGGTGAGTTGGACTAGATGATCCTTGTGGGTCCCTTCCAACTCATAATATTCTGTGATTCTGTGTGTGTGATTCTGTCTTGCAGTGGTGAGTTGAAAAATAGAATCCACCTTACTGAGAGCCTTCTAGACAGAGAATATGGTTCTGGCCCAGACTCTGTGGGATGGGTCTGCTAGAAGAGTTCCTGTCACACGTGGTCTCATTAGCTCAGCACCTGAAGCACAAATGATGCTGGTACTACCTTAGAAGAGACTTGGAACTTCATTCAGTTCCTTAAGAGTACTTGGTTGGGCCACTTTTCCCTTGTGGTGTCAGCACCTAGTAAGGGGGAAACTCACAGTCTCCAAGGAGCTCAAAGGTGCCCTTGTGCCGTAGGCATGTTGTAATGGAGCTGACCCAACAGCCCTGCAATGGGCCTTTAATATGGCAATGAAACATTTTCTGTATCATATGAAAGGAAGGGACTGTAACTGCCTCCATCAGCCCTGTGCATTCCTGAACAGGCACCACAGTTAAATGAAGCTGTCCCTGCTGGGGATGTCTGTGGTGCTCTTCTCCAGGAATGCATCACTCAGAAGTTGAGAGGAATTACTGTAAATTGATACTATGTAAATGAGGTTGTGGAACATACTCCCATGTTAATAAGGAACTTCCACAGCTGAAAGGTTTAGTAATCAGATGTGTACTTGATTATTACTGTATGTTATTAAATGTAACAATTCATTATGGTTGACTATTTTTTAGGCTATGTAGTACTTTGGACAGTAGAAAGAAAAAGATACAGTAAGTCTTATCTTTCCCTTAGGAGAGAGAAAATCTTGAGGTTTAACATTTCTCCCTAACAGAGCCATCTGTAGAAAATGTCACATGTTTTGGGAAACACTGACTGCTGCATACATTCCCTTCAGCAATGTATATTTACCCTTGACAAAAAGCAGAATTTATCCAAAATGGTCATAATCACTCAGGTGAAAATATGGGGTGAACCCAACAGGATTTCACTTATGCCCAGAGAAATCTTTTAGCTGGTGTTACGCTTTGATCCTGATCAGAAGCCAAAAGGAAATCCAGGGACCTGAGAGGAGACTGCAGCATGGGTTGAAACCTATTTGTTCTGCCTGCCTGCAGAAGGTGCTGAACTCCACTAGTGCGGCTGCCTGGCGCCATTCCTACACAACCCCCTTCTCAGCACTGATGATTTGAGTTACTGATGAGCACTGATGAGGCTTCTACAGATCCCTCATGGAAACTTTATTCCAGTCCTAGACAAGCACAGAAGAAACAACCCTGCCCCGGAGGATTAATAATGTGAAGAGATTTATGACAAGGCAGAAAGGTTCAGTGGCATACCTGAGTGTGGCACAAGGCAAACAGGAAAACATCAGCTGAAACTTCCCATTCCCTTGCCAGCCTTACCACAGCTCTGTGCCCATGAGCAATCTCTAGTGCACTCTATGGAATATTCAACATTTGCCCCTCTATTATACGTCTAAGCAGAAAAAACCCCAAACCCCAACAAATAACCTCCCAGTGCTCTGTCAGGACTCCTCACTACTCCTTGTACAACCCAGAATTTTGGCCCCACTTCTTCAAGGTCCAGCCAGTGAAAGGGTTTGACCTTTCTTACACAAAGTAAAATGGAGCAGATAAAAACCAGGAAAAAAAGGAAGAAGGAAAGGAATTAAAATGCTTTTTAGAACTTGCCAGAGCTGGTACTTATCTGGGAATTAAAACCAGAGCGAAATAAACAGTGACTGGTGAAAGATCTATGCAACACCTTTGCTGATTTCCATTTCAATGGGATGGATTTACATTCTCATCCTAGTTCTTGAGTGGTATCTCTGACAGAGCACGGCTGTACTGCAAAGGGGAAGCTGGTAATGCCTTGGAACAGACAGGGTGTAGGTGTACAAGAATAACTACCCTCGTGCTCCGCTGTCAATAATCCTTTCTTAAAGAGACACAAAAGAACAGTGTGCAGCATCAACAGAACATATTTAACGTTTATTGACTGAACTGTACAAAACAACGCTCAGTGGTACCCAAGATAAAGGAAATGTGGTGTTACATTAGCTCCTGGCTATAGCTAAAGTATCACAAAAAATGTTTGTAGGATTCCTGCCCCCTCTTCATTTGTCTCTCTGCTATTTTCTGTCAAAGCACCAAAATCAATAGTGGCACACTGATAGAACCCAGATTGGTTTGAAGATCCAGTACATGGTATCCAGTCAGTCAAGTGTGATGGATTTAATTCACGCAGCACTTATTATTCCCAAGCTTTCCTTGTCAACAGGAAAAAAAAAAAAGAACTGAAAAGCAATCAAGCAGTTTTCAGAAAGACAAATCTTGCAGTGGTTCCACTCACCCACCTCTCCCCATTAATTTAGATTTTTTTCTTTTTGCTCTCATTTCTCTACTTTTCCTGTTTGTAACACTGGCATCATAACAAGGGCAGCCATACCACAAAGAAGTCTGTTAAATTTTCTGGTAATTTCTATAGCACATGCACAATGGTTTTTAACTAGAGAATTCTCTGATGGGCAAAGATGATAAATTGTGAATCCAATGTGATGAAGCACATTTAAAATACTGAGAATCCTAAATGTTAACACACAGATCCTGTCAGAGAGGTTTGGCCTACATTTTCAGGTGTCTTCTCATTCTCAGACAGATACCTGTACTTTGCTCTGTATTTTCGCAGTCACTTAATGACATAAATCCTTTTGCATGAAGAACTCTGCATCTGAACAGAAATTTTTCCGTATGAGCGGTAAGGATATTGTGAATGCTAAAGTTTAATGGGACTCCAGGGAAGTCCATGGAAACCCTTTAAGTATTACTAACCACACAGACACCACATCCATTTTAGTGAGCTTTGGGAGCAGCCATTAGATGAGCCTGTGGAATATCTACCCTGGTTTTATGCTGGTTTTGATGTGCCCTTTGTAGCAGCTCAACTTCACAGAAGCAGCTGTTTTCCATGTCTGAGTGGGAGGTTGCCCAGCACGGGCAGCTCAGGTGAGAAGCTTCCCGCCGTAAATTAACCCCTGTGCTTACCTCCCACTATCATGTATGTGAGGACAAACCCTGCTGAAATTCTTATCACTGCCACATAATAAATCAAAATACAACAGGATTCACATTTTGCAGAACCTAAATATTATGTGTGGCTTCCAGTTCTGCTACAGTATGGCAACCATTTGAAACAGTAGATTTATTACACCCTGGAGAGGTGATTTGTTGATACAGCTTTTGATTTTCAGCCAATTTTAGCAGTTATATCTCCAAGTTTTCTAATGTAAATGGCATTGCACAATGAAGATCTAAGATTAATCCCATGTGCCAGACATACACCCTCACTGATACCTCAAGGAAGGGCCCTAGTTTTCTTACTGCATCACCATGCAAGTTCTTTAAACGCTGGCTCAGGGTATTAATTCTTGATTTTGTCTGCTGCTAATAACAGGGTAATAAGCTTCATCTTGGAAATATTAATCTGTGCTCATATGTCGACTTTAGGTTTCCATTTGGTATCTGATTTCCTGCTCTACATTCCCAGGTGGCTGAAGGCCAGGGCTGCCAAACTAACGTATGGCTACACCTGCATTGCCATCTGCTCCACAGCAAAGCCTTTCCAAGAGGACAGTAGTGGGGCAGAAAGGGAATGAGAAAAACAACACTTGTTTTACTGCAAATGAGAATAGCACACCTGAATTTATATAACCACCATCACTATTTGTTATATGTGCAGAGTCTAAATAATATACCTTCAATTAGAAACAAGAAGTCTCAAGAAAAAAAGCTCTTTGTATTTTCTTTGAATTTGTATTTTGATTTATTTTATTTAAGATTATACCTGCATGGGAATGAAATTAAGATATTATTCAGTGAGTCATGAAAACAGATTTTTTTGAATGGACAAGGATTAGAAGGCAAGACTATTTGTATTGCACTGAGGGATGAAGATTGCTTTAGATTTAAACTGCAAATAAAATACAGAATCAATCATTCAGTTACTTTACTGAGCAGGATAAATTATTTTTTTTTCCCCAAAGAAACACATTCTCTGCCATGTATTGAAAAAAAATTAGTAAATAAGACCTAGGACCAAACCTCCAGCATACTGAGAATATCTGCTCTGAAAGATACTTCGGAGATGTCAGGAAAAGGGTTGGTATAATTTTACATATAAAATTTTTAATTACTATGGTGATGCATGTTTGCATAAAATCTTAAAATAAACTTTTCCCCAAAATTAATTAAGGTTTCTGAGTTGGTTTTAACATGAGTTCTAGGCTTGCTTTAAAAAGGAGGGTTCATAAATCAGGGCCAGGAATAAATTCTGATTCTAAATAAAGGTACAAAGGCTATTGTTGTTGCTAAACCAGACTTCTCATCACCTATTTGAAACACTGGCTCTTCATGGAACCTCAGGCTAGAAGGGTCCCAGTCCTTCCCACTGCCCCACGACAGAAGGGGTATACAGTAATACCTCACCCTTTGCAAGGAATGGGTCTTGTCAGGGTCTCGTGAAACGTCTAATTGGCAAAAACGTGCAGGTCATTAATATGCATAGAGGCCACGCCCATTGCTCCGCCCCCTGCCAATCAGGAGCACTGGAGAGCATTTTCTGCTCCTCGCCACAGGTTTTCACAGCACAGGAGAGCAAAGGGAAGTGCTTCTGAGCCCTCTCTGCCTGGGGAGACTCCCTGGAGAATCCCAGGGCTTCTCTTTGCCAAGCCGCTGCCCCGTCCCAGCACACAGCGCTTGTTCCACCACCGCTGTGGGCAACCCAACCCCACTTTTGTGAGGCACTTTCCCTG
>WEKX01021285.1:81928-93306 GCA_013390025.1 Pitta sordida
TCACAGCACAGGAGAGCAAAGGGAAGTGCTTCTGAGCCCTCTCTGCCTGGGGAGACTCCCTGGAGAATCCCAGGGCTTCTCTTTGCCAAGCCGCTGCCCCGTCCCAGCACACAGCGCTTGTTCCACCACCGCTGTGGGCAACCCAACCCCACTTTTGTGAGGCACTTTCCCTGGGGCTACGTCATCACCAGGTGTGCCAGGCGTGCAGTCCCTGGGCACAGGCCGTATCGCCTTCCCCGCCTGTAACCATGGAAACAGTAATGCACCCGGTGAGGGTCACTCCCCCGGCTGGGCTTCGAGTAACAGGGGATGGCGTGGCTTGTGACGGGGCTGCGCAGGGGTTCAGCAGCTGCCCAGGGCATCCTGTGGTGTGAGCCTTCCACTGTATGAACTGGGCATGGAGACACACAGGAGTGGGGCAGGGACTGGCGCATGGCACTGCGGGACCGTAAACACCACAGGAGCGAGAGGCACCACATGGCCTCCCCGCGGGGCTGGGTCAGTCCTGCGCCACAGGGAGCACTGACGCGTCCCTCAGTGAAGCAGAGGAACTGCGTGTGTGCCGGCCAGGAAGCTCCGTGAATCACTGAGGCAGATTTGCAAGAAAACTTTCTTACAAACCAGCGAGGTCACAATGGAGGGGTTGCAATGCAGTGAGGTATTACTGTAATTCACACTTTTCTTTAGCAATTGCACCCAAGACATTCCTGTCACTGTCTTCTATTTACTTCTTCAAACTTCTGATGATAAACATTTTGCAGCTTTCCTGGGCAGTCTATTTTAGTGACCAGCTAACCTGTACCATATCACAGAATCACAGAATATTATNACTCAACATCCCATCTGAGAGAACTTCTTAATGCTCAATCTTCATTTTCCCTCTTTGCAATTTGTGGTCCTTTATTACTTGTCCCATTCTGTTTACATGTATTCCCTGAATACTACAATTATTTTTGCCAACTCTCCTTAATGGCTGAATGCTAAAGCCTTAGAGGAAGGAGCCGACATCTCTGCTTGTAACAGATTCCAGGAGCTGCTTCCAAGCCTCCAATTTCCTGCACCAGCAACCAGCTGAGAGGCATCTGGACATTCCTATTCCCTAGCACACCCAAAGACTGCTGAGGTTCTTCAGGATAAAGCATGAATCAGTCACCAAAATCCCAGGGCAAGGACTGATCTACCTGGGAAATACCACTCAGCATGTGACATTGCTCTTAGTCCATGCAAGTTGGGGCCTGACCAAATCCAAAACAAGTATATAACAGGTGACATTAAAAAATTATATGTCAATAATTCACAAGGAAAAAACTCAGTTCCTTAAAGGCGAGGCAGGATCATAGGAAGGCAGATCACAAATGGGTTTTAAAACCACAAACACTAACTTAACACCTTGTCTGCAGCCACAGTAAAATAACAAATTCTGAGAGTAAAACCAGGATCCAGATTTGAACATTTGCTGGTGCTTCCATTTTACCTTTGCTCTCCAGAACAAACTTAGTGAGCCGACAGGCTCCAAGCACCCAGTCAATGCCAGCATTAGTTGATTCTTACGAAAATTCTGTTTTCTTTTCGCAGCTTGTGCCAAGGGCTGTCCTATGCCCTACGGCCCTGCCGAGCCTGAAACAATAGCTCTGGAGGAGGTGTGAGCTTCACACCAACTCTCGAGCTGTTCACTTCAGAGTCTGGATGTGTTCATTTACATGCTAACGCTATTAACAAGGAAGCAAAACACAAATGGATTTGGTTTTTTTTAAGGCAGCTGGGATTGTTTGGGGGTTTTGACAGTGAAGACACACAAGGCAAAACAAAACCAAGCATACAAACCAAAACCAACCCAGATGTCCTGTGCCGGCTTAGGGGAATTAAGGAAGGGGGAAAAAAAAAAAGAACAGAAAAGAAAAAAGTGTTTTCTAAACTGCTGTTTCAGAGCTTTTATCTTGATTTAACGGATACATTAATTCAATTGCCGTGCAGTTTAGCCAGCCGGCAACACATGAATACCTTCCACAAATGGTAGGATTTGCCTTTTTTCCCTCTGCAGAGATATTACCACAGATGTTTTTCCCTTCTGCTCTTTTCCTTCTTCCCATCCCTCTCTGTGTAATATTTTAGCAAATAATGAAATGTACCACATTTCTCCCAACACCAAGCACAGTAACACTGAGGGGAGATACTCCTGACTGTGCTGCTGTTTCTTCCTTAACTGCCTCAGTCTCTTAATGCTTTTTTAGTCTTTGATGGATAAATATTAATATGCTAATGACTTCGAAGTGAGTCTCCAATAACATATTTTCTTACTTGAAAAAAAGAACCTAACAGATTTCTTCACCTGGGATTGGCATGATGTCCAAGGAGAGGCATAAAAAGAAGCAAAACTGGATGTTAGGAAAAGAGGAGTATAGAAATTCTTATAAAAAGGCGGGGGAAAAAGAGAGAGTAATGGAACGAATGCAAAAACAAAGCAAAAGAAAAGGAAAAAACAGTAGTGGAAGGGAAATCTGACATTTAAACCTCGGTTCCTGGCTGGTGCCCATGGCAACTCCACTGACAAGTTGGTAGAAACTATTCTCTCCTTTGACTGCTTTCAAAGATAATCCTTGCTTGTCTTTCCTGGGAACCATGACAGATTTTCTCTCTTTAGGGACGGTGCAGGAGTTTCTTTTATAATGGCTCTAATAAATAATGGAGTACTAATGTCCTTTAGGAGGCCTCGCTGTGAAGTTTGCTCTGTTCAGGACACATTTTCACACTTGTGTCCAAGTGAGACATTACATGGTAAGGAATACAGGTACCTTCAAATGCTTTATGTCATGTGTTTGTGCTATTTTAAAAATTCTAACTGAAATCCAGCATTAAAAAAAAATCATTTAAGAGAAACTGACTTGAATTGCTCCATTGAGCTCAGCATGTGGTATTCACGGCTTCTAAATTTAAATAAGGTTTCCATCTGGTCTGTTGTTCAAGAATCATAGGGAAAACTATTAGAGAGCAAGAGGAGGAGGGGAGAGCAAGAATACACATATTGATGCAAGGTTATGCTTTATGTGTGGGATACTTCTGAAGCAAACACAGGTCTGGGGTGTGCTGGGTCTTTTTTTGAGACACGTAGCCCCACATCTCCCTTTTGATCCAGCAGCTGAGGCTGTTCCTGGGAACACCACAGTGCCATGCAGCTTCCCTGACGCCCTTCCAGCACATCCTACTGCTCATCCAGGACTTTCAGGTGCACTGCCAGCTGCATGGGGACAGTGGGAAGGGGCTCTCCTTCAAACAGGATCTTTCTTGCAGTTTGTGAGGAACAGCGTGGCCCCTTTCCCAAACATGATACACTGTCTCCTTCATTATAAGAGAAACCAGGCTCCTTTGGAACAAGAATGAAATCACTTGTGGGAATGAAGGATCTCTCACAGGGGCACATTTATCTTATTTCTTCACTTAAATATGAGCAAAAAAATTAGCATTTCCAGTAACTTTTATCACATTAAGTAGAAAGAGAAGAAATGCCAAAAACTGTACAGCCTTGTATTAATAAGTCAAAGTCAGCATGATAAAAGGCGCTCAGACATCCCTGGCAGCATGTACAAGATGCAGAGCTCTAGCCCAGAACAGGAAAAAATACAGTTGAAATAAGTCATAAACCATGTATGTTTAAAGAGATTCATAAGGGTTTATATTGGCCTTAGAATAAAAGCTTTTAATACATTCAACAGCCATCTGGAAAACAGGCAGGACACAAATGTGGTGATATTATATAAGTGTAGAAAACAAACATGTCCTGGAGGACACAGAGGAGCCCAAGAAAGCTTGGGGCAGAGGAGAAGAATGACAGCAGATGGAATTGGCTGTTACTAAAAGCAAAGTAAATGATAAGCAGTAATCATAACTTCAAACTACTTGCACTTTCTGTGCATTTAAATGAGTCAATCATTCGAGAAAGAGAAGAGAACAACATGAAAACCTCTTGTCTCTGTGCCACACAGGTTCTGAAAGCAAATTTCTCACAGTGGGGTTGGTAGTAGCACGTCAGTGTCTTAGGATTCCAAATCCTCTCCTTTCAAAACCCTCTGAGAACGGTTAAGAAATGGGATAGAAACAGAGTTCTGCAGTTTTGTTATGTAAATCTGCATTGCACATTCTTGTGAAAACATTTTGTTCATTTCTTGTCATTGGTAAGAGACACATACACAGAGTTTTGGCAGAGATGGGACAGTGGACTCTAAAAGGATCGATTTAAATGATTAAAGCAATGAGGACATTTCCATATGAAGGACGATTAACAGGTTATGGAGCTGGTGTCTGCGTTCTGCTTGTGCAACATCAACACAATAATAATGAGCAGTGGGAAGAGGAGATCAGTGCTGCCCTGATTAAAGAGGATACCTCTTAGGGAACAGGCTACAGAGTACTGTGCAGATAAGATGTGCATTTTGATAGGCCTTCTTAAAACATAAGATCAAGGGGGATGTTTAAAATCAGAAAACGTAAAACTGATACAAGGCACTGCATAACGAACGCATCACCACCATCACCGAGGGCAAGGACTCAATGAGGTTTGAAAAGAAGGCTGTTTTTACAGCCATGAAATCCATACTTTTTTCTGAAATCAATTGAAAACTTTCCTAAGCACAATTATAAAATACTACAGGTAGGAGGAAGGAGGAGTGCCTCATTCTTCAAGTGCTGGTTCAGAAAAGTAATCAAGGACTAACCTCATTTTTACTTCTGTATATTGCCATGTAGATCATGATGATAAGTCACATACTCAGAATTAAGCAAAGGTTTAAACAGCCTCTGCAAACTGACTGATGAGAGGGCAAGATGTACTTCCAGTGTGGACACACCACACTGTAATTCTAATTTATAGTAAGATTTTCTTCCGTCACAAGCCATAGCTGCTCCAGCAAAAGAATATTTGACAAGATGAAGCCCGGATTAGTTTTTCTTGAAAGTATTTAAAAAATAATTTAGTGAGTGGTAATGGGTTTGAAAAAATGTGCTTGTATCTAAAGCAGGAAGGGGTTAGGCAAGAATGGAATAAATAGCCCGGAAAAAGCAGATGGGGTGGTGGTTGTGATGGACCATCAGAAATGTCTCTCTGCAACTGGGATGCAAACTAAATGTGCCTCAGCAGTCCTACCTTTTAATAGAGGCACATCCAACTACTATGCAGAAAATATGTGCATGTTTTCCTTACAGGCCTTTTTTTCTGCAGCGCAGCCATAGCAAATGACCACGTGGTCATAAATTAGTTGAGAAAGTTGAGCAATGTTCAATACAGAAGAATAATAAAACAGAATGAAAAGAAAGAATACGAACATTCTGTGCTTTAAACCAAACTGATATAACAGAGTCCCATTTTCAAGCAATTTTCTGCAACCAACAGGGCTTGAAACTTTTGTTTCTCAAGAAAGCTGAGACTCCTTGTTCAGCTGCTTGAGTACGGAAAATGACACTTGAAGAAAAATATCAAATGGTGCAGCAATCCCAAATTACGAACAATATAAGTTCTAGTCACAGGGTTTAGCGTCACTGTACGGGAGTGTTAAAATATGCCTGAATTACAGCCTGTCTACTTCTGAGAGCATTAGGCTGAGGAGGATGAGACAAGATCTATTTGTGGCTTCTGGGGCAATTCTGAAAACCACCTGTAGAGCTGCTTCCCACTTTTACTTAGAGAAAAGCATCAAGTTTCCAAACCTGTACAATGCTTAGTAAAAATTTTCCCCTATTTCACTTGAGGCTGTATGTGTCGCTTCACTGTAAACCATAGCAAGAAAGACACTCTAACGCCCTACTTTTACTTGTGAGAACACCAAGTCACAGGTAATCTTAGCTGAGCTCACAGGTACAGCAGAGACCAAGGGTTCAGAAATCACAGGAACAGCTGCTGAACTCCTGTGTACAGGCCATGCATGGTGATTCTCATGCACCCTCTCCCTGCCTTCTCTGCTCCTTGGCATTGAGTGCAAACACATGCACACACCAGTACAGGCATCATGCCTTAAAGCTTCAGGTTCATCAGCTCAGTACAGAGAATATTATTTCTAGCAGTGTGCTCATGGAAAAGACATGTTTTGGCAGCTTCAGGGTCTGCCCTTCTCCTAGCTTCTCATTCTTGTAGCTCTTTACCATTTGGGAATCAGGGAAAACTCATTTAAACAGAAATGTTGTCTAAAATGTAGTTCCCAAAATACATTTTCAATGATAGATTTAAAGGTCTTTTAGTCTTGGCCAAGTTGTGTGGGAAGGCACAGCAGGACACGAACAGGGCTCATGGGAAAGGGTGGGAGATGAATTTCGTATGCAAATGTGGAACATGACATGGATGGGAAGGAGGAAAGAAATTAAGCACAAACATTATCTTTTTTTATCCCCAAAACTTCATATTACAGGTGTTATTTATACTGTTTGTTTCATAAGGAAATCTCTGGATAATAAAATGAAGAGTTTCCAGCCTTTTGAAAGATAAACAGGTCGCTCTGTGGGGGGAGGAAGCACTAATAGCTGGCATGCACGTACCTTGAGCACATTATTCTTTAATGTATCACAGTACAGTAATTTCCATGGCATGCCAACATTGTTCCTTCAGGTACTGCTTCTGGAAGACAGTATTTCTGTTACAATTCCCAGAGAGCAGTAAAAGCCCCACCTCCCTGCCCCTGAGACATGCTAAGCAATGATTTGAGTATGGAAAGGCATCAGTGATTCAGATCTGAGGTACCTGGGAGTTGTCCATGAGAGCCCAATTCTTCAGGCATTGCATTTGTACTGTAAATTAACATACAGTTTGTTTCTGCCAGACTAAGCTTTAAGCAGAACAACACATTTGCTTTATGATATCCCAGTTACAGACCCACAGACTGTGAGACAGGTGGTACTTTAACATGCAGATAACCTGCTTTCCTAAACCAGCTCCTGCAGAATCATTTCTTGGTAACTCCCACAAAAGCAGAGCTGGCAGCAGAGGTGCAAAACGGGGATCAAACACACAGGGACAGAATCAGCAGGCACCTCAATAAGCAGGGGATGAGAGTTTGAAGGGGAAATGCCTGTAAATATGTATAATTTGCCCTCCCTTTTGATCAATTACTTAAACATTTGTAATTTACAGGTAATCTCAGAGTTACGATCACAAAATTATGAGAATTCAGTCAAACCAAAACAATTGGGCATTACACTACAAGCTGCCTCCCCTATGTGTTTGGGCTACATATTACCTTTGCAGACCAAGAACAATGCTTCAGGATTGCAGAATTTCCAAAATGGAAATTCAAAGCAGCTGGAGATGAAGGGAAGTACTCAAGTTTCCAACCTCATGCTACAAAATGTCTCACTTTTTGCAGCAGAGAAACCTAAACATCCAGCCCTGGAGTGCATGAACGTGTCTACTCTTGCTCTTGTGAGGAGGAGAGTCCCAAGCATCCAAATTCACAGCGATGTGGGAGGTCCAGGGAATGAAATCACCGGGTGGGAGCCTGAGGCCCTACAGGTACTACAGCTGATTAATTTCCTACGACTGCAGGCTCAGCGACCCCTGAAGAGCATAAAACCAGCAAGAAGGAGTGTGCTCTGGGCTTGCAGCTTCTTTCACAGTGTGTGTGGTACTTGCACGAGCCAGGTGATGTGACATCACTTCCAGACAGAACAGCTCGGGCAGTGACTCCAGAACACCCGCACTTCCTTCCCCCTTTCTCCCTGAAATGGTCCTTTTGGCCTCTGAGACAGCAAATGGGGGTTTAGCTCTCAAAAGACTGTTGTGCAACCCTTTTTACTCTCCAAGCAATCCAGAAGCAGAGAAGGTTTAAGGACATTTATCTTTAGCAAACTGCAGAATATCCCCCAGAAGGCAGGATGAGATTCCACTGGAGCTGTCACCCCCCACCCAGTTCTGTGCTAGATGCAGCCTTACCAAAGCACTGCTGATCAGGCAGCAAGGTGTGCTCAGTGCAGCTGATCAGACTCCCGTCCCACGGGCAGAACTGCAAGTTAGTGATAGACTGGGAGCAATAGCTAGACCCTGTTTATGCTACAGAAATACAACGGGATGAAGAACTCCCTGCACGCTCACTGCCCTCCAGCCAAGTTCAGAAGTCATGAACTGCTGGGCTGTTCTTGCATAACTTCAGCAGATACTGTTCTTGTGTACATGCCTAATGTTTTTGGGAATGATTTCATTTGTTGATACAGAAACAATTGAGAAAACAAACTTCTTTCCTCCTAAAATCCCACTCAAAACAGAGTGAAACATCTGCTTATGGGTAAGCATTACCAGACCTGCCCCTGTTCATGATCAGCAATCACCTCTGCCACAGCCAAAATAGTTATTTATAGCAACATAGCTTAAGTTAAAGGCTCAACTGAGATCAGAAATGAGTGAAAAGTACTACCTGCTCCCCAGGAAATCGTAAGTAGGCAGAAATAAACTCCACAGATCAGCAGAACTCTTTCTGCTTGACTGTTTTGAGGACACTTGAAGAAGACAAACCCTCCAGTGGCAGGGAGCTGCTGAGTGCTGGTCAACACTTGGTTCAGTGACAGTTCGCAGAGCAAAGCTGCTGAAATTGCCAACATCCTTCCCTGGGACACTGAACATCTCCAGCTACAGTCCCAGTCCAAGATCAAGTAAAGTAGCAGGCAGGGCACCAAGCAGATGAACAAACTGAAGCCAGAAGAAAGAAATAGAGCAACAAGCTTTGGCTCCACCTCTCCAGCAGGAACACCATGCACAGGGCCTGTGAATGCAATTCTGTATCAATAAACAAAACCCCAGCTTCGTAAAGGACCTTGGTAATACACTTTAAGCCTGACATTTCTATACTGTGTAGAAGTAAATGTTAACTCAAAATACCTCAATCCTGGCAACATGTTATCCTATCAGTGGCTGAATTTTTGTGCTCTTTCCTTAAGCAACCATGGAGGCAGCAACCAGAGTCTATGGAGCTTCTATCAGCTTCAATTTCTCTGCAACTCAGAGGGTTACTGGAACTGCTATCCACCATCCACAAGGAGTAATAAAATGCTCATCACTGCTTCTCATGAGCAGGTTCAAATAATTTCATAAATTGTCACTTCATGTCCTTGATGAAATTCAGTAGCACTAAACAATTTTACAAATCTAAGAATGAACAAGGAGAGTTCATAGGGTTTCTGCTTTTGTCAGCCCATGAAAATGATAACATCCTTCCTAAAACTCTCCGAAGTATAAGGTTATAGACACAACATTTAATCTTCTGTTTGTGCACATCTGTACACTTGGTTTATAAGCAGTTCTATAAATATTCCCTGTAGACCTCCAAAATGTTTTGTTTCAAACCTGATTTATGAGCTGAGAGTCGTGTTCAGTGCTTATGGTATTCATATCCGTAAAAATTAAAAGTTGAGCCTGAGTGATGGGTATCTTTTGTTAATAGGACATAAAGACTATTTGTTTTCCATTTTCACTTCCCTGCGCAGTCATAAATTGGTGCTGAATTGATTCAGTGACCCAGATACTACTACTTTTACAACTTGGTCATTTTTATCTCCTGATCAAAATGGCTGCAATGCAGGAAGAATCTTTATCTTTTTCTGTCTGGTTGCTGTGCCAGTAATTTGCACCGTAGTTGCTGAAATGGCCATGTCACAGGAAAGGTGTTATTATTTTTACTGCAAACAGAACAGAATTAGGCATAGCTGCAGACTAAATTCTTTATTCCTCAGCCTTTTTATTAAATTAGCTCACTTTGTCATCTGGTGTCCAATTATCCCTCAGACAGATAAACGGTATCTTTTCACAGAAGATAAAAGCTGATTGAAGATGTTCACTTGAACAATGTTTCTCTTTTGGTCCCTCTTGCTAAAATGAAGGTATAAACAGCCACCCACATTCCTCTGACCTGCACAGGAAGTTTTCCATCTGTCTACAAACAAGGACTCATTTTTATTGCTTTGCAACAGAGAGCACTACTGCCAATCTCTGCCCCAGGAAGTACTATGTTTGATTTTAATTAACTTTCTAGAGCTTTTTAGAACTACAGCATTTCTAATTATTAGTGCAAACCGAAGGTACCAGGAAGGGATGCCCCTTGACATCCTAAGTGCAGCAAGAGACCTGAGCTAATCACGTTGTGCCTCACCTCTAAAGAAATCTCAGGGTATGGATTATGTAGTGTCAAAGAGAGTGAAACAGACTTTATAAACCTCTTGTGGGCACTGGGGCAGCACATGTGACACTGGGAAAGGGGACCTGAGGAGATGCTTTATTGAAGGTCCCATCAGAGCATGTTGCCACAGGAGAGAAACACATCCTGCCCGGAAACACCACCGAGGTCCTGCAGAAACCTGGCAAAAGGTGGACTTCCTGAACTCCAAGTTTCTTCATGAAACACTGGATAGTGAACACACTGCTGAGAGCATGTGTTCCACTTGTAAGCTAGAGCTTGGATGCACCGTGGGTGAGAATGGGGAAAAACTATTCCTATAGTAACTCTATTTATGCATTGCCCACCTCCCCACTGCTCCACTTCCCTGGCTTGGAGCCTGCAGAGAATCCCAATTTTGTATCCACATACTGAAAACAGTAAGAGACCTTACCAACAAGTGAATTGAAGAGACTGTTGAAATAATATAGCAAAAACATATTAATTCTTTCTTAGAAAAAAAATCTCAACTACAAGAAAGGCTTTAGCCTCTTTTTTTAGTTACAAAACCAAGAAAAACTTTCGCTGAAAATAATTATAATTCCCTAAACATTAGAAAACAATGGATTTAATTAATATGCAAAATTCTCTTTGGTGCTATAGAAGTAATCAGAATATGGAGAAACAAGAAAGAAGGGTTTATGTCATGAATCAAGACAGACAATTTAGCCACAAAAGCACAGTTATCCCAGGGACTGACTACTGAAAACAAAGTTATGGGAAAAAAAAGTATTAAGTATTAAGGATAGCCACAATTTGTGTCAAGGGAATAACTTCAGACAATCATACATGCAAGTGGAGGAATTTGGTGGGAAAAGAGTCAGGTATATCGATGTCAAAACCCATCTTGGAAGAAGCAATTGAGTACTCTTTGTCCCCAGATTTACTCAAAATGCACCTTGCTGAATTCCCTTGCCACTCCTGCCAGTTCATTCGACTGCACAGAGGATGGGGAAAAGCCAAAGGGGTTAATTACAGTCCAAATGGGATTCTTGGTTCTTGACTCTTCTCTCTGTGACAGTGTTAAGGACAAATGTTTCTCCTCATAAATTCTAGAGAGCTTACATTGCTTCTCTGAGTTACTGATGGTAGAACTAAGCTGTACCCAGAAATAGGTGGGTTTGTTTAGGTGATGCTGCAGACTCAACTTGGAAGCCACATGTTTTGGTTATTGTTGCTGTAACGGAAACATGGAGGGAA
>WEKX01021288.1:14994-43629 GCA_013390025.1 Pitta sordida
CGAGGGCGACTCTGAGCCGGGGAAGGTAATGGAAGGTTGGGGGAGGGGGGGACGGGACGGCGAGGGGTGAGAAGGAGGAGGAGGAGGAGGATGAGGAGGAGCAGCTGCCCGGACACCGGCTCCCTGCGGGAAGTTGTCGCAGAGCAGCCGCTGTTTTACCTTTAGAGGAAATAATTAGGGAACAATACACGGAAAGCCCCGGCAGGAGTGCGGCTCTGTGGGTCCGAGGGGGGGGCGGGAGGCTGTGTGTGTTTGTTCTCGCCCAGAGCCCACCGTGAGGCTTTGCCGTGGCACCGGAGCCTTGGCTACGCCGGTGGTCACCGGTGGGTAGAGACATAACAAATGATTTCCACCTCAGCAACAGGTGAAACTGTGAGGGATCTAGGTTGGTGTTACGCTCTGGGATGTGCTCTCGGTCTCTGTACGGGTGTTAGGTGGTGAGTTGGACTAGATGATCCTTGTGGGTCCCTTCCAACTCATAATATTCTGTGATTCTGTGTGAAACGCTATTTTGAAAGGGTGGATCATGCTTCAGGGATGCAGCAGGGACACCTTGGGCAACAGCAAAGTGTCAAGTGACTTCTTCCATGTGAGAGTGCTTGAAATTGCTCATTCGGAGATTTCTGTCCCGTTTGCACACAGGGGTTATGAGGAAACAGCTGATGGTTGTCCTTAAGGATATGTGGATAAAATTAACGATGGGGGTTTCCACACGTGTGTACAAATCCAGCTGCTGTCCTGTGCTTGCCATCCCTGTCACCGCAGCTTCACGGTGACTTGTCTCACAAGTCTCGGCCCTCCGCAAACGCTTGACTGTTGTACTCCATCTTCGAAACCTACTTTGACCGAGAAGAGTACCTTTCTAAAGAATAAAAACCATCTTTGATGAATTTGGATACAGTTGTGCATGTAGTACTCAAAGCTGGAAAGACTTAGTGCAGAATGCAGACCTATCCTCACCCTGTCCCTGACAAAAGAATTGGTAGCAGAAGGATGTGGCTGTGGTACAGCCGCCTTCACCCTGACCCGTGTCATCTTGAGGCCTTTTTTTTCCTCGTATGCAGTTTGTCACTCCTTGTGCCAGCCTGCATTTACAGGGATGTTTGTCAAGTGGGAAATAGGGAGTTCCATGCTGAATCCAAAGGAGGCATTTCTGAAATAAAAAACATATTCTTCAGTTCACAGTTGACTTTATGGATGCCACATATAATTGCTATTTGAATTAGATAAAAAATGGATAGATATAAGCTTGAGTTGTTTGTAGGTGGGAGACAGACTATGAAATAGCTTGGTTTTTTACCAGTAGATTCATTTAAAAACTTATTACGTATAGAAGAATTTCTGTGCCCAGACCCTGTCTATGCATGGGTTAAATATTGCTGTCTTATAAAAGTTTTTTTCAGTGTCCGTGTTCGCTATAAGGTTCTCTATTACATGTTCATTCTATAGTAATTTCACTTCCTTTAAAGCACATTTGCCTTTTGGGGCGCCAAAATTACATGGCGTAACTAGCTGCATACTTGATTGTAACCTTATTTGTTGTGATGTCACAAAAATCCTGGATTTTTAAAGGGTTTTTTTCTCCCTTTTTAGGGGAATGTAGAGGGGAAAATTGAGGTAGTCATTTAAAATATTCAATAGGAAGGATGGATCAACAGGTTTGTACAAAATTATGTTGTTTCAATTAGTATTTGTCTCTTCCAAAGCCATTCATGTGTGTGTTCACTTGTGCTCAGCTGTAATAGCCCTGGAAACAGTAAATCCTCAAGTACAGGTTATATTTGACTATTAAGGCAACAACTCACTTTTACAGTGGAGTTGGCGTCATACACTTCTACAAAAGTGATTTTTTTAAAATTTATGGTGTGTTTTTTGTTTTGTCTTACAGCCCTTTAAACTCCTGGGGTTTCTTGATGTTCAGAGTGTCCCGTGTGCACGAGAATCGGTGCTGTATGGTTCCGTGGGGTCTTTAGTTGTGGGTCTTGGACATTTTTTAGCAACTAGTAAGTACATTACTTACTCTTTCTGGTTATTATATGTATTTTTTGCAAGAAATAAATAATACCTATTTGCTGCTAGGTGTTGCTAATAATGAGATTTTTGGTTTTCTTTCAGGTAGAGTTAGAAGATCTTGTGACTTTGCAGTTGGTGGCTTTATTTGCACAATGTTAGGATATTGGTATGTAAAATGTTTCTTCAGTCTTGACAGGCTGTTTTGTACAAGGTGATCCCTGTGTTTCACTTTTCAGAAACTGTTTCACGCTGTTGTGGAAATGCCATTAAAAAGCTTGCCTAGCAAAGCATCCTCTTCCCTCTCCCCAAGATACTCCTCTTTTTTAAAGCAAAACAGTTCAATGTGTTTGAAAAACCCATACTGTTGTTTTTTAATCCTAAGAGGTCAAGCCACCCAGTCATTTTACTTCCAATTTTCTTAATTCTTTCTTTTTTCCTGTTTGCATGCCCCATCCTTCAGTCTTAGTTCCAAAGGCAGCATTCTGAGTTTTACTAGCATTATCATACGAGGCTGCAACTCTTCAGCTGGCTGAATAACTCTGATTTGTTAATATACCTCATATAATGCAGGCAATCATGTTTTCTTTCATCCCCTCGTCTAGGTTTTACTGCAGGTACAATTTGGCCCAGCAGAGGATCCGACAAAGAATGCTTCAGGAAGGAATGAGGAACAGAATTTTGTATGAAGGCAGCTATCTTGATCCAGAAAAAAACCAAACTGGCAATGAAAGAAGAGATTCATAGGCTGCTGTGGGAGTTGTGGTCTAATGCAGCATTGGGAGAAGGTGGTCCAAAAATGTCAGTCTGCCTTGTAAACATGTGAGGTGTCTACAACTGATAAATCATAGTTTTCCTGGCAAATCTGAGCAAGAAATTCATAGTGAATATGTTAAGGCTGTACAAGCCTTGCTTTGTTTCATGTCTCTGTGTGTGTGACTGTGCATACAGTTAGGAGTGACCTCCTGTTAAACATCTGGGAACTGATGTGTTCTGTTACGGGGTGTCAGAGGATTAATGACAGTGTTTGGGGACTGCTTTAGCTTCCCTTATAACCAGAGGAGTTCATTTTGGCAAAGTTGTAATTACATCTCATTTAAATACAGAAAAATATTTTCATCAGCTGTTGAGTAAATATATTGTTCAGTGCTACTGTTTGCAGTGCTGTGTGTAAATCACAAGTATTCACACGGTAGGTGGAGGCTTTGGTCATGGAAGGTGGGTGAGATCAGCAGCCTTTGTAAGACTTCAGCTGCAGGATAACCAGGTAACTTGCATACACTGTGAAGTTGAAGTTCCATCCTTGCTCTGTCAGTATGAAACTATGAATAAAATCACACTTCAGAAGCAATTTAAACTATGTAAATAATTTTTTTACTTGATTACAAATCTTGCTGTTTAAGATGCATCCCTACAATTAGTGGAATAATAATTTACATTATTTGTGACTAGCAAAGGTCAGTATTTTGTTCTTTGGGGTTTTTTTAAAGGCTTGTTCTACTTAAGTATTTGTACATTTTTCAGTTAAGAGAAAATTTACCATATAATTTCAAGGAAACCATCTTATTTGGAAACACAGTGTTAGGTCTCATTGCATATTGTTAAAAAGATGATGTTAAAAGTCATATTCTTTGTCTGCAGGAATCATATAATGTGTTTATTTTTTCATACGTAAAATGATTTATGGTCTATTATGCTTTAATAACTTCTTGGTCTAAAGGCATTCACTGAGCAAAAATAGTCCTTTCTCCCCATCCCAGACTTACTCTGGGAGGGTTTGTGGTCTGTGGGTAACTCAGGTTGGGGGGGAGGAGGTTTGGGAATTCAGATGTAAACAGCATTATTGCTCTGCTTTTTTTTTTTTAATATACTTGAGAGCACTAAACAAATACACTATTTACACTGAGGAAATTAAACTTTCACCCCCTGTGGATTTGCCTCGTACTAGAAGAAAACAAATGTGATACTCCCGATTCTGTTTTTTCCCCTCTATTCCTGTTTTTTCTGGAGAAAAAAAAATATAAATTTTATTGAAGACATTAATTTCAGTATTTTATATAAAATTTCTTCAGAAGACTTGAGCTAGTGCAATGAAACACTTCCTGTCCTCACTGCAAAATCTGAACTCAGGAGTTGATTGGTAGCTAATTCATAAGAGAGATGTGTTTCCCCTGGTTCTGTGTCGGGCAGGGAGCCGAGGGGGAGGGAGGCTCCCCGCCCTTTGGAGTGGGAGGTGTTGCTTCATGAAGCCCTTGGAGCAGCAGTAGGAAACTGAGCGAGCCATGAAGCAGCTCCTGTTTTAACAAGCTCCTGTTTTAACACGTGGTTGAGTTCTTTCCTATCTGACTTAAGATAAGTGTGGCCTAAGCGGGGGTTCTTTTGGCTGCAAGGTCATAGTTCAGCTTAGGGGAGTTTAGGCAACAGGAGAGCACAGAGGAAAACTTAATCTTTGGCAAAGAGCAGTTGTAGAGAAAGAGGAGACTGGTGTTCTGTGCTGATGGGAAAGGAGATGGCGTGTGCATAATGACATCCATCCAAACACACAAGTACTGCGACTGATGAGGAAAAAGAAGCATCAGCATGGTACTGTGTAAATCAAAAAAAATTTGGGGAAAACCGCAGCATTAAATCCTCTCTAGTGTTAATTGGTGTTGGTTTAAGTTAATGCTTTTAAGGATATTAGCTCAATAGCAGCTTAACCACAGTATTAGCAATTGTGGCCAATAACTGAAATGCTGTTGTGTCTGTGTTATGTAGATAACTGATCTAACACTTCTGCTTCATCATGCAGAATGTAAAATGAGTATACCAGATCACAACAGAAAAATTGAGAAAGTGGCAATATGCAGGCAGCCTGGCCAACACATTTGAGCTGCAGTATCTACTAAAATTTCAGGTGGAATTGAGCTAACTAAAAGCTGGGGCCTGTGCTGAATAGCACAAGGTGGGGATACAAGACGAGGAAGCTGTGAGAGGGACTGTGGGAAAAGTGAAGGCTGCAATAGCAGAGGGAAGAATGCTTATGGCTAAACATGCTGGGGGAAAAGTGTGGCATCATTCCTTGAAGTGCTGGCTACATCTACTTCTGTTACCCCATTGAAAGGGTGAGGGACAGGATCAAACAAAAAAATCTCAAAGCTATTGAGTGTCATGAAGTAGAAAACACAGACAAGAAAATAAAAATTGCAGTAACTTAATAGAAGTAATTTTAACATTTGAAAATAATTATGTAACTAATTTTTTTAATTGTGAGATGTAACTCTACTTATCTCTTACTGCTAATTTTTGAAATCTAAGTCGCCGGTGGAAATACAGTACACCTGTATATTTAACTTTCGGACTTGATCTCTGAATATTGCCGATAATGACGTGATAGTTTTCACTTGCTCCAGGTTCAAAATATTCCTTAAAACGTACCAGACAATTACTAGAAAGGAAGCATAATAATTATTTTGAGCATGCTTGGTTTTCAGCCCTCTGAACGAGCCATAAGAAGGGAGAGAATGATATACAGCAACTTGAAACTGTAGATCTGTGAAAATCCCATTTATTTTACTGGCCGCTATGTCAGTTGGTCACTGAAGACTGACAAGCACACTTAGTTTTTATCCATAAAGTTAGTAAAATCCTTACTTAAAGCAACCTAAAACACCAGAAAAACAAAGAGGTGAGTTTATGGCCCCCAGAGCTCTTCCACACCTTTCTCTTCCTGTTCCTTGCAGTACCCTTGGGACAAGGTGTCTGCCACCAGCAGGAGCCCACCCTTGGGACTCCCAGCAGCGACCAGAGGGCACTTGCCGAGGGCACACATCCTCTGGAACTTAAGGAAAGAAAGTCACTGTTGGTGCAACAGGCTGAAACGTGGCGATCTAAGGTTAATTGCCAACTCTGTTGCCAGAGGTGTGTGTGATCAGATTGACTCTGCTCTTTGGTGCCTCTCACTGAAGCAAAGGTCTTGCTTCAGCCATCAACAATGGCAACAGGCTCAAAACCCAGGAATTCTTTTGAAGGTGACATTAGAGGCAATTACAGCTGTCATCCCAAACTCATCGTTTACATCTTCAATCAAGCAGAGATTTTGGGGAGCTGTTGGCCCTGGCTGCATTTTGCAGGTTTCCAGGCTATTCTGTGTGTGTCACAGACCACCCCAAGTCCTTGAGTGCTACAAAGGAAAGGTCATCTCCTGTCACCAAGTCTTGCCTTTGATAGGTTTTTTTCAGGGGTGGAGGGGAGGAAGGGGGCAAGGTTTAGGCCTGGAAGAAGTACATTTATTATTTCTGGTGTAACAATGAAGTACTGTGTGCACTCAGTTGTAATGAGCTCCCAAGTGAAAGATTTTCTACAGCTTAGTAGGCTAATTCGCATACTTCTCTCATTCCTGTCCAGGCATTAGCTCAAGAGCTCAGTGGTTACCAGTGAAAGTTGTTTGCTATGTTCCATTAAAGTTTGAAACAAATACATTGTTCTTGCCTTGGAAAACTGATCAAAAAAAAAAGTTTGACAGTATGTTCACATGATCAAGAAGAACCAAGAATTAATTAATACTAGAAGTGGAGCTGAGTTTTTCTTGCTATGGCTCAAGGCCTTGGAACATGCTTCCTTATTACACTTAAAATGAAAATACTACACTGTAAGCAAGTGTGGCTGGTAAACTTTCAAGTGGAGGCAGGGCAGAAGGCTGGTGAGAGGTAGAACTCAGACCCCTCTTTGTGGCTAAGCACCCTAAGACTGTTTGTAGGCACCCACTTTTTCACACACTCTTTGATATTTTTCTGCTTAGGTTCATAGTTTGCCTGAGAGCCATCCAGCAGTGGGTCTGTCTGTTCCTGTGGGAATAGGTCATGGCATCCTTATGTCTGCTTGTTTCAAAGATTAAGAGCAGTTTGTTCTGAGGCTATTTTAATCCTTCCAGCTTCTGTCATCTGTCATAAGCAAGACTGCGTCAGAACCATCAGCTTTCCTGAACATGCCAGGAGCCCACTGGCAGTACCTAAAACGTATTGTGGGAGTGGACAAGTACCACTGCAGGGATCTTTCTCTTTAGACTGGGCCACATGTCCAAAAATATCCAGCCTGTACATTGGGTGATCTGTTTAACAGAACAGAAGGTTCCCCCTCTTCATGCTCTGGAGAGAAAGAAACACATGCTTTGCTTATTTTTTAAACTCCGTGTTTATTTTGTCAAATGCTGTAAAAAAGAGCAGCAGGTGCACTCTCAGCCAATGTGAGTTTTCTTCCTGGACAACAGATCCTCATTTCCTATTGAGACAAATGGCTTGTGGTGGGTTCTGGTGGTCACGATGTGCATTCATCCATTACAGATCTTGGCCTTCAATCCTGCATAGACATATCACAGAATATTCTGAGTTGGAAGGGACCCACGAGGATCATTGAGTCCGACTCCTAAATGGCACCACTGCCTCCCTGGCGGGAATTGAACCCTCAGTCTCCTGCATGAGAGATGGGGACACACCACTGTACTAAAGTGGATATGTGAGAGGTCTTTGGAGTTCACTTACAAGCTCTACAACTCCGTCTGATATTCCTGCTTTCTGTCATCCAGCCGAGAGGTTCTTACCGCCCTACCTTTGCCGGGTGGCCAAACACAGTGAGAAAAATCTTTCTCCACCACCTCATCACTGTGACACTGCACAGATGTTGTGGAAACAGGATGAGAGATCCACCCAGCCCATCTGCCTGTTGCTCCTTGTTCTGAACAAATTCACAGTCAGGGTGCCCACAATCCCCTCCAACAGGAGATTTAGGATATGTTACCTATGTGATTACAGGGAAGCTAAAATCCCCTTCCCCGTCAGAAAACATTCAGGCTCTGGCTGAGACAGTAGCAATACTGCTGAAATTGAAAAGCCAGTAACAGGTTTATTACGAGGCAGATACATTAGCACAAATGGCTGTTGCAGGAATCCCTCAGAGAGCAAATGCAGAGCAAAAAAATGCCCAGCCAGCAGTTTGTTCCTTGAAATAGAGGGGATGATACTCTGTTCAGGCCCCCCAAAGAAATCTGGAAGTACCACTGATTGTTACTATATTCTCTGCTTGATGTTTTTATCCAAGATTTAAAGCCCTTGAGGTTTGCCCTAAGGCAGCACTGGGAGGCCATGGTTTGACTCAGTTTCTTAACTCTGATAGTACGTACTATCCCAGTGCCATGTTCTTAAGTAACTGCCTACTAAGACTCCCAGATGGATTGCAAAAGAAAAAGGTCGGCCTTTTCTTCCTACACCTCACACAGTCTCCTTGAATCACGACTGCAGAGGGCTTCTTATCCCTGCTAACAAGCACAACGGTCCTCCCTTTCTCAAAAGCCAACCACCATTAATTTCTACTCACCATTTTCTGTATCACCATTCATCCTTCTACTGGGGACACCGTACCTCAGTCTATACATCTCTGTCACCCACACCTGTGCTGTCAAGGTCTAAGAGATGTATCTTGACAGCATCAAAGTGGGTCACAGCATGGCCACCTACCAGATGGTCAGGAAGCCACTCCCTCAGAGGAATGTTCAGTTCCAGCAGAGTGAAGGATGGTATGGCAGTGAACTGGACAACATTTGGAAGGTTTCAGTTCCTGATACATCAACAACACTGTCCACCTACTTGTGGCCTCCAGTAGGACTCGCATCAATTTTAACACTTAAGATACAGCCACCATTCAAGAAGGAGCCCATCCATTCCCTCCCTTCCCCCATCAGCCCTCCCTGCGTTCAGCAGCCTAATTTTCTTTGGTTTGTTCTGGAACTAGAGAAGGATACTTGTACTTGCTAGATACAATACTCTTTTCAAGGCAGTAAGTACCAGTAAATGCAAAATCACTCCTGAAAATGTCATTGTCTGCACTAGGATCTGCTGAAAAAAATGGTTAAAGTTAAGGGTGTTTCCTTAAAGGAAAAAACAAAAAAGAACTGGCTGGCTGCCAGGCTGTGGAGGCACATAAATATCCCGGGGCTGTGCCAACACGGCTACTGAAGCAGCAGCAGCAGCCCCCTCCCTACAATGTCCAGGAGCTGCTGGGGAGATGTTGATTTTTCAGGAAGTGTCTCCACCACCTTCTCAGCTGCCAGGCAGACTGTGGAGTTTTCTCAATACCGAGCGGGGCTGGGCTCAGTGTGCAGCCCTGTGACCTGGAGCACTGGATCACAGTAATTCCTTCCACTTCCTCCTTTCCTTTGGAGGGAGCAGCTCCTACTGCTGCTGCATATGGGAACTAGCCAGCACTGGCAGCCAGCAGGGTGCTTGGTGAGCCCTGCTCCACACAGGAGATACTTCTCTTTGTGAAAAACGGGCAGGCAAGTTCATGCAAAAGGTGTGATTGAAGGAACGTCCTAGGTCTGGAACCCAAATGTGTTTTGTGACATTTAAATCCTGCATTCGCTGACACGTAAGCACTGTAATACATAGTTCTTATAGCACTGTCACGGCTGCTTTCTTCGAGGTCTCCCAGTGAAAACAGGGAAAACACAGAAGACGTTTAATTTGCACAAGTAATTAACAAATAATTTTTCTTTTCGTGGTGCTTGGCTTACTATTTATCAATTTAATACATTAGATTTTAAATGTAGTTATACAACATGCTTCTTGCATAACAGTGTCCACTAGAGGCTGGGAAGCAGCAAGCTGAATAGCTGCCCTGCTGATAGGACTTGCAGTGGATGCCAAGTTGAACATGGGCCAGGAGAGTGTTCTCTCTGCAAAGAAGTCAAGCTGCAGCTTGAGCTTCATCAGGCAGTATGTGGCAAATGAATCAAGGGACATTCTTATCTCCTGGTACGTGACATTGCTGAGGCAGTACATCGGTACGTCCGATACTGCTGTCCAGCCTTGGGCCTCTTCGCTCAACAGAGATGTTGAGAAAACTCTAGAGGCTCCAGTGATGGGCTCCTAAGGTGTCCTGGGAGCTCAAGTGTCTGATCTCTGGACAAACAGTGGAAGGAATTGGACTTAGTCTGAGGAGGAGGTGGCTGTGGGGTGACCTAATAGCCTAATATTGTCTACAGGACAGTTAGAAAGATGGAGCGAAATGTTTCCTGATAGGTGCAGGTGACGTGGCAGGGGCAATGGCCACAAAATCCAGCTTGGCAGCTCCAGGCCAGGCAGAAGGAAACTGCTTTACTCTGAGGGCAGTGCACTGGACTGCCCAGAGAGGTGATGTAATTTCCACCCTTGCTGGTTTTCAAGCTTCATCTAGACAAAGCCCTGGCTGACCTGAGCACTAGTACAGGTCCTACTGCAAGCGGGAGGATGAAATACATGTCCAGAAAAAACTTCTGCAATTCTGCAACCCACACAGAGATGGAGAATCTGCAAAACCCAAGGCAGAAAAAACCCAGTGTGGTACAGTGGGTGACCCAACCCACACAATAACATCCCGTTTTGCTTTCAGGAATTGTTCTTTCTGAAGCAGTGCTCCCAGGCTGGGCTGGAGGCCCCACAGCACCCCAGGTGCTCTGACAGCAGGAGGGAGCACATGTTAGAGAAGACAGTGTGCACCATGTGGAGGTGCCAGGATTTGGGTACAATACCTCTGTCCGTGATCTGCAAATATGTAGTGCTCCATGTACATTTACCTCTGATAGCTCAGCTTTTCTGAACCTTGTTTCTCAGCATGATGTGAGCAAACCCCAAGTGTAATTTGTTTTAGAAAAAGATATGACAGTAAATCCCTCCTTCTGGGCTTATTAATTTCTTCTCCCCCATCTCTTACTACTTTCTTATCACAAAGACAAAAGTTCTTTATAATGCACAAGGCTTTTCTCACCTATTTGCTCAACAGCCCCACAGAGCTGAAAGTTCAGCAGAGTCCAAATGTAGCTATAGCCTGTGTCTGAGTAGGTCACTTGGAAACTAAAACGAGAGAATCTGACCTTCTGTGCATCTCCCACCTGGTAAACAATCACTGATACTTTAAGAATGCATTTACATCCAGGGAGATCTTCAGTTTTTGTGAATCTTTTTATTTTGCAGCTGCCTTGGGCATCAGCACCATTTCAGAAGGTGCTGTCTGTTAAGTGCCAGCACAAACCTGCCCACAACTAAGGCAAACAGGTATTTGTTAAAACCTGGTGCAAAACCTTCACAGAACAGAATGGCAGAAGAGTTAACTTTGACTAATGTGACATAAACAGAGGCCACACTCAGACCAGAGAATACATACTTTCATTTATATGCCACAGGAGTTACAAGAGGCATCCTACTAAGCAGCCATCTTAGCGAAAGGAGAATTAACACTGAGAAAAGTGAGTGCCCTTTGTGTGCTAACCAGGCAGCAGATCCCCATATCATTAGTGTAAATTGAATCTGCCCTGGACTACCAAGTTGTAAAACTTTTTTTGAGCATGAAAAATTTTGAGGGAAAAATTGGCTAAGTTGTCTTATCCCTAGTTTCGATTTCAGTAACTTCTAAGGCCAAAATTACTCTACAAATCAAAGATTGTCTACTAAACCAGAAGAGGGAACAAGAAATTTGCTCTAAAGTAACACTCATATATCAAGTCACCTGCATGAGTATTTGTATTTCTAGGTTTCTACACTTGCCTTTTTTTTTTCTCTTTTGATGCTGTCAATGTGTCAAGCATTTAGTATCTTTTTTAAGCTACAGCTGAGTTTACATAGCAACCAAGTCATTGTTGAATCCTCCTGCTGCTCCCAATACTGGCAGAAAGACAAGCTAAGGCAAGAGTCGCATCCAGATTAATTGCTGGCCTAGTCCTGATTTCAGCCAGTTCCCTGCAAGGGCTGGCTCTGGAGAGGCCTGCTGTGCTGGAGGAGACGGCTCATGCCTTGCAAAGGAGAAAAGCTGCACAAAACTAACCACTAACCTGCCATTATTTTAAGAGAAGATCTCCTTCCCTCCCTCCACCTGCATAGGGCAGGGGACTTTGCCTGGGCTGAGAACTGTGAATGAGGGTGCTACTCTAAATTCACCCCAGCCAGTCTGTTAACACCTGACTGACAAAGCTGCTTTTCTGAGTTTCTGCTTTCCCCTCCACAACTTTTTCTGACATCCTGGAGCTTTCCTTGTCCTCCACAGCGCTTTGGGCTGACTGAACCTTGCTGGTTCAAATACAGTGTATACACACTTTGCTTGGGAGAGCCTGGCCCCTGACAATTAAACATCTGCAGAAGTGTAAGAGTACTTCATGTCTCTGTGTAACTCAGAGTGATTTTTTGTGGTTTAGTCTGAGGTTGCCCTTTTAGAAAGCACTTTCAAAAGGCCATGAACAAGGAAACTTCCTGATCTTAAAAGATGACTTCAGCACATATTTCTATTAAAAACATTGCTTGAGTCTTGCAAGAGATTAAGAAAAAACCCCAAACTAGCGGCTTACACTGTGAATAAGATTTTTTTTTAAATCCAAGTTGCTTGGACTGCATGTGGCATTGTCAGAATACTGGTCTAATTCAGTCTCCTATCAGAAAAATTGGTCAGTGTCTAAAAATGTCCTCACTGATAAAGTTATCCTGCAGTAGGCATAGACAGGAACTCGTGTACAGGTGCCACTTACACTGAGCTCCTACACACATGGCAGCACTTCCAGGTACTCTCTGTGCAGCACAGGACGTAGTGCAGCACACCAGAAGGGCCAGCTCCTAACAGCAGAGCCAGGCTTTGGGGACAGGGATCTTGTGAGGCACCTCAGAACCAAAGCCTGGCCTGGATGTCCCACAGCTAAGAGTCCATTATACAAAGTCCTTTCACCCAGGAGAACAGCCCCTTGCCAAGACCTCAGCACGTCAGGGAAGCACCTCCATGTACACTGTGTATCCTAGCGACTGTTACTATCAAAGGCAGAAATACAATTGGAGCTTGTTTTGTTGTTAAACGAGAGCTTCCTCCCGGGATGCCCAGCAGAGACCTGCCTTCAGTCTGCACCCAGGCGCGCACAGCCCCCTCACACCATGCAGGGCATCTACAAGCCGTTTTAAGAGATGTTGGCAGCTTAAGCAGACAGGGCTGCAAGGAGCAGCCCCAGCAGCAATGCTCCTGCTGCCAAGAACTGCACAGGCATCATAGGCCACATTCCTCCTGCCACAGAGCCAGGCCCAAGGCTCTCTGGGTTTGTACACCATTAGGAAAAAACCCACCTCAGTTTGAAAAAAAGAACACCCTGTTTGCACTCCAATATGAAACCCACCCAAAAACACAAACCCAAACCCCGTGTTTTGTGTGTGTCTGCGCAGCTGCCGCGAGCAGCATGGCCTGTAATCCGGGTTATTTTCTGCATGTAAACAAGCCCTTATAAGCTGTAAGAAATCACTCAACATGACAGATGGCTCAGCCCTCTCATTTTGGCAACGTGCAGCTGTGCCTTCCTCACGTTTCTGTAGCCACCATCCGTGTCACTGTCCTTTTTAAAGGTAAACTGCAATTTTTTTTTTTAATACTGGCGATTTTCTAGGTAATGGTTTTCCAAAAACCGTTTTCATATGGAAAAAACCTGAAACCAACCCCCTTTTCTAGGAATAATCACAGCTACGCTGAGGGAGCGAGTCTCTGTGGGCAGAACCAGGCTGAGCACACAGCCTCATGCAAGTGCTGGTCTCCACTGTGACAGATCAGGGGCTTGGGACTTTTCTATCCCCTCTCTGAACTACGTGTGCCCCAGTGGTGCAAGTACTAAAGTTTTTTTGAATTTTGTTCCTCAGAATAGATAGTGCTGAACTTACCAAAACAGCTTTTGTCATACAGGAGTATTTTTAGCAGAAATAAGATACTCCTCTTTCAACTGTGAGATAGGTGAAGCACTTCATGTGTGGCTGTTTGGGTTATTTTTTTAAACACCATACAGTGAAGACTTGAAAACAAAACAGCCCAGACTTTTGAATTTAAATACAAGTTTACAACCACATAGTAAGTGTAGGCTCTTATATTTCAGTTTAAGACTGCATCATTTTATAGAGTACCAAAATAAGCAAATCAACACTCCATACAACGTGTTAGTTCTTGTGAGGGGGGTAGAAGGGAGATGGACTTTAATTACACTAAACTTTTTTTGCAAATCTAAAGAAAACTTCATTTCAGCAAAACATCTGGGTTTTCCCCAAATTTCTAGTTCATTAAATAGTGTTTCCTTAAAGACCATTTACATTATTTTCATTTAAAGGGATGACTTAAAGCAATTATTAACAAGTAGGTGGTGCTGTTAATGTTTAATGTCAATATGCAATGGCATCTACTATAAAGGCTAGAAGAGCAACACAACTTTACTTCTGAAGACTACTAGAAATGAACTAACATTTGAGGAATGTTTGAAGCAACACTACATGGGACAGTAGCTCTAGGCTGCTGCTAGGAAGCCTCTGCTATTCCGTCCACTGCCAAGGACTCGGCCAGCACAGCCCAAGGTCCCGGTGCCGGCAGTGACACGTGTTCTCACACGCGTACCCCGAGTCCCAGGTACAAGTTACAGCTCTCTCCTGTCTTACGGCATTAAAACACAAGTAAGTCAGCAGCTAACATTGCCACTACAATTTTACAGAAGCATAAAGCTGAACAAAATAGCAGTTAAAACAAATCGAAGCTCTCTTCAACTCCGTGACAAGCCTCCTTCCCATCCTACTCCCTGTCCAGTTCCTTCCCTAATGTCTATTTTACAATAAAGAGGTTAAGTGGATTTACATGATGCAAGCCAACTCAAAGACTTTTGCCCTATACATATAACCATGTTAAATTGTGAGATTATACATGTGATAGATCTCTAACAGAGCAACCACCAGTTTAGATTTTTGAAGAAACACAAGTATTTCAGCATGTACACAGTAATGAGTTTAAAACTGTCCAACATTGTTACTTTCATACATTCTCTTCCTCTTTATAGCCTCAGAGGGATTTTAGACCTCGATGGCGACAATCCCAAACAAGAGTAAAATGAATTTATTTTATTGCAAACAAACGTCTAGAGTTAAACTTCTCCACCCACTTTCTTTAAAGAGAAAAGGAATCAGCAGGCTAGAGATACACCCATTTGAGAATTGACATGATTAAAAATTAAGATATAAAATGGGTGACTCACAGTTTCATTAGCTTACAAAATGGTGGAGTAACTACTACAAGCACACTAGGTATACAGTATTTTGTGGGGAAAAGTTATACAGACACACAGCTAACTTCATATAGATCCCATTAGACAACTGGATTTACAACAAGTTTTGTTTAATAAGAAATGGGCAAAGCCAGCTTCTTTTTCAGAATCAAAATGCAAAACAAATGGAAAAGAAATTATGGTGTTGTACCTTCACAAGTTTGAGCCTCCACAAATAAAGCAACCGAGTTTTACAACTTTAAGAGCTTCTACATACACTCCACCTTCACTATTAGCCCCAGGTTTCCGCTTTGCCCCCAATATCTTAAAGAGTTCCAAATGTTACAAAAAAGTCCTAGTTATTGCCAGAAACTTTTACCTCCCCTTCCTCCCCTCCCCACCCAAAAGCTTCATAGAGAGGATGGAGTGTAATATGGAGCTTTACATAATCTCATGGTGTTTGAGGGCTGCTGAGAAGCCCTCTGTACGAATCTGGTTGCTGACATTTCTATCGTATTGTGACATGACTCACGACTGTTTCTTAGAAATCGGGGGATGGGGAAAAAGGAGAAAATTCTTTAATAAAAAGACACCAGGTACAAAGCAACGTTTTACTTTTGTTGTGGTAAAAAAAAAGTCACATTTTACAGATAAAATGTAGAACCCTGAAATACTGACACATTCTCTTATCGTGCACAATGCTGAGGTTCTCTTACGAATCACTTTAAAACTGCAATTAAAAATGTACAAAAAAAGAAAAGAAAAAAACCAACCCACAAAGCTTCTAAAAAAGGAACCCGCAGGCACTTCCTCTTGTGGAATGTTTAAAAAGTTAGCCTACTAAAGAAAACAGTCGACTTCTTGTGAAGGTTTTGGAGAAATATGTATCAGTTCATTTATTTGGGTATTCAATAATATCCTTGGTGATAATGCTGACTCCATGGCTTCTGACCCCAGAATTGCTGCAAGAAATGAATAAAAAATTAGTTTTAATCTGCAATCATGTAATGGCTAAATTTCTTAGAGGGGAAAAAAGTATTTAAGAAACATCTAATTTCCCTGGATCCTGACAATATTAAAATCCTCTCCCACAGCAGCAAGTTTCTGAACAACTGAAGGCAGTTCACAGCAGTAATGTGAAGCCAAATACTGCACACCATTAGGACGGTTAAGCCACAGTTGATATTTGATATATCAAGACCATCAAGCCAAATTAAGTTTTGCCCAGGAAATTATTTATAGTGATATTACCAAGTACTAAGACATTCTGCTATCCAGTTTTGATTACACATCTAATTATTTCAGTCAACATTTCAAAACATTAAAGTTAAAAATCACCACAAAGGTAAGGCTGGGATTACTTACACCCTGCTGCCACTGGTTGTAGCCCTGAGATTGGTTTTTGTAGCCACGATTATTTCCCCTTCCTCTGAAGTTCTGCAAGAAGACAAGTTTTTAATGATTTCATCCACGTGTGTTTTTCAGAAGTGTACCAGTTATTACCAGAACATCACATGCTATACAGAATCTTTCAAACACAAGCTATCAGCCTCAGGTACAAACAAAACAAAAGCACTCCCACCAACTCCCTGCCCTGAAAACCAAAAGCCTGCCCCCCCACAAAGGAACTCAAAAACTCGGGGCAACCACCTCAGAATTAATAAGTCAGCTCAAACTGTTGCTGCCAGTGATCTGGAAATCTGGCTAATCCAGTTCTGACTCACCCTCTTTCCAGCTGCTAAACTGCACCAGGACAACTAAAAATACAAGAGCTCGTCTATTTTTAGTTAGGAAAGGCTGTAGTTGCTACAAGAATATGTTATCTGATCAGACAAAGGGATATGGGTCACGTAACTGAAAATAGAAGAGCTACCCCACAAAACTTCAAACAGCAGTTATGGTACAACAAAGGGACATTGATAGTAGTAGATAAAATATTTATCTTGTTTGCCAGTATTAGGCAAACCTGAGGCATGTTTACTGGCTTGGGCTCCATCTGCTGGCTCTTCAGTAATCCAAATTTTGTTTTCCAGTATCTAATTCCACTGATATTCCAACAGGTAAGACCCAGGCTAGTGTCTTTACTAGTTCTGTTTGATACTAGACACCAAAACAAAGACTCTGTGCAGAGCTATTTCCATAAAGTTCCCTAAATATTTGATAAAGATACACCTTGACTTTAAGGCCAAACAACAGTTACTACTATTGGCACGGAGTGGGGGTGTGTGTTGAAATGGGACAAACAAAAAACCCAAACACAACCCTTAACACACATGCCCTAAAAAAATCTTCAACAGAATAGAGGTACAGCCTTAACATGGAACCCTCGCATCCACACCAGCATCTCTCAACTTTCAGAGCCCATGGCACATGCGCTGATCTAGAAAGGCCTTGCAGTGTGGCATTAGTGTAGCACAACCATGTGTGTGGCTGTTACAGCCACCAAATCTTTCAAACATCATCACCTACAATACTGTAGCTCAAGCAGTCAATCCCTGCCCGAGGCATCACCTGGTTGTAGTTTCCCCTGTTGGGCATTCCACCTCTGTTATAGTTTCCTCTGTTTGAGTAGCCACCTCTGCTCGGAAAGACAGGGCCACGAGGATACGGGTAGCCAATGGCTCCGCTGCTGCCACCGCCACCTCCGCCACCTCCACCACCTCGCTGAGGCATGTTGCCTCCCCTCCTGTTGTATCCACCACGATTGCCAGGTACTGCAGGGAGAGAGTTATTTCAGGTCTCACGTATTTCCTACATGAAGATGAACAGTGCAATCCAGGATTCTGACAATCTTCTCACCCAAGCTGGATAATTAACTCTGAACTACAACATTAAAACTTCAATGAAATTGAAATCAAGGTTCCCACTAAATAATAATTGCAATGCAAGTATGACAACATTTTTCTTCCCAGCAGCAGCAAACTCCAGAATTCACAGCTTGTTTCTAGCTCACCTCCTCCTCTGAAGTTGCCCCTCATGTTGAATCCTCCACGTCCTCTCTGACCCCTATTGAATTGATTTTTATTGCTCTTCTTGTTCTTCTTTGAGCCAGTATTCTGTTTCTTTTCTGGTGGAAGAGCTTTCTTACTTTCTTCTTTATATTGTTCCAAAAGCTTCTGAGCTTCTTCTTTTTGTAACTCTACATAGATTATTTCATCAAAACATTCTGCTACCTCTGGCAGTGTGAAGTTCCCTATAATTGCAAAAACACTGAGTATTCAGCATCTACATTCAGCTACAATCAAAGCCGCAAATTTAACCACCTTTCTCCCGTTCTTCCTCCCACCCCCTGCATTCCCTCAGCACAGGGACAAAATTACGTAATTTGAGCATTTAGGAAATGTAACAGTGACAAAAGAAATAAACAGGTCTTCATGGAGTTGCCAGTACTGTTCCAAACCTCTAAAACATTCTGCCTATATCTTTTTTTTTTTCTTTTATAAGCCTCCACTCAGAATACCGGTTTCTGCCAAATATGTCACTTCTATAGGGCACTTTATGCCAAGACAGCTTTGTGCATCTGCATGAAGCGTATCAGCATAACTGAGTAGTGTTAAGGACTGCAGCAGAGGGAACACAATATAGTGTTATCCTACCAAGTTACAATAGTCTTCCAGTTTTGTTTAAGTACAACTGTTTAAGATAAAGTGATTTTTTAGACTTCACGTTTACTTAATCCTTTAAACAGATACTCAGCATCCTAAAACACAGTATAGGATTATGTTCCATGCCTTTCATTTTGAGAACTGCATGCTCTGGAAGATCTTTTCCCTCCACCTCTGCCTTCTTTTGTGTTCTTTGCTTGTAGTCTTCATCTTTTGGGCAAACAACAACTGCTTTGCGCTGGAAGCCTGCAAACAGGCACATTTTTCTCCTCTGCGCAGCTGCAGACACATTTGTCTGAAAAAAATGCAGTAACTTACTACACGTAGCTGTCATTGTAAGAGTTAAGGAAGTCAACTTATGGTGTATAGACTTCACCTCTACAAGAGCTTGCAATGAAGTTTACAAATAACTGGACATAAAGACGCTGCATAATGCAAAGTTACGAACTCATATCCACGTGTTAAAACACTATTCCTCCCACATCCCATAAATCCAGAAGTTCAGACAAGCATTTGTAGTAATATCTCAACTTTCTCTCCCCTAAGTAGCAAGTCAGCAAGAGAAACAACTGCTATTACAATGTAAGTAACTTTAATCCCAGTTAATTACTACATTACAATCTATAACAAGTTTCCTTAACCGTTTTTCACTGAAGCTTCTACCTGATCCAAAATGAAATTCCGCTTCTTACGAGCTGCAATCTCAATGAACTTCCCAAGACACTGTGGAGCTCTCTGCAACAGTGTGTTCAGTTTTCCAGTGTCTGCCATCTGACGCTTAAAACCTGCAACCTACAGAGAGATTTTGCAGAGTTAAACAAGTCCTGATACACTTGGCCGACATTTTTCTTTGCTCTCCACCTCACTTCCCGGATTGTTCAATTCAAGACCACAGCTGCAAACACTTGACTGAAATTCTCAAGCCTCCATAAACTCAGAGCTTTATAAACACAGACTCTATAGGTGAATCGACACAATTCAAGATACACTCATCACAAAAAAGCTTCAGAATCCTGCTGTGCCACACACGAGTTAGCTGCCCAGGAAGGTAAAAAGACCTTTAACAGTCACTAGCTAACAAGTAGCCAGTTCCTTCGGCACAAAAAGCCCCATAGCAGCAGAAGACCTCGGATTTACAGCAAGTCTTTAACGTATCAAGAAACAAAACGTGGAATTATAACGTACCATCATTTTGTCCATAATAGTATTTGTCCCAAGAATGTTGTATTTCCCAGGATTTGCTGCTGCATGTTTGGTAACCCATGTAGTCTTGCCAGCCCCAGGCAAGCCAATCATCATCACCACCTAGAACGACAAGTGCTGTACGTGAGATGCCAGTTCAAAGCTTCTCGTTAATACTCAACTTAGCGCAGAAATCCCAGTGAATACTGAGAGGGAATGTGGGAGTGTTGGGCAGGGCAGGGGGGTGGTCAACAGTCTTACGATATCAAGTATTAAATCCTGTAAGCAAAAATGTCAGAATGCATTGTAACAGTTTGCTTAAGTCTACCACTGCCGTCCAGTCATGCCAACTGCGTTGAATTCATCAAGATAAAACTTACCTCACAATCCTTCTTTTGCTCAGGGCCCTTTGGTCCTCGGACCCTATCGTCTAAGGGGACCTTCTGGATGAAGGTGAACTCTTCAGGTACAGGAAAGTAAGGTTCCTCCTTCTGACCAAAGTTAAACTCAACCGCACAGTTATGGCAGAGAACATGTGGAAAGAGTGGTCGCCCATCAAGAACTTCTTTGCTTATTTTGAATGCAACACCAAGCTCTTGTCCGTTCTTGGAATATGAAAGTTCCACTTCATCACCATCAAAATTCTGTTTTTCAGACAAACTGTTAGTTTGGATACAATTACCTCACACTATAAAGTTATATTAGTCAACTTCACTATACTGGCTATGCTCACTCAACTTCCGCAACACTGCTACATCATAAAGGAACCAAGACTGATTTTTCTCTTATAATGAATTATTGTTAATAATCATCTCATTTAAGATCTGGTTTTTTGTTAAAATGCTTTAAAGACATTTGTCTGTGAATATGAAATCATGTTGGCAGCAGCCTCTGTTGGCAGTAGCTGCTGATTCCACCACCTCTCTATGTTAAACAACTTGTCATGCTCCCCTAGTTTTATGTATTTGCTTTATTGCTTGTCACATCACGAGCTTTATTTAAAGAATGGTTTTTCCCAAAAGTAAATTTAAAGTAAAAACTTACAGCAAAACATCCAATCACATCATTTTCATCAAACTTCTCACCAAAGTCTTCAGTCTCACAATTGCAAGTCTTTATTCCTTTTAGAGAATACCCATAAGAAAATTCTTCTTCACCTGAAGAAATAATTTTAACTAATTAAAAATAGGCCTTCCCACCTAACCTTTTAGAAATAAATCACTTCACAGTTACTTAGGTAAGCTGCTGTTCAGGTATTTTTATTAATGCCAAACAAGCTCTGAACCCCAAACAGCTACACAAGCTCATTTTTCTATTCAAAAATACTCTTATTTGAGATGACTGGCAGTGTTTCCTCATCCCAGTTTTAAAAGCCTTATGCTGCTGGTTCCAGATTCATGTTGACAATAAAACTGAACTGCCAGATAAAGACAGGAACAAGTACGTATTTTTAAACTCTGAAGGACCTGGTTATGCACTGGAATACCTGCTGTAACATAGTCGGAAAAGCTTTCTGAATTTAGTCTTCAGTAGCACTTACCCCTCCCATTTTAAAGGGAGTTGAGCAGACAGTCAGCCTATGCGACAGCTGAGGGTGAAGCTGCAAGGAACAAGCTGACAGGAAGAGTCAAACACAAGGACTCAGGTGGAACTTAACTAGAAAGCTGTTGCTGCTGTCAGAACACACCAACTCTTACACATTTCCCACAAAGACGTGTCTCACACAAGTATGAGTTGTCAGTATTATCATGACCACTAGTGATGTATCTAACGTAGCTGTACTTTCTCCTCTCCAGCTGTTTTCAGAAATCAGGATTTTCCCCCCAAGCCAAAAAAAAGATAATACAATTACACAGGGATTTTTCTTCACTGGTTGGATCCTATATCACGCCCCACCCTCAAAACATAGAACACGTATGAAGGGGGGAAAGGCAACCTCCCCCTTTTCAGTGTTCTCTACAAACCACATTTGACCACTGAAGAACTAAGTCTGAAATTATATACTCCTTACAGGCTACTGAATTTTTAAGGACTTTATTTAGTCCCAGTAATACATTCTCATATATCCAGTGAACGACTCAAACTAAGACAACTTCTCAGAACACATGCACTACCATCACTAAGCTTGTCCCAGCTGTTTGAGAAAAAAATTACTTAAAACTTCAGTCATATACACAATACAAAAGCAACCAAACATTTAAGTCTTACCAAGCAACATTCCACTTGAGTTCAGTGACCAGCCAACTCGCACTTCATGTATGTCAATGTCTTTTGTATACAGGTGTTTAACAGGAATCTTTTCTGTAACCTATTTTTGAATTATTCAGTAAAAGGTAAGCAATATTGATTAGCAAGATGAAAACACAAAAGGTAGTTATTTGGAACCTTTACTCTTTGGTTAAATCTTTGCTAAGCATTAAGTAATGGCCTTCTGCAAAAATAAAACATGTTTAAGAAAGTGAAACCACAAGTCAATGACTAAATAGGTTTATTTCCTTATCTCTGACTTAGCAAGAAAGATTGAAGATACCATGTATCTTCACCACTTTGTCAAAGCAGCCCTTCTCAGTGACCAAAAGCTTTAAGTCCTTTTGCCACTGTAGGAATATCACAAAGCTGACATATACATATTTAAAAATACCAAAACAGCTGCCCTAAATTTATGATTAATGGTAAATTACTTTGCTAAGAAAATGTGCAATGGATAAAACCTGCTTTATACAGACTGGGGAAAAGCTTACACTCATCTCTTCACTGTAAGCAGACTTCCTGGGCAAGTTGCCAGCTGCCAAACACCACGACCAGATTTAAATAAAAAACAAATTAAAAAACCCCAACCAACAATCCACCTGAAAGCACTGGAATCTGTAGGCAAACAGCTATTTTTAACTGCCTTTACAAACTTCACCAAAGCCCATCAGTGTCCTACCAGCTTCCACAACTATTTCAGTCAGGTGACTGAGGTGAAACTGAGTTGAAAGCAAACAGGGCAATAAATGGTGAAATCAATTTCACTTCATTGGCCTTCTAAAGACAAAGGTATGAACAGGAGCAGAAATCACATCAATCGAGGCCACTGAGAACGGGATCACTACCCACTTCTCATTTGAAAGCAGGAAGAGAAGAGTGAGCTTTTATATACAGAGACACATCATAAGCAAAGAAACCTTTAACATTGATAAGTAATAAATATTCCAAGACTAAGTGGAAACAAAGGACTGTTAGGATATTTTTATATCCCTTTTTTTAAAAAGGAGGCAAGCTGTCTGTAATCGTCAGAAAATCCAAGCAGACTTCTGATTAGAAAGTATAGAAATTCTTCAAGTGTTGATACATGAGGTGCCACATAGAATTATTTGGGTTAAAAAATGAGACCAAAAGTCACACATTCAGACCAAATACAGGGGTTTGTGGGGACGTTTTGTTTTGTTTTTGGGTTTGTTAAGGGTTTTTTTTAATTAAATGGAAGACCAGAGTGTTGGTAAATGGTGCCACATCCAGCTGGCAGTCAGTCACTAGAGGAGTCCCACAGGGATCAGTGTTAGGCCTGGTACTGTTTAGTATCTTTACTGATGATATGGACGGGGGAACTGAGTCCACCATCAGCAAGTTTGCAGATGATACCAAGCTGGGGGCAAATGTTGAACTGCTGGAGGGTAGGAGGGCACTTCAGAGGGACTTTGATAGGCTAGAGAAATGGGCAGATTTTAATAGTATGAGATTTAACCTGTCCAAATGCCGGGTTCTTCACTTTGGACATAACAACCCCGTGCATCGCTATCGGCTGGGGGATAAGTGGCTGGAGAGTGGAGAAATGGAGAAGGATGTGGGAGTACAGTCATGCCTCAGTGCATTGCCACCTCACTGGATTGTGACAAAATTTTCCCTGTGAATCTGCCTCGGTGATTGGTGGAGTGCCTCCTGCTCGCCGTAGCATTTATCGTTCCGCGGCACCATGCTGCAGTCCCTGCCTGGCTCCTGAGTCCCCAAGCCTGGTCCCTACAGTGGAAGGCTCACGCCGCGGGATGCCCCAGGTGGCTGCCCCAGGTGGCTGCTGAGACCCACGGCACCGCCATAAGTCACACTATCCCGTTACTCTAAGTCAAGCTGGGGGACTGTCCCCTGCTGGGCGTGTTACTGTTTCCATGGCTACAGGTGGGGAAGGCAATGCAGTCTGTGCCTGAGGACTGCACACCTGGTGCACCTGGTGATGATGTAGCCCCAGGGAAAGTGCCCCATTAAAGTGGGGCTGGGCTGGCCGCAGTTGAGCAACCGCTGCAAGCAACGTTCTGCTGGGTCCATACGGCCAGTGCTGCTGCTCCCACACTCAGGACTGGTGGATGTACATATTGTAGCTGCCGCAGTTAAAGAGAAAGAAACTCTGACACCGCCTCCCGCCATAAGGCGCAGCAGGTGTCGCAAAGTTAAAGTTTCCCAGGCCCCAAGAGTGCCAATCAGAGCCCAGGGGCATCCCTTCCCAGCTGTGATGACCCTGGAGCTTCCCCACCATGGCACTGGTGCAAGCATGCGCAGTGGCAGCAGCTGTGGAAGCGGCAGTGTGGCTGAAAAGAAGCCCAGGGGTTCTCTGGGGGTCTCCCCAGGCAGAGATGGCTTAGAAATGCTTCCCTTTTGCTCCCCTGTGCTGGGAGAGCCCATGGGGAGGGGTGAAAAACACTGCCTTGTGCTCCTGATTGGCTGNACTGCCCGGTGCTCCTGATTGGCTGGGGGTGGTGCAATGGGTGTGGCCTGTATGCATATTAATGACCTACGACTGTTTGCAAATTAGACAGTTTGTGAGATCCCGAGAGTCCCATTACTCGGAAATTTGGAGGTATGACTGTATTAGTTGACATAAAACTAGGACTAGGGAAGTTATCCTTCCCCTGTACTCGGCGCTGGTCAGACCACATCTTGAGTGCTGTGTGCAGTTCTGGTCTCCTCAGTTTAAGAAGGATGTTGAGCTGCTTGAGAGGGTCCAGAGAAGGGTGACAAGGATGGTGAAAGGACTGGAGAACAACCCCTATGGGGAGCAACTGTGGGAGCTGGGACTGTTCAGTCTGGAGAAGGAGGCTCAGAGGTGACCTCATTGCTGTTTACAACTACCTGAGGGGAGGTTGCAGATGGGTGGGTGTGAATTTCTTCTCTCAGGCTGCCAGTACCAGAACAAGAAAGAGGGTATGGTCTTAAGATGCACCAGGGGAGGTGTAGACTGGATATTAGGAACGAAACACTGGATGAGGAACTCATTGACATGGTCTACATAATGGGATGGGGAGCTAGGTTATTAAAAAAAAAAACACAAAAAGGAAAGAAAAAAATGACATGACCCCAAGATCAGCTCAGATGGTTAAAGCATGGTGCTCATAACACCAAGGTTATGGGTTCAATCCCTGTATGGGCATTCACTCAAACACTGGACTCCATGATCTTTTTGGGTCCCTTCCAACTCAGAATATTCTGTGATTCTGTAAAGTTCTTATAAAAGAGAAATCAATTTTGCACATTCAGTCATCTTTTATCAAGAACATTTCACAGGCTCATAACAGAAAACCTTCCTAGAGTCCTGTTCACACAAATTAGGTTCAACTAAGTCTAAAGAAATCTGACAAGTATAAACAATACTGTATTCAAGCATGCAAAACAGATTCCTGTAACCATTAGTTTAACTCACCTTCATCTCAAAGCAGACTTTGCCTTTAGAAACTCCATAGGAGGCTCTCCCTCCAGCCCACAAGAAAGCAAAGCTTTCCATGGTCAGAGAGGAAGCACTAAACCGGTCTCTTGAGATTTTAAAATGCAGGTCACAGTTATCTGTTAACACAAAAATCATCCTATTTACTCTCCTTAAAAAAATAAAGTACAGGTGTCCAATTTTATGTGTTAAAAGGTGACATCAGCTTTCAAGTGATATTCAAGACCAACTGCAAGTACTCAGCATCTTTCAGAAAAGCAACTGAATTCACGCCCAGATGGAGCTGCAGGCTGAAGCTCAGCCAAAAATCTTTAAAAAAAAACCCTGCCTAATGAGAGTAACTGTCAAGGCTGCCATCTTCACTTCTGTCCCCCAGTTCCCCTCTTTTTTATCTGCTTAAAACCCCCTGAATTTCACCTCGTCTAGGTGAGCCTTCTTTACCTCTTACCTATTTTTGCCAATACACAGCAATCTGCATCGTGCTCATTGCAGTATGTGCTGGAGACCTGTTTTTAAATATTCTTATTGCTCACACCCAAACCTAAAGGCTGCTAAGAAGTAAATACCAACACAAGTATTTTTATTTGAATGCTGAAAGTAGTCCTTGGTTATTATAAGTCAATTAGTAAGTCTAATTAGAGTAAACCCATTAAAAAAAAGGCAGTTAAGTCAAATGCAGATAGTCTAAGCATGGAGAGTGGGCTAAGAGAACCTACCTCAGCCTAGAAAAACGACCAACACTATGAATTCATGTACCACTCTTAAGAACTTGAGTGGAACCTGGTTTTACAGGCATCCTCAGAGCTGCATACCATGAAATTGCACTTGTATCTTCTGGCAGTTTCAGAAAGATGATGCCAAAATGGGGTGCAGCATAGAGCACTTAAATTCCCCAGAACAAGGGTTGCACAGATGAAGCTCCAAACCTCCTTGATGGTTGTAAGAAAGGAGTAAAATGAGCAAACAGTGAGTTCTGCTCTAGTGCAAAACCTGCATGCTGCCAGACTACACCAAATGCAGGCTGCCCTGAATCACTGGCAACCGTCATGCACAGGATTTTTAGTTTGCACACAGCCTCCTCCAAATCACAACAGTGGGGTTTTATCCAAGTGTCTTCTCATCCGTACTTCTAACTTTTATTTGCTGCATGAAAACCAGATAAAATCACACAGAGAAAACATCTTCCCAAGTTACTTATAGGATAGGAAATGGAAGCAGAATTTGAAATCACAGCTTCCTGGTAAGACACTGGCAATAAAAGGCACTTAAGAGTGGCTAAACCTCTTATAGCCTGGATCTGTGGTCCAGGGAGGAGGGTGCCAAGCTGTTACACAATTCAGTTTTAAAGCTGTTTGAATCTGATCTCCAAACAGTCTGTCAACACTTCAGAACACAGAATTTGTCTAGTAACAAAACTTTCTGCTACAAATGATTGTTATTACTGGAAATACAGTAATAGTAATAAACAGTAACTATTTACTGTTCTATTGGGAAAATCCAAAGCTGTCACAGAGGTGGTTACTCACCAGGTTAGCAGCTAGAAACTTGAGACTTAGTTACCAAAATGTCAAGGATGGCATATTCAGCAATTTACTTGGCTGTAAACTAGTATCCCCTTCCATGTCAAAGCATTTCTTGTGGAAAAAACCCACCTGAAAATACTAATAAATATGCCAGATAATTCCAAAAGTTAAGCTTTCCTTCCACGGCACTTTAAGAATCTCACAAGTCACAGCATTACTTATTCAAGTTTTCTAATACTGCACTATGTCCTTTTACTTACCCTTAAGAATGCAAACGTCAGTTCTGCTCTTATGGTGCACGGCAGTAAGAGTAATGTTTATAATGTGGCTACTGAAAGTCTAAAACTCTTTGCAGGCACTGTCAGTCTCTACGGCCTGCTGACCAATTCTCGCTGCCTTCCTACTTACCCAAATCAGCCCCCCCTCCCATATCCCACAATCTCCCAGCTTGCATGAATGGGTCATTTTTCAGGTCTCACCCAATTTTGTTGAATTTATCAGAAGATGTGACAGAACACTCCACTGGCTGGTACATAAATGGGCAAGTTATGCAGGAAGCTCAGTTCATACACAACTCTATTCTAACCACACACAGTGTTGACTCTCCAAGCTTTCCAAAGCAGTTGTGCTATGCAACTACTTTCTCAAGCTGTTTCCAAGGTGTTCACTGCTCACTCAGTACTTGGCCACCTAAACTTCCACACGAGGGAAGTGCTCTGATTAAGATTTCTTTACACAACTGTTTGTCACCATAGACCTTGTAAGAAACCCAAGGTTATCACTGCTACTATACTCACATATCCTTCTGTTCTTTTGTGTATACTCGAAATGAGTAGAAGTTACCTACTAATGAAAGTCAACAAATGCATTCTCCCTGCATTTCAGAAAGTGTGGTTTAAGGTTAAAAATACACCACCCCATCTCTGCTGAGCGAAGTAAACCACATTTACTCACAAGTATCAAGACAAACCACTGTGTCATCAAAATGCTCATCTTCTTCTTCCACGGGTGGCTGAGGGGACTTGGCCCTGAACAAAACAAAACCCAAACAGAAGATAATAAAGCTACACGTACTGTCACAAGGTTCAAATAAATACTTTTGTCCTTTACTCCTATTCGTTCACAAAACGCTGCCCGGCACCAAGCCTATTTACCTGCTGTACTTATTTTCTTCGATGTATTCAAAATATCCACGGCCATGGTCTTCACGTGGTCTTTTCACTCCCCTCTTCTTCTCACCAGGCTTTTGTTCAGTTTTACCATCTCCTGCAAGAGAATCAGTGATCCACTTTAATAATTTTAGATTTTAATTTAATCCGGAATAAAACCTCTCCGATGGCTACAGCTCTGAAAACTGCAAGAACCAACAACACGAGGAAAGCATTAACAACCTAAAGCGAAATTCTGCTTTGTTACTAAGACAAAACCCCGTATCTTGAATTTCGTGGGGAGACTCAAAACCCGCCAGAGATCAGAAAGGATTTAGCAGACGGAAGCGGCAGTGCGCGACGCAGAAGCCCGTACGCTCCCGGATGGCAAGATCCTCACGGAAACGCCAAAGAAAAAAAAAAAGAAAAGAAA
>WEKX01021288.1:48903-108078 GCA_013390025.1 Pitta sordida
CAGGGAAAGTTTAGGCTTGATATTAGGAAAAGATTTTTTACTGAAAGAGTGATCTGGATGTGGAAGGGGTTGCCCACAGAGGTGGTTGAGTCACCAACCCTGGATGTGTTCAAGGGGAGGCTGGACGAGGTGCTGAGTGATATGATCTAGATGTAGATGCTAGGTTAGTTGGATTATAGGTTGGACTAGATGATCTTCAAGGTCCTTTCCAGCCTTTTCTATACTGTGATACTGTAATACCCAACCCTCACTAATGTTCAGCTGACCACCTTTTTGGGTTGTTTGTCCCTCCTCTTCTGGTACTTTATATCCTCTGTAGTACATACCTATCATAATTTTACTCTTTAAACCTCTTTGATACATCTTTCTCCTTCCCTGTGTTTTGTGACACTTCGGTGAAAAAAGAGAAGCAGCCACACTTTTTGTGGCAGCAGAGTACTGCTAAGTCTTAGGCCATCTCATCTGTCTCCTAAGTTCACAAAGAATGGCTTCTACAGATTGGGAAGGCTGTGCTAAACAAAATCACATAAACCCCATAGAAAGGTACTACCATAGTCCAATTGCATATCTTAAATCTGTGATGGGCAAAGCGGAGTAAACAAACTATTTTTTAATATCCATTAGTCCATGTTAGCATGCTTTCAGGATGACCACTTTTGCAATGAGAGCATGACATACAGCTGAAGCCCAGAGTGTTCACAAATGTACATATTTCAGCAATAGGATGCTTAGTTTTTCCCTTTCTGACGCTGTTGGCTTATTTGTTTTTAAGTTCTACAGCATCAAGAGAACTACATACAGACAGAAGCAATACCTCAAACTTCTCTCTCCCCAGCACTACTTTTTGTATAGGAAACATGTCCAGCACATTAGGGTTAAAAAAAAAGAAAAAAAGAAACAAAGAGGAAAAAAAAGGTAAGTGCCATGTAGCTTTCCCTGTTTAGGCAGAGCTCTGGCAATCCTACAAGGCAGCTGTTACAAAATCCTAAGGTCTGCTAGCAGACTTCAAAACAACAAAAAAAGTTGGAAAGTACAAAACTGCCTTTCCCCACAGTCTTAGTCTCAGACCTCTTTTTTTTTTTTTTTTTTTACCCTTGGAAGCAAAATCCTGCAGTCCAGCAACTTTTCTGTTAAGCCTCAGAAGAAGTTAGCTCAGAAAAGAAATGAAGACCCCCTCCACACAGGGAGTGAAAGAAGGAGACAGAGCCTTTTTCCTTCTGCCCACTTGACTCCCATCACATATGCATGGACTCAGAAAACTACATAAAACCTAACTATGCACTAGCAAACCACAGCATAAGCAGCAGCAACACTTAAGTTTAAGACTGTACATTATATCATCTTTAAATCAAGAGATGCAGAAAAGCAGGATAAAGAAAGAAGTCAGGAGTTTGGTCAGTTGATTCTTTTTAAGAAACTGCATTTTATCCAGTTGAGTTAACCTCATTGTAGAATGCTCTCTGGGAAGAAAACTATGTTGTCAGAGACTGCTCTTTAACCCACTCTGCTGGAGCAAATCTGCTCAGACTTTCTTTTTCTGTCAGGCTGAGAAAAAACAGCATCATTTCAAATGACAGACTTAGCAGCAACAGAAACTCTTTGAGCAACACAGTAAAGTAACTGCTAGCAAATGACTATGGGAAAGGAAAGCATCAAAAAACTCAGTCAGTCCCCTGCAAACTCTCTGGGAACAATTATTTGACAATAAGCATGAGAAGAAAAGCACTGTCACTTAACCTTGCTGTTCCACATCATAGCCTAAGGATACTCCCAAGAGCACACACTGGCCAGAAAGCAAGCAGCCCTTCCAGCAGGGACTATAAATCACAACCAGGTATCCCATCAGGTCACACTGCTTTAAAGGAATAGTGTCAGCAAAGCTACAGGGAAGGAGGGTCAAAACTTTCCTAGCTTTTCTGCTCTAAGGTAGTTAAACCAAGAGTTAACAAGATCCTAAACTATCCAACTGAAATTTTCTGAGAGGAATATAAAGTAAGCCAACCTTTTGAATAAGATCAGGCCATCAGGTTTTGGGTAGCATCCTGAATTATCAGTATTTGCAATCCAGGAGTCTGTACCCTATAGCTTTTCCTGTGTCCTGGGACCCATGTGATACCTCTGCGTTCCATACAGGGTCACAGCCTCAATGAGATTCTGGATTTTATGTGTTCTTTTTCATACAAAAGAAGACAGAACTGCCTGGCAGTTTCTCTATGAGATGAGGCATCTGCACCTGTTTCTCCTGCTCCACATACCAGCAAAGTAAGAGATCTTCAACAGCAGAAGTTAAGAAAGTAAGAAGCAAGGTAAGCACAGCATGCTAGTCTTAACAGGAAACTGTTTTAACAATCCTATTATTATAGACAGGACAGTGATCCTTAAAACAAGAGCTGGTTGCTGTGGGACAAAGTGTTCTTGTCTATAATTTATAAACTTGAAGAACTTATAACAAAATGTTATTAAAAAGGACTGAAAACAGGCATGCACTTCAAGCACAAATGTCACACCTTCAAAACAGAGAAGAATCAGATTGTCCACGATATCTAGAAAGCTTTTTTTAATCACCAGTATGTTCCATGCAGAAACGTCTAAGATGCTCTAGTTATGGAGAGCCCTGTGAAGTCATAATGCACTGATACAAAAAAGGCAATTAAGAGTAAAATAAAAAAATCCCAAACCAACCCCCCCCCCCAAAAAAAAACCCACTTGAAAAATAAGCAATTACATAAGAAAATAATGTTACAACTCTTCTGCTTTATAGGAAATGAACACAGAGGACTCAGATAACAAGTCTTTAAATGAATGCTTAAGCCCAGCTTTTATTTTTCCTTTATCCTTTGTTTCTTTTCTGAAGCTGGTCTCATCACAAAAGCCAACTTTTTTTTTTAACTCTATAGTAACTAACTCTAGCAATACCTGTCCAAGTTCTTAGGTTTAATAAGATAAGATTCTGTACCTCGCCCCATGGTTTTGCAACCAATCAGAAGCAATAAATCAGAAGCAAGCTTTAGATCCATTTGTTTATTTTCAGCACCCTTATTTTGTGGAAATATTTCCAGTAATTTCCTTCTGTTCCTTTGTACTTCTCACTTGCTGATTTATAGCTTTCTTTATATTCTTCACCCATTTGTATGTATCTCAAATTCTTGAAATATACTTGAAGTACTTCATTATAATGATGCAGAACTTTGATGGAACATGGAAAAGTCTGGCTTGAACCTGGCCTGCACTGGGAGTACAGATTACCTTGTGGCAGCCCACATGAAACGAGCTGAAGATCTCTGTCTGCTTCCCAAGTGAACAAGGCAGCTTTGGAGAATGCTACCCCGGATAACCCCCAAACTGACAGCCTGGGGAGGAAGTGAATGAACATGGGTGCTGAATCACTTTTCACTTTCATTGCTGTGAACAGGTAACAAAACCACAGAAGCCAATTTGGATAGTCAGCAGCAAAACTTGTGAAAATACTCCTTCTCTCATGCCTTCCTCCTCCCCTCTGCTGGCATGCAAACTGTTACTGGCGTGATGGGGAACACACTGGAAACTTGCACTTACGGACCCAGGGACAGAGCACTTTCCTTTGCAAGACAGCTCAGTAAAACCCTGCAGGAGCCAAGGGCTGGTATGAACTCATCACTCACAGTCAGCACCACTTTGGGCCCAGTTTGCTGGGGAATAAGCTGGAAAAAGTCTGCAGCCTGATGCAAGAAAGGGAAATATTTTGTTGGGATGAGTACTGTGGCTCTACGGGGAGGCTATGGCTTCAGGCAGAGGGCAGGAAGGAAGGGCATGAAGCGCAGGAGCTGGAGCAGCCCACCCTGTGTGGGCTGAAGGAGAAGGGCTGGTGGAGCAGCAAGGAGCCTGCCTGCACGCACAAGGGTGGACTATCAGCTGCCTCATGCTGGGATGCTACAGGATGTTTTCCTGGGTGATATCCAGAAAAAGTCTGAATAAAGCCAAATTAAAAAAAAATTAAAAAGATACCAGTGGTAAACACTGTGCTCTTCCAGAATGTGTTCTGGGGTTTAAGCAGTTTTGTTGAAAACTGAAATTTACTTTGCTTCTTTGGTCAGGTTTATTAAACTAATTTAGAGATTCTCTTAATTCTAGAGAATAACAAAAATTAGAAAACTCCTTAGAATTTATGAAACGCTGTTTCAATTAGCAGTAAAGTTGCTTGTTGCAGAGCACCAAGATCTCTTAAAATCCTGACAGCTTATATTTTAAAACAAAGGCATTTTAAACTTGCTAACAGGATATTAATTTCCCCTTTCTGTCCTTTAGGTATATTTGGAACCACATTAGTAAGGATAAAGGAGAAGTATTTTCTTTCAGTACTTTTAAGAGCCTGATGTTTTGTCTGAATTGGAAATTGCATTTGATTCCGGTCTTTTTTTTTTTTTTTTCCCCAGCCTTTACTGTGGCTGCATCTGCTGAAACTGGGGGCGTAGAAGAGGAAGATGTGTGATTTACACTGGTGGAGCTTACTGCTGAACTCCCTGGTGCTGTGAGGTAAAGCTAAGCATTGACTGAGATTGAGTATGAGTATATACCTTAAGACTGGGAATTTTCCATAAGCCATTTAGATCTGCTAATATACTTTGGCTCACTAGATCCTCCTCTCTTTTCAGCTTTTGTTTTGTTTTGTTTTGCCTTGGTGGTATTTTTGTTTGTTTGTTTTTGGTTCTCCCCTTCCCCAATTAAAGGTTCTTTACATATCACTCTGACAAGTACAATTTTTTTCCTGACTATCTATTGCCAGGTTTTCTTTCATTATTTTTTCCCTGATACTTTTGTTTCAAGGATTTGACTGTGGTTTTTTTCCCTTCTGTTCTTTATTTTCATTCTATTTTGAAATTCTCTCATCTAGGTTTCATTCTAATTCTTCTTCTAACGCTAATACCTCACAGATCTTTTTCTTCCCAGTGCATAGTGTCTATTTTTCTTAGTCCATAGCAAGTATGCTCTCTTCAGCCTCTAGATATTAGCACTTTTATTCTTGATTTCCAAGCGACAATATAAGTGATTAATTCTGTGCAATTATTTGTGATCACAAAGTTGACAGAAAAAAGGGCTCTTACAATTTAGAATTTTCTTTGAAACCTTATGCTGAATATAAAACCAACTCTTATCTGCTACAATCCACCAGGCTAGTGAAGGATGTGGTGAGGATTTGGTGATGGCTCTCTTGAAAGCAATCTTCTCAAACATTGGATTGCTGCTAATGGCTCTGGCCTCTTCAAAACTAACCACACCTCATGCAGATGAAATGCCAGGCCTGGAGCTTTGAGTGATTTGTGAATTTATGGAGCTCACCCCCACCCCCACCTCCTTTTTAACTGTGATATTACTGAAGATTGTCCCCACTGAGAAAAAGAGATGGATATTTACTTCTTTCAGAGTCTCAAAGCAGAGATTTTCCTCTGTGTTTCTAATTTCTCAAATCTATAGGGAAGCCAATAGCTCTAGGCTGAGAATTATGCATTCATATTTTATAGCAATGAATATAAGTTGGAAAGCGATAAAAACAGAGCTCTGAAAATCAGCTTCTTGCTTCTACTATTGAATCAAAGTAATCCCACAAGGACAAATATCCTCTTCTAGTCCTGTGTCATATTTGCTGAGGAGGTCTTCAGTCTTCTGTTACTCTGGAACACCAGACTTACAGATTACAGATTACAGATTATTGTGAGTTGGAAGGGACCCACAAGGATCATCGAGTCCAACTCTTAAACCGCACCACTGTCTACCTGGCGGGAATCGAACCCTGGTCTCCCGCATGGCAGGCGGGGACACTCACCACTGTACTAAAGTGGACTTCTGAAATTAAACCAAAAATATTGGCTGCTAGAGTTGTTTAGGAGAACAAGAGGTTCTCAGACTTCTGAAATTTTAGATCAGAAGAATCATGTGTATCTCCATGGCTACCAAACAGTTTGTGAGCATCCTGGCAGATTTCTGGTAGCCATTTTGGAAGGTTTCAAAGTGAAAAGACTACGGTAGCCACGCAGGTTTGCTGGAGACCAGGAGAGATTGGATGAGATGGCCCCCTTGGTGATCCCTTTCAGCTTTAACCATTCTGTGATTCTGTGAAGGCTGTATATATTTGACTATGAGTTAGGAGGGAGAACATGTTGCTGCACCAACATGTGATTGGACGTTGTTAAACTTGCCAATCAGAGCTACAGATCAACAAAGTGGTCAGTTTAGTGTCTTGGGATCTGGTGATCATGGACCTGTCTACACGTCTGTGAAGCTTGGACTTTTAGCATGCAGTAATTTCACTATGGGAGAAGGAAAAGTGGTGAAAGGAAAGGCTTCAAGAATGTATCTGCTTCCAGGAGCATCTTTGGATGTTTACACAGGCACACAGGACACAAAGGAGAACCTTTTGGGAAGCCTTGGCACTTGAGTATGCCATCTACACCTTAAACACATCTTGGATGCTCCACACTGCACACAGGAGACAAACTACTTGCAAGGGGAATGGGGAGAAAGGTGCAGATACTATCTTAAAGATATTCTATACTATCATAAAGATATCCTAAAATACAGAACACTAATTGTCAGCCTACATGCAGCAGATATACAACACTTTTCTGGTGGGGCATTCTGAGCTTTTGGATGTTGGTTCCTAATCTGGTAAATACTGTAGCAACAGATGAAAAATCACTTATGTGTATTTGGGCTTTAAAAATGGAGGTTAAAAGACTCTCCAGGGTCACAGCTGAATTCTGGTAACAGAGAGCCAACACTTCTTCATTTCACTGCAGATACTCTCTGCTTTAGCTGCTGTTTAAGATGTTACTGTCTCAGCAGCTGCACTGTTTGAGAAGTGACAACACGAGATGTGTGATCGGTCCCTGGCCCACAGCTATATTTATCAGTTTAAAGTATTAAATATGCTGTGCTGTATTGAACAGCCATGGTCAAGTAAAAGGAGGTGGAAGGAGACCTACCAGGGCATCCACACCCATTGCGGTCTGAGGGGGTAAATGCTGGGGGGCAGTGAAAGGTAAGCTCACCATGAGACAACAGTAGTGCCTCAAATCACTGCAGCAAGATTTGGTCTTCAGGCTTCCAGAACTTGCATTTTAATTAAAATTACCCTCCTTCTTGGACTCTGTCTGATTGAGTTAATCTGAACTGACAGTAGCGATAGCTTTCAAGGTGGCAATAATGTATACAGCAGTGTCAATGAATACTGTTGTATAATGAAAGTATGTATAAACCAGATAAAAAATAAACAATTGGAAGAAAATAACTATCTCACACTGTGATACCATTTTTAGGTTTATTTCCATAGCCATCCTATTCCTGATGATCAATCATGGTGCCAGTGAAATAGAACTGAGGTTACCTATTTAGGGTTTAGATAGTTTCAGATGGATTGTTAAACTTGTATTTCCACTTTGTAAAGTTCAGGTAGCAGGTAAAACTTATGCATATATTAGGTACTCCATATTTACTACCCTTCCTCAAGTGAGCAGCTTTCCTATACTGCAAAACCTTGTATGTTGGAGCAGTCTTATACACTGATCTGTGCGTGATAAATGTGTCTGACCAGCGACTGTCTGATCAGTAACCATAGCTTAAGCAGTTGTCACACACTACATTATGCTGTGCAAGTATTTAGGTGGGTATTCATCAAATGAGAACTTGTTTAATGGAGAAATAACCCATTAGTACTTTGTTGCCTATTTGTATTTCCTGGGTTATTTTTCAGGTTTTTTGTCATTTCCCTGGTGTGGCTGATTGCACATTTTCCTAAATTCATACAGGACACAGCTCTGAATGTCCAAACCAAAGACAATTTAAATGGCTTTATCTGGATATTTAAGTGCCTCTTCCTGCTAAGCCTTCTTTATTTGCACCTATCTGCAGTATCCATTAGAATCAGTTTAGCATGTTGCAGTTTTCCCTGCTCCTTAGGACTCTGCACGTGATGACTGCTTGTATTTCTGTCACACAAGGCTAATGTCCTTGTCATGTTTATGCTTTGCAAACACTCACCTCTACCTTGCAGGTACCAACTAGCCATTTCACTCCAATAGTCCAAATGATGTAGCATAATAAAGCTAAATTTATTTGAAAATGATGACCACCGTACTCAGTTGAAGGGATGCAATTTCCATTTCAGAGCTAAAAAAGGGATTATATGTCCAAAACCACGGGTGTTTTGTTTGTTTGCTTGTTTGTTTTTGTCTCTCCAGCTCTGTCAGCTAGTCTAATAAATGATGATGTTTCTTCTTTCAAGCCTGGCTTTTGATTCTTCAGTGGGCCTCCATGTGAAGAAAGCATGACTGAAAAATAGTTCAGAACAGCAGGCACCTGAGCTGGGAGAGGGCAAGCCAGTAACAGAACAAAAGCCCCTTCTTGGACGATTGTGCTGAAAGTCTCAGGCTGCTCCTTGGTGGCAGATCTGTGTTTTCTCTGCCCCTGTCAGCTGTTTTTATACTGTCCCTTCTGGTACACTAGTCCAACTCATGACCTGGTAACCATAACCACAAAAAAGGAGGTTTTTTTAGCAGAATATGTTTCTTGAGCAGATCCTTTCATGGCCATGTCTTGGGGCATGGCAGAGAAGTGGATACAAAAGGAAGTGATGCCTCTGTTTGCCCTGGCACAGTGCCACTGAAAACTTGACCAATCCAAAGTATTTGTTACTGCCCTTAGTTTTAGTTACTGTGCCTCAATTGTGCAGTAGAGAAACACTTCTTATTTCTAGATTATTGCCATATAATAAATAATTGTACTGGCAAAATTCACAAGCAAAGCAGCGGTTTTGATTGCTTATTTTTTCAGTTCTTGAGAATGAAGAGTACAGCAAAATGTCAACTCTTCCTGGTAAAATTGGCTGAACTTCAGCTTTTGACAGTATAACAGTTCTATTGTGGTATGCATATTTTACATTCATAGCCAACATGCAAAGTCTCTGAGCACAGATTAGACTTTCATTAATGCAGCTATCTATCTTCTGGCTACAATGTGTCAAAGTCCCCTATCTCTCACAAGGAAATCAAATAGGAGTTCAATTTCTTTCTTATTCTGTAGGTAGGGAAAATATTCCTGGGATGTGTCTTAGTTCTGTTCCTTTTTTCCTCCTCTTAAAATAAAAAAGTATATTTTTATTTCAAAGTAACTTTCATTCTACAATAGTGAGTCTATATGGGAAAGTCTAAAAAATGTGCCCTGTATAGTATCTCTAGTGAGATTAGAGTTTATTTAAATATGGAAATGAATTTAATATCTGCAAAGTTAAAGCGTGTATTTAAGTTATAAATAAAATCCATGAACCTGGAAAAAACAAGCTGGCCATGCAATTAGCCCTTTGAATAAGAAACCACTAAGATGAATGAGAATTGAGGTGGTGCTTAGGCTATAACACTAATCTTCATCCTGAGCCATTTGTGTCAGTGTAGATGAATACATTGTGAATCAAGTTAAGATCAGTTCACCAGACTTTAATCTTATTTCCATTGAAATGCCGACGTTAACATGAGCAGGTCAGAGTTTTAAAGTAAAATTCTGAACATCTAAATGGGACTTGTTATGGAATATAGTTTTCTCCCTTACTGTCCTAGTGTAGATTTAAAAGGATAGTGCTACACCAGTTCTCTAAGCCTCTTCACAAGCAGATGGTCTAGAATTTTTTTGATAAATGAAAACTTGCATTCTGAAGCAGGCAGAATAATAATAAGTGCTTAAACTGATGGATTTTCGATACCCAGGTTAATTTTGCTTTTGAGTATTATTAACCTAGCAAGTACAGCAACATCTCTATGCCCAAATTATCTTGACAGATGGTCTAAAAGAAAGTAATGTTACTCACAAGCTAGGAGGATTTTCCTAAGTGTTAAAAAGTACTATATCATGCCTCATGATATAAGTGCCATATACGATCATTCAGACGTATAACCTTAGTTCTTTCCCTCATCCCTAAGCTATCTACTTGTGTGATGTGATTGACAGCTTTGTAGAATTTACTTTGGGCCAATTTACCTGTGCTATGGCCTTTATACCCTTAAATTGCATGTTATGATATAACAAACAACACAGTAAGAGTTTCTATTTAAAGGCTAGCTTCACAATATCAATAACATAAACATAATTCCAGGATTCAACATTCCCATTCAATTACAATTGTCCAAATTTCAGTCTGAAACCTCTGATTTAGTGTTTTCCTCATGTATCTCTATTTTTACACAGGTTCTAGATAACCACATCATTGGAGGGCTTCTCTTAAATATTTAAAAATTATCAAATAATTTTTTGCTTTAACAAGAATACCAAAATGAGCCTTCTGGGATATGTCAAACATCCATCTCTTTTAGTGGCCTTTCTTCTAGTGAGGCCTAAAGAAGGTGCTCAGTGCAGAACCAGGCAAATGAGTATCTTGAATACTCCGTGTCTTGGCCTCCTACAAACAGTTCATGACTCAAGGATTTCCTGAGGCAGAGACATTGCAGGGTATTTCCATGGGTTCAGTACCACTCAGGGATTTTTCTTCTTTTCTTTGTTAGTGTGTAAATTCGGTCATTTGATAGTATGTTATTTGGGACTGTGCTGGGTTTGCTATGGCCATTTTTTTTCCTGGCAGTGGTGGGGTGAGGAGGGTGGGCTATGGAGAAGGCTTTCCTTCAAGAAGTTGGTGAAGGCCTCCCTCCTAGCTAGCAGAGGTAATGCCAGCCAGCTCCTGACGGGACCCGCTGCTGGCCAAGGCCAGGCCAATCACGAGAGATCGAGGTGCCTCTGTGATAACATATTTAAGAAAAAAAAAGAGAGTAACAGAAGAAGAAGATGGCTGCAGAATGCAGAGAACACAGTGATGCAGAGATCCACCTGTAGCCTGTGGAAAAGCGGAGCCCACACTGGAGCAGGAGGATGCTGGAGGAAGGCTGCAGCCTGTTGGAACCCACATTGGAGCAGTCTCAGGAGAGACGTGTGGCCCATGAATAGGAGAGTCCATGCTAGAATAGAACTCTCTACCTGGTAGGATCTGTGTGTTTTGGGATGGGACCACGCTGGAGCAGCCAGTTCTCAAAGAACTGTATCCTGTGGAGTGACCCCCGGGCAGCAGAGTATGGAAGAGCTGTTGCCCCTGGGATGAAAGACTTTCTCCCATGGTGGGGGGGGGACACCTATAAAAGGCAGGGAAATGGCTTCCTACCCTGAGCAGCAGCAGAAAAAACACCAACTGCCTGGCTTTCCCCTACTCCTGTTCCCCCTTGTCTCCTGGAGGAAAAAAGGGAATGTGGTATCTGTTGTAAGAGAAGGAGGCATGGGAGAAGAAGGTTGCCTTTAAGATGATACTTCTCACATTAAGCTCTGATCTTGTTAGAAATAAATCCTTTACATTCCCCATCTTGAAGCTTGTTTTGCCTGTGACAGTAAAGATTTCTAATAGCTTTCATTCCTGTTGTAGAAAAAACCCTTCAGTTTTTTTCCTTTTCCTCTCTCTTCCCCTGTTTTTATGGGGTGAGAGACAAGTTGTGGGTGAATCTCTGGCATCCAGCCAGGGTCAAATCACGACAGGGACATATCATGTTATCAGCAACAGAAGGGAGGAATAGAGTTTGCACTGGTGTTGCCAACATCCTTGCTTTTGTCTCTTGCAAGAGCAGTTCCACCAACCTTGTCTTGGTACTTCAGAGGTCCCTCACTCCTGAATTTCAGGCTGGTGGCTGACACCTTCTAGGCTTCAGAGGAGCACAGGTGTCTTGGATATGGAATCCAAGGTCTTTGAGGAAGCAGGCTTTCTTTACCAATACAGGGCTTGTTCAGTGGTGAGCCCTGGATGCCTGTGGAGCACACGGCGAAGTACTCATGGCAACTCATGTTGCTAGGCAGATGGATGATTGTGTTTTGTTCCTGCTACTGTGTTCTCAGGAATCCTGGCTTTACTCTTAGATATAATTAATGGTAATAAAGTCTGAAGGTTAAAATATATGGATCCCTAGGGCCATTTCTGTGCCTGGGTGGGATGTGAGACAGCATCCTGGCACTTGCATATTAAAGAGAGAGATTTTTTCTGCTGCAGCTCTTTAGGTGTAGTCCCAGAGGCCAAGCGTTGCCAGCAGCTCCTTGACATTGAAGAATATTGCTGTGGTAAAGAAATGCTTCTTTTTTCCTAGTAATTAATTTTTAATACGTGTTCAGTCACTTTTCCTCCAGTGTAGCGTTGTTGAAGCTGGGCAGGAGGAGTAAAAGAGCAGTTATTGTACCTGTACATAAGCAGTAAGGGAGAGTTGCCCGGGCAGTTCCAAAGCCATCATGTGGACCAAGAAGGGTTTGAGATACTGCTGTTACAAGCGGACTTCAAACCTGATTTTCCCCCTTTTTCCTTCTGTGTTTTACTTATGGACTCAGTCAGCCACTGAGCCTTCTCTCTGTAAAAGAACATCTCACCCTTCATGCCTTCCTCTCTATTTCTTCCTCTCTTCTAATTGTATGGTCCAGCTTCCTGGATGTGCTGATTGAGATGCTTGTCAGATTATTTTCTGAATTTCTTATTATGGCAGAACACTAATCACTTTTTGATAGATTGTTTTTTCACTAATTCAGTGACTCATATCTGCTCTCATTGAGAGGCAGAGCCGGCATAAGGTAGAAGGAGGATGTGCAACCAGAGGTAGGGAAGAAAGGGCAAAACTTGGATCTTCCCTTTTCAGCATCGGTGAACTCCATATGTGTCAAGGAATCATATGTTGACATTTTATTTAAGAGACCAGATTTTTGTCTTCTAGGTTTATTTACCTGTATGAAAAGTAAAGGAACTCCCATGCTGGTTTATGTGCTTTTTGCTGTTCTGTAAGCGAGAACAGGAAGACTTATTTTTTAAAAAGAAAAAACATATAAACGTACGAACAGCCCAGAAGAAGTCAATGGTAGAGCAAATAATGGTGGGTATGCCTATGTGTCTGTCTCTACCCAGGCTTCTCTTCATCTGGCCCAAACATAGGATCAAAGTTTACCATGACAAAGAGGAGAAGCATTCCTCCCTGCCACACACAAAGAAACAAGGTAGCTGCTCTCAATGTAATTTACCTAAATTCTGTAAGAGAAGATACAGCATATATAAGGAATAATGGAGTCTTTTTCATTTTTATCTGGTTACTGTGTATCATTTGGGTGAACAGATAATGTTTAAATAACACTCTGTTTCGAAGAGTCTGTTTCTGAGTCACTCAAATCAACTGCTAATCCCAGATAAAGAGTGGAATAAAGATGCCAAATGCACTTGGGTCATTCATGCCCCATTGGTGAGAAGGGGTACTGTGACATGGAAAGGCCTGCTGAGTGGTACGGCTGTACCCATTTAGCTGCACAGAATCACAGGTATCCACCTACTTTCTCTGAGAAGAGCTAATGAATAAGCTTCTTTGACACTTCAGTTATATGGTCCCCAAGGATCCACAGAGGGACCCCGATAGTGAAGGTCTTCAGCAAGTGCCCAAATGCTGCAACCCTGTCCCACAGGGTCCACTATTTTGTTGTGATGTTATTATGGCTCTTTGAACTGCTTTATCTTTTACGTCACTTCTCTCATTTTAGAGCTGGTTTTTATTGCTGAATAACATTTCTGAACATATGCATGGAAAACATGCAAAATGTGTTATAGGACCCTGATAGCTGACAGGAATATATCTGATGAAATCAGGTTCAGAAGTAAGGGTACCTTATGTCTATCAGACTTCATTGGATTCCGGCTTCGTATCAATAATGTTGCATCCTTCTGTATTTCCCCTGCAATATTTTCTGACATTTTTAAAATGAAAAATTACAATTTTAAAAGGGTATGTTCTCTTCAGAGAAGCTCTCGAAAGATCTTGCATACAGCAGCTGATATTTCAAGCTGTTGAATGAGTAGTTCTGGGTTTCCTTTTGTACTTGCCTGTGCCAAAATGTGATTAGTTGTTTCAGCCCACTCATACCCTTGGTTGGAGATATCTGTGCATTAAGATAGAAGGGAAACAGCCATGTGGTTCAGGTCCAATATTTTATCTGCATTATAATTGTTAACATTTTTTTCCTGCATAGTTTTTTCAAGATATGTTGCCAGGAAATTTTAAAGCAGCGAGTTCTCATTTTGAAATACTTTCTCATTCCACATTTTGTGCTCCTGGAGACAGTCAAGACATCAGAGCCCTGTGTGTCAGAAATTGGGAGAAGAAAGAGAAACAGGTGCTGACACTTGGCTACAAGCTACTGTAAGCAAAAGGAAACACCATGCTGGAGCAGACAATGCAAATAAAGTACTTAGATTTACAATAACTGTCCTGAGTGGAATCTCAGCAACACAGACAGGACAGTGCAAAATGCTCTTTGCTGAAATGAGTATGAACTCTAAGTCACTGAAGATTCTTCAGCTAGGCTAAAGGCATTAAACTGAACAAGTACAAACCTCCAGGATTTGAGCAATGCCTTTATATACTCAGAACAACACTCTCTCCAAGGAGCTATAGTAGCAGCTCACAAGGGCCAGAGTCACCAGCTACAACAGGATGTAGATGTGGTGCACATGACGTGTCATTGCTGTGGCGTATTTTGTGATTTCCCCCTTCTTCATTAGCTTTTACACACTGCTTTTGTTACCACCTCTTTTGGAGGAAACAAGGACAGGAGTGTGTCAAATACGAAGGGGTGGTGAGGGAAGGCAAATGCAAGCCCTGGTGAAATCTCTGAGAAGATGTTAAAGGTGGATGCCTGAGCGTCTCTTCACATCACACTTGCAGTGACTCCCTTTAATTCAAAAGCTACTGTAAACACAAAATAATCTGAATAAATTCAAACAATAAGGAATATTTATATTTATTTTAAAGCTGAAAGTTGTTAATATTTTAGGCATGGGTTTGTCATGAAAACCTGAATAACTAGAAAAGGATTTTTTAAAACTTTTTAAAGAGATATGTAGTAAACGTTTTGAATCAGTATGGCATTTGCAGAAGAGCTGTAAGTGTGCTATGATGAATTAGGTGATCTGGAAAATGATATTAGAAATGTGATGCTGGGCACAATATTCAAGAACATGAAATTCCAGTCTTGGGGAAGGAAAGAGGTAAGAAAGCTCCATTCTTGCCAAAACAATGTATTTCACACTTTTATTTAGTTTCAAACGTGATGATCAACCACCACATTCCTACAACCAGGAAAGACAAAATCTTGGAGGGATTGAGGGAATAAAAAATTGAACCCCTGTAAGACTGAAAGATAAGGGCCTTTCCTTCTGCTTCTGCTGCATCCTCTAAATTCAGCTGCTGTGCTGTTCTCACTAAAATTTACATTACCAATTTGAGAAAAAACAAATCTGTGCTCCTCCTGTAACCAAGCACGTAATTTGAAATATTTAGTTACTTTTATAGACTTCTCAAGTCTGTAGATAACCTTGCTGAGGGATTAGCTCTGTTAGAGAGCATAATCACCTCTTTTCCCAGCAGAGTAAAGATATATTCTCTTGTGTATCTATGATACCCTCTTTATTCAGAGCCATGTTCAATAAAAAATGCAAAAACAAGTAGCTAAAAGGCATGTTAAAATGTTATGAAAAAAGCAATTCATTTAAAGCAGAGAAGACCTATTTGGGTTCAATGTGGTTTTTTTTAAATTTCAGGCTTCCATGAATGCCGGGAACGTCACAACCGTTTGCTTGAGCGTTGGGAATGAGTGCATGAGGAGGAGTCATGCACATGGCTTTGCAAAAATTTAACATCTGACAAGCAAGCACCTGCTGTGGTGAAGACAAGGTCTTAGTCCTAAGAATTTCATAAATATTTATTTGCTAGGAATACACGATTGCATCTTGCCAGAATATTAATATTCTTTTTTCCTAGTTTCACAGTTTAGAGTCAGAAGAACCAGGCATCGCAAGCCTGTCTGCTGAAACACACACAGCTAAACTTAAACTGCGTAATTTTATTTGATATCACTAAGATAGAATATATGAGTTGTTTCGGCACAACGGCATTTAAAATAAAATGTTCTTTCACTCTCTAAAGCTGAGATACACTGAAATCTCTGCACTCTCATTTTTGAGGGGCAGGTTCAAGTGGAAGGGCAGTGGCATGCAGTGGGAGCCAGACATGGGGGTTCGGGCATGTTTTCCATCTCTCCAGCACAACGGGCAGCGACGCTCCACATCCCGCTGCGTGTGTGCAGGAGAAGGCTCGGCCGGGCCTGGCCAGGCCCGCGTCGCCATGGCGACAGCGCGGAGCTGCTGCCATGGCGGAGAAGGAGAACGGCGAGGGTAAGGCCGGGCCCAGGGGCTCCCCGCCCAGCGGGGTGTGCCGTGAGCCGGCGCGGCGGGAGAGGCGGTGGGTGGCGGGGTCAGCCCTCCCCGGGGCCGCTGCCAGGGAGGCACTGAGGGACACAGACACAGAGATACGTGTTATATACATGTGTGTTGTAAACATGTCTGTGTGTGTGGGGGTGCGTACTGCGCCCTCGCGAGGGGAAGCAGAGGGTCAAGCAGGGGTCTCTTCAATGGCATGAGCAGTAACGGGGCTTGACGCTGAGCTGGGGCAGGTTTAGGTTGGGTACCAGGAACAGGTTCTTCACCCAGAAAGTGGTCGGGCACTGGAACGGGCTTCCCAGGGAAGCAGTCACAGCACCAGCCTGACAGAGTTCGGGAAATGTTTGGCTGATACTCTCAGGCACATGGTGTGGCTCTTGGGATGTCCTGCACACGGCCAGGAGTTGGACTCGATGATCCTGATGGGTCCCTTCTAACTCAGCGTATCCCGTGATTTTATGATTCTGTCATTCTGTGATTGGATCATTCTGTGATGATATGTATCTATATGTGTGTGTTTATGTATATATATGTGTGCCTACGTTGCATGTGTTGTGTACCTGTGTGCATGCATGTGTGCCTGTACAGATGTACATGTATATGAGCACTCACGTGTGTATTTACATGTGCATACACACACAGAGAAATACAGCCCCTGCCCCCTCCAGGATGGCCACAACTCTGCCTCTGCCTCAGGGGAAGGGGCTGCTCCCCAGCACAGCCTGCCACAGGGGCTGCCACCAGCTGCCTGTGGCCAGTGCCACCTGTGGGGGATGGCCACAGGTGCTGGCAGCCTTATATTTGTGTTGCCACCACGCAACTGAACAGCTGAACCCACTGCTGGAGTCACTTGGCCGTCTCTTCTTGCAGTCATTTCTGGATTCATTGGACTCCCTCTGGCAGAAAAAAAGAGTAATCTCTGCTGCTAATAGCACCATGTCTTATTTTTAGAGCAAGCGTGTTCTGCTTTAGGGAGTGTTGCCAGAAATTATACTTTAGAGGCTAAAGGTAATTCCTTCTCCAAGGATATTCAAGTACCATTTCAAGTCAAATGAATTTTCTGTAAAGCCCACAATAATGTGACTTCTGAAATCCATCCTCTCTGTAAGTAGACTTGTGTGTGTTGCAACAGTTTGCAAATTCTGAGCATTGTCTTTGAAATAATTTAAACAATGGATAGCTTCAAATTATTTAGGAAATGAAAAATATATTCCACAGGAAAGTCCTCTGTAAATAGTAGTTGCTGTGGATGTTGCTATATGAATAATTTGATTTTGGCAGAACTATTTCTAGCTGCACTTTGCAACATAGATCCCTTGCAAACATTAAAAGATAAGACTGGTGTAGCTTCACTGAGGACTATTCTAAAAGTGGTTGGGTTTAATATTGTTTTTAATTTGTGTTTAGTCTTGTGCAAGCGTATTTTTTGCATCTTTCCAGTGTTGCAAATGAAGCCAAAGCGCAACACTGACATAGGTGGGTAGAGATGACAGGATAGCAGCTTGTCTGTAAGTCTGCAAAATCATCTGAGAAGAGAGAATCTGGCGTTCTGGCAGAACAACAGGAGTACTGGGGAGTTCTAGCTCTGTATATTTTGGGCACCTATATGTATAATATTGAGATTTTACACTGTTTTGGCAACCCACAGCCAGAAACCCTTGGGAGAAGGAAGGTCATGGGTTTCTGACTGCTGGATTAATGACTTCTAGTGCCTTTCTTTGTAGCTTCAGTGAGAATACTTTGTAAGAAGTTTAATTAATGTATTACTAAAGATGGATTCCCTTGGGAATTTTTGCACTTATGTTTTTAAACATCCTGTAAAACGCTATTCCCAGTGGAGTATCACATGCCATCTTCTAGAGGAGAACTATCCTGTCATCCTAAAAGACCTCGACCCATACACTCCAGCCCTGGCCCTACCAATGCATCATGGAAAGTGACGTACTGGGCTTTAGTTTCTTATCTCTAGAATGAGGACAATGACTTGCATCACACGGACAAGGCATCAGACTTACCTTCTGTCACTCAGGAGAACCATGGTCTGTTATTAGAGAAACCAGTTGCTTATTGCACTATCAAGATGCCTCATTACAAACACGGCTGAAGTAAGCTAAAGTTAGTGTCTCATTAGCAGAAGCAATAAAATAAAATTAAGTCACTTACACCATTTCAGACTTGCTGTGAGCTTTCTTGCTGATAGCAGTTGGAGACTTAATTAGGATTCCCCAGTTCCTGATTCGTGCATTGATTATGCACGAATACTTCCAATAACACTTCCAACAAGTATTCCACGTCTATGCAAAGCTTTTACTTTATTGTGCTTCAAACTAATAACATTAGTTGTATTGTCAAATAATTAGTCCTTAGGGTATTCCTCTCAGTTCTTTGTAGAACTGCAGTTCCACTGGTTTTCATGGAAAGGTTTCCCTTAGGTCCTATTATCTTTGAGTTCTGTCTTCACAGTTGAAAAACCTGGTTAAATGTTTTACAGATACACATGATGTACGCAAGTTAAAATGGTGAAAGGCCAAATCCTGTTACCTCTTTTACGTGTTACTCACATGAGTATTACCCTCTAATTTATGAATAAAATCTTGTATGTGTTAATGGGATCATGCACATACTATCTGTAGCTGCATGTTTTATGTATGAATTTATATCCCTACATTTGTGCTTCAGGTTTAATGTTTTTTCTTCGTAGCCATTTGATTATGCTGGACTATTTGCTTAATCTTTCACTTTTGTACATTGTCCCTATTTCCCCTCCATTCTGTTTCTTTCCCTTTTTCTGCTACTTAATTCATCCGTCTGTTCTTCCATTTGCTCTCAGATACTGTCTTTGTAATTTGACGCAACATGTCAGATTTTCTAAGTTTTAATACCTTTGATCTCAATACTGATGTTACTAGAACCTAAAAGCAAAATGTCAGACTGGTAGCACCTCAAGTAGAGCTAGACAGAAGATGTATTTTTCTCTACCTGGGATTTAAGAAATGACATGGAAGTAAATAAAGGAGAGAATGCTCAATGTTCCTGTATCATTATGGATATGTTATGTAGCTGATCAATATTAGAGTTTTTGATAAGACCATACTATTTGTGCCAGATAGCGCATATTTAAAAAGCAATTAATAAATAATTAATTTTAATCCAAAAGGAAGTATATTAAATAGTCTGAGTTCCTGTTTCACCCACCTACACCTGTATGAAACCAATTAACTAGTTCTGAATAACAGGTATCCTTCAGAAAGTTACTCGATTCTGATGTGAAGACCCGTGGAGGATAACCTTCTGCAAAGGTGGTTTTCTCTGGCAAATGATTAGTGGTTGTTCTGGGTAGTTTGAGTTACTGGTGGGTGCGATGTGTAATCCGGCCCCACAGAACTTCTTCCTGCCACTTGTGAAGACACACCGTCATGTGGAGGTTGTTACTGGACATGGAAAGAATTCTCACCCCAATTTTAATATGCAAATACAGTAAGAGCGTGTTCAATCCTACGTGTATGTCTGCCCTTTACCTGCCCCGGTTTGCTGCCTGGCATGCTGGTGAAATCAGAGGTTTACTGGAGATAACAGTTGGTAAAAACGTATCCCATTCAACTACTACCTGCTTTCAAAGAAGCAGAATTGCCACTACATATATCATCTGCCCCGCTGAACCTTCTCATGTCTGGAAGTAGGATCTAAACCTTCCTCCTCCATGTAACCTGGCTCTGCCTGCCTTTCATATCTATCACTGCCCATTCTGTTTTAATGAAGTTTCGAGTCAAAGCTTAGAGAGCCTGGTAGCTGCCATGAGAACTGTAGGAAGTTGTAACCGTTAATTCTGCTTGGAGCACGCTTAATTAACATGAGAGGTTCTAACCTGGCACAGAAAAGCACTTAAGCTGTGTATGGCTTTGGGAGTTCCCACTGAGTGGGATAACATGATGCACATGATGCCTGAGCACATGAAAACATTTAAGGGTCGTGCTATATTGAGAATTTGAAAATATGTTTTTGAGGGTTTCACAAATGAGCATCAGCATTTGAAAGGTACAAAAGCTGTAAATTAAGCACTCACTATAAACCTTCAGGCTAAAGTAATCCATCAGATAAATAATCTCAATTTAAGAAGAGGCAGTGTTTCATTTATGGGAAAAAATACAAAATTAGTATGAACTGTTAGAAGTAAGTGCCCTTCATAGGGCTCAAGCAAGCAATATTTCAGCTCTAGAAGAAAGTCTGAATATATGAGATCACTTAGGAAATGTGTGCAGTTTAATCACACTGGAATTTACAGATGAACAATGTGACTATTTTTATATCCTCTTGTTGACAGTGGTGCAAGAAATTACATGAGGATAAAAGTTTATAGCCTTTATTAAACTAATGCAGTTTAAGATGCACCCTGATTTACTTTTTAACATTTGTGCTTATTTGAGAGTGAAACAAAAAATAAATTTTGTCCATCCTGCGTGGTTGTAGATCTGATCCTCGTAACTATACTCCCACAGCAAAAATTGATCTGAAGTGTATGTTGAATCGGTAATTGCAGATTGATACATTTCTTGTTTCCATGGTGCATAAAATGGCAGAAGTTTTTCAGTTTGGCTCTACTTCTAGATAATTTATTGAATAAAAAAATTGGCTGGTGTGCAGGGAAAGGCTTTAAACTTTTTTGTCTTTTAAACAATGCCAACCAGCAGATACACAGTGCTGACAGGGAGCCCGAGAACTCCCACAAATTGTCTTTCCAACAATTATCTTTCCAACAATAGTTAACATGTTATTAAGAATTGCCATGTCTACATACTAATTACTCTCAGATCTGAGGGGATGGGAGGGCTTTTTGCAATTTAAGAGTACCTGTATTTTGTATGAACAGATACTGCTTCGTTGCTATTGGCAATAAAATGTGTTGAGCTAAAGGTTGCGGGAGGGACATGGACTTTTGAGTGGCAGAGATCTGACATGAACCTGTTGTCGCATCCAGTGTTTAGTCCCCAGGTGAGAGGCGGCTGTGCAGAAAGCAGGGCTGGTCACACCATTGCTCTGCCCCTGGCCAAATCCTGCTTTGGTCTCAGCTGTCGCTGCTGTTTCTGCCTTGAGATTATGACTGAGGTGGGGGCAGAAGCTGAAAATAGCTCCTACACATCCTGTGGGATATCCTGAGGGAAGAAAGAGCTGTGCTAGCAACACAGCCTGTGTGGAGGTGGGCCTTGTACTCAGCATGGCAGGGACTGGAGAAGGGAAGGGGACCGTCAGTGGTGGGGCTCTCGATGTGCAGAGGGGGCCAGAGCAGCAGAGCTCCAGGCAGTCAGTTCAAGGGGGACAACTATTGGCACAGAGGGGGGCTGGAGGTCCCAACCTACCTCTGGCCCCTCTGCTTTTGAGGTTGATTACATGCTACATGAAGGGTCTCAGCAGCTATTTTTGGAAGTGAGCTTCAGTTGTAAATGTCCATCTTTAAAAAAATACAGATCCCCACATTTTTGAAAATGTGACGTCTTTACTGTTCAATGTTGCGTAGGCATGGGTAGGATGTGAAAGCCCCATGAACATGAGATTGGAAGGGATTTCCTTGAGTTCAGCCTAGGGCTGTATAGAATTATAACTTTCAAAAGCTTACCAAACTCCATCGTAAAAATGGTAAAGATTATTGTACCTCTGGTGTAATGCCATAGGAGGTTCTGATTCATTACTGCTGATGGTCAGGTTGAAAATTAGACATGGATCCTGAAATTCATCTGTGAACAGCCCGTGTCCTTCTTTACCCTGTTTGCCAACTTTCTCCCTTAGCTTAGCCTGTTGCAAATGATTACAGAAATGTTGTTAATTGATTGTTAAATGTATATGCCTTAAATTCATCAGTTGAAATGCTGTTCAAATTCAGAATATTACTCTTAGGCCAACTAAAAGAAAATTGGAGGTTGATATTCATTCATGGTACGTAAAGAAAGTGATTTAGCACTGTGATACATTCCAGACACCTCCTCAAAAGGAGCAGCTGCAGCAGACTCCTGTAATCCCTTGCCATTTTGTTTCACTCTAACAGTCTCCCTTTGCTTTGTCCAAGAGTAGTGCAGATAGAATTGCAACCAGTTTGGAAACTATTTTTCTAACTCACTTAAGACCCTGTGGGGCAAATTGAAGGGCTTGTGAAACATTACATAATACCAGCACATATTAAAAGTCATACTTAAACCCCTCGTTCCCCCTTTATATTGTTAATTCAAAAGAATACAACCTGCTGTATTCAGAATACAAACTGCTGTATTCTAGCAGCAGTACTGAGGTACTCCAGGTAAATTCATAAGCCTTATGCTTAAAACAAATTTAATCTCAGAGCACTAATATCCAGTTGGTTCTGGTCTCTGGTTCTGGACGACTTGAACAATCAGTGTGCAGAGGCAGTTCAGTTAGGCTTATTCAATTTACGAGACGTTTGCCGCTGCCACACATGCAACCAGGTGTACTTTGTCAGTGACAAGAGGCAAGGTGCCCTGTTGGGTCTGTCCCATGTCCTTGGCAGGGTGAGTTGCTGTTGTGGGGCCCAGAACATCGTGTGCATTGCTGCATTTTGGTGGAGCATGGGGTGGTGCATGTGTGCAGTAGGCCACGGGTTGGAGTTGTCCTTTGTGGCTCTGCCATCTGCTCCTGGGGCCAGTGCTGTGGAGAGGCCGGGAGAAATGGAGACAGGTGCCTTCTGTGACCACAGAGCACGGCAGCATGAGTTGTGTTCTGCCTGTGTAAGCTTCGCTTTTCAGCAGCAGCTGGAGGCTCCCCGTCACCAGGAGACCTATATATCCTCGCAGGGCAGTTTGCTGTTGTGATGAAAGAGAGTATAAGTATGGGCTAAACATAGCTCCTTCATTCTGTCCCAGGTGTGGCTGAGATGAAAGATACAGAACAAATTGCAACAGCGGAGACGAGTGGTTTTGCCTGCTCTGAGCTGCCACAGGGTGTGCTGGCTGATGCCACTGCCAGAGTTGAGATTTCAGGGGTGTGCAAGGCATCCACGATGTTGAGTTTTTCTCTGCCTTATGAAAGGCAGCCTTATGAAAGGCATGCCTTACTACATGCAGCTGGTATTGACTTAAAAAAAAGTGCCACAATTATTTTCTCCAGGCTAACATCAAGCACTGGCATTTCTTTCACTTTTCTGAAGGAAGGATAACATCATGATTTTCTTCAAGAGAAGTATAAGATACTAATTGTATGCTACCTGTAAATCACAGGCATACGAGAAGCAATCCAGACCTACACATAGGTCAGACTTCCTTTCTTTGAAGGACTGGAGGCATATCTCCACATCATCTGGTCAGAGGAGAAGATCTTTGCATCAGAAGGAAAGGATTTTCTGCCATCATTCTGCAAGTTAGTGTGGAAAAGCATGTTGTTTCTCTGCCCTCAGTGTTGGTTGCATGCAATGGCAAGTATTTGGCAACTTGTGTCTAGACACCAGCTAGCAGAAGAAGAACTTTGCTTTTAGAGCTGGGCCTGTGCAAATGATTAGCGTTGAGGAATATTAGTTAGAACCCGCTGCTTTGGCTCGTGAAGCTCCAGGCTTTGTGAAGTCAGTCTCAGCCACCAGCTGAGTAGCTGCAAAATGATGATGTGCTTGTCTGGCTGAAGCTTAGGTCATAACTGAGACCAGTTAGGTCCAATTTGCATACGTGAGGGTCTTAAGGCTTGTCTCATCCAACAATTCCTTCCAAAAAGTGCAAAAAACCAGAATAGGTTTCGGAAAAAAAAATGTTTCAACACTTGACCAAATATTAGGGACCAAAAAAAAAAAACCAACTGGCTTTTCTGTAAGGACTCTGCAACAACCAGTGCAGAAACTGTTGGAAGAGAGAAACCCCCATGGTCACCATAGGTGCTGTTGTATTTTGAAAGGTGCTCAGGAGGACTGCCAAGCTTTTCTGCTGTAAGTTACAGTGACTCCAGATTCTTTCAAGCTCCAAGAGATAATCCCTACTTCTTATTTGAGGTTTGAGCATACAAAGGGCAAAACGAGCATGCATTCCTTGTGTTTCTCAGTGTTATATATTCTTCAGAGGGTATAGGCAATAAGGTGTATGTTCTGTTCACAGCATGATTCTGCACTATTTAAAATGGGGGTGAGATGACTGTGGGTCAGGACGCAAGAAGTAAGGTGCTTAAGAAGATCAAGTCAGGGCATTAGTGCTCACTGTTAGGTGTTTCAGAGCTCAGGAAGACTTTGTACTCATGGTGATAAAAATCTTTAAGCTGCAGCTATAGGGAAAGGTGCAAGACTGAGCTCTGAAGTCACACAGCAGCAAGGTGCCTGTCACTGGGCTCTAGCTGCAGCGTCACCAACAGCCAAGGGGCTGCCTGAGATGGCACGAGGAGCTCAGGGCTGTGACAAAATGGAACAGCAGTGAGCAGCAGTAAGGTGGAGCTGTAGGAGGGTTGGGTGCCAAGGTGGTGGGTACTTAAAGGTAGTAATCGTAGTAATCTTCCTGCTCAATGTCATCCTGGCTCTCAAAAGAGAGAGCAGAAAACCTGCCTGTGCTGCTGCTTATGTGGGAATTCAACTTGCATTGCCATTTTCTGATGGAAGGGTTTCTGCCTACTACCACCAGCTAGGTGGTGGATGATGACTTCCACTGGACCATTTTGCTTGCAGATGTAAAAGGAATTCTGTAGCATGTCTTATAAATTACTAGAAAATGTGTTGGAATGTCTTGCAATTGTAACAAGAATTAGGACGAATTGCAGGTTTCTTTTCTGATTTTTCTTGGACATGCTGCTAGGTCCAGAACACTTAATCAGCAGGAGAGTCTAGTGCTGTAGCCAAGTCATGGCCCCAGCCTGCGCACTTCCAAGATGTTCCACTTCCCATCTCAGCTAGCTGCTGCCTGGGCTTGTGGCGGTTCAGGAATCCCTGCCAGAGTCTTTGTCATCGTAGTTGCTTTGACCTGGGACATGATGTATGCTCCATCCCAGATGCATGGTCACACCAACCAGCAAGCCACCATACCTCCATTTCTCCTTTTTGGTGGATGCAGACCAAATAAAAACACCATTCTGTAAAGTGAAAGTAGGAAGGACTCCTTCTATACCACCCCAGGGGGAAAAAAAAAAATCACTCATCAAACCTCTGTGCTTCAGGTTTAAGAAAATTTAACTTTTATCTGAGGACAGCCAGGTAGCATTCCTTAATCTTTTTCCAGGATTACAGGTTTCTCTGCTGATGCTTGTGAAGACTAATGCTTCAGTATCTGTACATATATATGCAGATACATATAGGCACCATATCTACCCAGATTGCCTACAGTAAAAGTATCAGGGCATGTTTTGTTGGGCTTTTCCTGGGATGCATGAAGTGCTGTCACTGGCAGGAATGAATACATACCTATGTTGCCTGACTCAGATGAGCTGCCTACAACAGAAGGATTTTTCCCTAGGAAGCCATATGATCATGGTGTTCTGCCTCAGTATGTCCCAGAGCCGTGTAAACTGAGCTTTCCCTTCCAACAAGGTGCTCAGGAACTCTTTGAGCACCAGGAAGGAATTTCTTGCCTGTAGGGCAGGAGAGAGACTAAACAGGCAGCACATGAGAGATCCGGAGAATGTGATGACAAAAGCAGGAAGCTGAGAAAGGAGGTTCAGCAGAGTAAATGGGTGCTATCCCAGAGGGAACAGTGCTCCAGGGCAAAGCGAGCGGATCCCCCCTGCCTGTGTGCATTTCTGTGTAAAGGAGATCAGCCAGACAACAAAAAGGGCAGACTCATATCCCCTACTACATCCTCAGCATGTGCTGCTGCTTTTTTCTTCTTTTTTAATAGAACCAGACTTGCAGTCTGTCTTTCATATGCCTTCATCAGGAGAAAACACACCGCATGCTCAGCCCTGAAGAGCATTTAGTGGAATTTTATGGACTGCAAGAAACACTGTATCACATTAGCAGAATTCTTCCCTGTTCCCAATCCCACTCAGCCACTCCTAACATTTAACATTCTCTGCCTCTCTTGCCTTCACTTGCAAGTTCTGCTTGGTTATAAATAATTTCACCAAGTTTAAAGAAAGTTTGGTTTAGGATTTGGGTGTAGGAGGTCCTTATGCTTTAATTTCTTTGGCAAATTGCTACCTTACATTCTGAGGACTTCCAGAAAGAATTGGGTGGAACCAGGGAAATTAATGCTTCTGTTTCAGGAGCCTGGGCACCTGATCAGGAGATCGGGGTTGTAGTAGAGGAAGTGATGCAGAAAATAATGATTTATTAGTCCCCTCCAATGTATGAACAATTTTTTGTTGCAGCAAGCATCCGTTAAGGAATTTGCAGAGGTAGCAAGGGTATTCCTTGGGATTTGCCCCTCTCCATTCTCATGGGCAAATGCAGTATCTGCAGCAAGCCCAGGCAGTGGCTTCCTGATGACGTAGTTTGCCATCTTCATCCCCTGGCTTTCAGAAATACAGTGCAAGCTCAGGATGGAGCAAGCAAGCAGGATCCTGGTCAGTATGTGGAGTCAGGTTTAATACAGCAGCTCTTCAGATGGTTATACAATAATGGCGTGGGGCAGACAGGTGTGAGTTATCAGGTACTGAGGACACAGAGCGACCTCTGTGAACTGACATGGGGGCTGTCTCAGAGAATAATGGCATATGGCAGGGGCCACCAGAAGTGACAGCATTAAAATTAGACGGTGTTCCATAAGGTTCACAGGTTCACAGGTTATTCCGAGTTGGAAGGGACCCCCAGGATCATCTAGTCCAACTCCGTACCAACTAGACCATGTCACTGAGCTCCTCATCGAGTCTTCCCTTAAACACCTCCAGGGATGGCGACTCTACCACCTCCCTGGGCAGACCATTCCAATGAGCGATCACTCTCTCTCTGAAAAACCTCTTCCTAACATTCAGTCTAAACCTCCCCTGGTGTAACTTAAGGCCATGTCCTCTCGTTACGATGTTGTCAGCCTGAGAGAAGAGATCCTCACCCACCTGGCTGCAACCTCCCCGCAGGTAGTTGTAAACAGCAATGAGGTCGCCTCTGAGCCTCCTTTCCTCCAGGCTGCACAACCCCANTGGATGTGGCACCATTCACCAGCACTCTCTGAGCTCGTCCATCCAACCAGTTCCTAAACCAACATAAAATACTTCTATCCAGTCCATGCTCTAAGAGTTTCTCCTGAAGCTTATTGTGGGAAACCGTGTCAAAGGCTTTCCTAAGATCCAAGTACACAACATCCACTGCCTTTTTATCATCAACCAGGCGAGTCACCAGATCATAAAAGGAGATTAGGTTGGTCAGGCAGGACCTGCCTCTCCGAAATCCATGCTGACTAGTTCTAATGTCATGGTCGTTTTGCAGTTGCTGCGTAATAGCACACAAGACTGTCTGTTCCATGACTTTGCCCGGGACTGAGGTCATGGTTAACAGGTCTGTAATTACTTGGATCATCTTTCCTGCCCTTCTTGTGGATGGGTGTCACATTAGCCAGCTTATCAAGGCAGCAATAGTTTCTGTACTTTGTTCTGGACAATTGAATTAGTTAGTTAATTGCCCCTTTAATTTTGTTACCACATGTCTGAATCTATGGTAGATCAGAATGCTGTGGCATTTAAAATACCATCTTCTGAACAGTCAAAAGCTGTTTTTAGGATATGTAGGATAGCATTCAGGATGCCTTGTTTCTTTAGGTAAAGTTATAGCAACTTGTAACTTCATTAGTTGCTGCCATATGACTACCATAAATTAGACACGTTTTGTTTATTGGTAAATTAATTAATTTTTCAACTTTGAGGTTGAAATGGATACTTGATGTATAATTTTTTTCATAAGTCTATAGTGGATTAATTAATTTATCATGAAAGTAAACAGGATATTTCCGTTGTGGTTGATCTGAACTGGTTTTTAAAATTTTCTGTAATTGCTATCACAATTCTATAAAATAATATCATTTTCATAGCTAAAACTGGAGTCAAGGTAGTGCTTAATTTTTAACATCTCTTTCTTATGTATTTTGCCCATGTTACAATTGTCTTATTTAAAGAAGACAAAAAGGAATAATGGTGTTTAATATTTTTCTGTCAGAATTTGAAGTAGCTTTTGCAGTTAACTTTTCCACAGCCTTCATCAAACTGACAGCCTGTATTTTATTATCAGACATCAAATTAATTTCCTGATTTTTCTTAAACCCTTTTTACTGCTGCTAGTTTTGCTCTCATGGATATTCACACCAGGTGCCATGGTGACACATTTCCCATTGGTGCCATCAATACTTTGCATCAATCTATTTTCTTTGGATTGCAATTCAGGAATAGATTTATCCCTTCTTCAGAGGACTCAAGCTGCTTTATAAACCTCTTGTTTTTCTTCAAAATATTCTTGATTAGTCTTTCTAGAAGGCAGACTCTTCAGTGATCACGTATCTTAAATTATTTCATGATATATCACAAGACATGGAGAAAGGACATTGCATATTCTCCAAGCTTACAGCTAAATCATATCGTTCCTTTCTTTTCTGGTACCTAATACATTGATACCATACATGCTATAGCAGGTTCACAGTGAAGAAGAAAATATATTTCTTACGTCAATATTTTTGGAGCATGGCATACAATTGCTGGTTCAGGACATTAGGCTGACTGTACATTAAGCTTCCTCTGGAATTAAGAAGGTTGGTAGAAAAAAATCTAATGCATGCCTTTTCCTCTACGTAGCAGAAAGGTCTTGCCAATAAGTCAGGTTCTAATGGCCCCAGAATGGTTTTCTCCATGGTCCTTTACTTCAGTAATTTCTTAAAATAGAATTAGTTAAATGCTGTAGTGTTTTCTTCTTTGGGGTGGTGCAAGGTTTCTGAATTATTTTCAAGTCAGTCACTTAACATGAAGGCGACTCAAATGTTTGTGGCGGAAGAATTTAGGGAGTTCAATATGTTGCTAGGAAAGAGAAGCAGTAACATGGGGAATACCTTACACTCTAATCATCACCAGGAATTCATGTTATGACACCGCACTGGCTTTCTTGTTTTATGTTTTTGGGAACACAATGCCTTGATAAAACTGATGAACTTAGCAGAGAGTGTTTGAGATTTCATCTCTCCAGGTGATGCTGAGTATTGTCAAAGCTTTTTAGTATCTTCACCTAGGTTATTGTCCAGTTAGAACTTGCTTAAAAGCGTGATAAGATCTCATAAGAGCTAAGTGATAACCTTCTCAGAATCTAAATTGTGAGTTCTCTTCCTGCTCTTTTTTCTTCATATTTAAGCAAATATACATTGTACATTTCTTCTCATTAGAACTACAGTCAGATTTGGAGGTTATGATGGTTTTTTCAGTTCTTATGCCCTTATTTCTATTAGTAGTTTTGTGAAGGTTTTTTGAAGAGATCTGGTGAAACTGTCTGCAAACATCAAAACCAAATCCCTTTTGGTTTTTAGTTCATCTCTCATCCTCAGAGGATGCAAAGAGTGATCATAGGGGCCTTATGGAAGAATGTTGACTAAAGTGTGGGGAGGGTAGTTAAAAACTTGGGCCTGTGAACTGAGAGAGGAGGTTGACTAAAGTTGAGTGCAGATTGGAGGAGGCTTTAAGATTCACATTTTTTTATGTGGCTGCCTGAATAGTCACATCCCCTATGGATCACATCCCCCGCAGTGGACACATTTCATGTCCATTGCTTTCTGAAAAAATGTTCCTTTTTCCTTCATGGCAGTCTCCGTATGCCATTGCCAGTTCAATTTACAGAACCAAGATTGCCGCCTATGCTTTTGGTGGAAATAATGGCGAGTGCAAAAGAGAAGAAATGGTGCTGGTGTATATAGCTATTGATATGATTTTGTACTTCCTGATGAAAAGCCCTTGTTAGTGGATGGGGAGATGTACAGGGGAGCTGTTGATAACAGCACATTAAATGAAATTGGAACAGCAACATGTAAATCACTCTAAAACTATCTGCCACTGAGTTGGGTTACCTGGCTGTGTCCCTTGTCCTTTCAGACTGACTAGTTCCACAAGTCAGCCCCTATGGGAAAGAGTTCCTGGCAGCAGAGACCTTGGGGGTTTCTTCACACCTCCTTGTAATCATAACATAGTACCGTGAAGAGAAGATGAACTAATTAATGAGGTGTCCACATACACAGAGGAGTTCAAATATAAAATTAACTGTATTTATTAAAATGTACATAGACTAATGTTTACAAAGTCTAATGTTTCAGGCGTGTGAGTGGTAACACTAAGTAATAAAATAAGGTCCATTAGTGCTTCTATAAATCAGCCCTGAATTTTACTCTTTACGTAGCATGGAAGAGTTCCAGTAAATGTTAATAGGTTCATCAGACTGTTCTGGGACTAAATCTTTTCCTGTGAGCAGCAGACAGATGATACTCCCCAGCATTTTCAGTGGTTGTTTAGTGTTGGACTACCTGTTCTTCTGATACCTCTTTTTTTCTGCACATAGTTTCACTGAAAGGAAAGGTTAGCTTTTTGAGCCATCAGGACAACTGGTCCCAAGGAAAGAAAGACAGCAAACTCATACTCTTAAATGAATGGTGGAATCTAAAAAAATAGCATCAAGTAGAAATCCCTTTTTAAAATCACAGGTTANCGAGTCCGACTGACCACACTGTTCCTAATACAGGCCAGGATGCCATTGGCCTTCTTAGCCACCTGGGCACACTGCTGGCTCATATTAAGTTTTCTGTCAATCATTACTCCTAAATCCCTCTCCATTTCACCACTCTCCAGCCACTCAATAGCGATGCATGGGGTTGTTATGTCCAAAGTGAAGAACCCAGCACTTAGTCTTGTTAAATCTCATACTGTTGGAGTCTGCCCATTTCTCTAGCCTGTCAAGGTCCCTCTGAAGGGCCCTCCTACCCTTGGCAACATCTGCAAACTTGCTGATGATGGATTCAATTCCCTCATCCATATCATCAATAAAGATGTTGAACAGTGCCGGGCCTAACACTGACCCCTGTGGGACTCCACTAGTGACTGGTTGCTCATTACTCAAGAGTCTGGCAGAGCCACATCTAGTTAATGGCTTCTGTTTCCTACAAATTCTTAATTATAGTCTTTGAAGAAAAAATGTCACAACTGAGGCAGGTGTGCTGCTTAAGGGCTGGCTTCAAATGGGCACCAGAGTGCTGGCGAACAGTCTGGACAAGTTGAAGTGGGACAATTCAATCTGCAAGAAGCACCAGAATTGGTCTGGGAGTCCCAGATTCCTGTCAATCTTACTTAACTGACAGTGTCTAGATCTTTATCTAGTTCAAACTAAACAAACTGGGGAAACAGCAAAGGATAGTACAGGAAAGAAAACTGGTAGTGAATACACTTGCAGCTATTGTGTAGATTTCAAGACATTTTGTCTTCTTATTGCATTTGTGGTAGGAAAAACAATTAGAATGAGACAACAATGACAAATATTGGGAATATTCTAGCAGCATCAAGTTGGAAGTAATATATCATGCCTATAGGACTCATTTGAGGGAATAAATAGTTGTAGGTATTGGAATCCTTTGTGGCATGGTAAGTTTCAATATTTGATTATTTAGACCATTACAAGTATCTTTGATACTGTGTATTTTTTTTATTGTTAGTAGAATAGGTAAGTGAAATCTTTTATTCAATCAAAGTATAGATATTTCTGTCCTGAAAAACTGATGAAACATTGTTCCACAGGGCAATATGCAACTTTCATTGATCTACCCATGGTTAGATCCCATTTGTACAAAAAGATTTCAGTACCTTAGAGCATTGCATCCGCTGAGTTAACTGCATTTCTGATCTTGTGATGCCCTTCTTGAAGGTATAATGTTAAACATTACTCTTTTCTTATCCTGGAGCTGGAATCCATCTTCTTTTCTCTCCCAAAGAGAGGTTTAGAGGGAATCATAGAAGTCTTCAGATAACTAGGTTTGCCATCCTGAACTATGCTGAACATCTTTGGCTTTCATTCCTAGAGGGAAGATGAGAGATTTAGGCAGTAGCTTATTAGGTGTTTACTCATATCACTGAGAGTCTTTTGGGAGGACTACAGTACATTATGTTTTCTTCTGTGGATATGGCCCTTAATCAACAACTTCCTCTCTGTTCTTGGAAGAAAGATAGATTATCTGGTGGATTAAGTCATGAAGTTCCTTTCATTTCAGGACCTTTCTTTGTCAGGCCATTTGAAAGAGGTAAGAGGTACACTATTTTGGGGGAAACAGAGCTTGAGAAGGCTGGATGCTTATGTAGTTCCAATACGTAGAATCTTCTCCTGCCTTCCCCTGGCTTATTTTTATTTCTACAGAACGCTTACACATCAAGCTGGGAATGTGCAGCTATAGATATTCCTTCAGCATTTCCTCATTGCAAGTTGTAGTATACAGTTGAAGTGGTGGGCTGGCCTTGAGCAGCTGCCAGGCACCCACCCAGCCTCTCTCTGCCCTCTCAACAGCACAGGGGGAGAAAATGCAATGAAAAAGCTCAAAGATTGAGATAAAGAGAGGGAGATCACAAAGCCAATGTATCATTCACCTATGTTCAGTTCTGATGCCCTCTGCCAGCAGAAAAATATTTCTGTCATGAGGGCAAGAAAGTAAATGAAAAAAATTATTGCACGCTACAGCCCCAGGGGTTCCCAATCTATTGGGATTGCAGAAAACCAGGTATCAATTTGTTATGCCTGTAAAAAAAAGTTCCAGTGGTTAATGTTGGTCAGAGCTGCTCGAGAACACTTAACACCTCATCAGCTAAAGAAGAAAATAAGTTGTCTATTAGAGGAGAGTTGTGTTTTACTTATTATGCTGAAAATACAGACAAATATGAAAATAAGAAAACAAGTGTCCCTCGTACCAATCTCATTCTGGCTCTCACTCAGACTTACCCTGTGGCATTCTGTGAAGGCTGGGGAACTAGTTCAAAAAATGCTGCCTCCTATTTATGCCTCCTGCTAGTTTGCCAAATGGAGTTTGAGGCTGTATCTGGCCACAGGAGCCAGAAGTTCTACTCCATGTGACTTTGCTTCCCATATTCTGTCGTTTGGAGTCAAACATTCCTAAATGGACTAATCAGTTCACTCTTTATTTACCCTGGCTTTCTTGCCAGGGATTTTTTCTTTTGAGATAGACCCTTTCTCTCTTTACATTTTTTCTTCTGAACATATCTCCTGTTACTTAGCTTACTCCAAGAATGCAATTTCTGGCTTATATGAGATATATCTGGCATAACTCACAGTTCTTCTTTCCCTGTTGTTTGAGATACGAAAATCAAATGCAGCAAATTACTCCTTCCCCTTTGCTGATATTGTCTTCTTTTCTGAACTGTTACAATAAATAATTTACCATGAATCATATTCACTGTGCACATATCTTAGCCACCTCTTTATCCTGAGTTCTCAGCTTTTCATATACATATTATGACTAACTTAGTGGACGTGAGAGCACTTATATTTCCCTGGATGCAGGAACCTGGATGAAATGACTCAATCCCATCTCAGGGCAAGCCTGGGCCTGTGTTTGTCTTACTCCATGGCATCCTGGAAAGGCTTAGGCTTGTGGTCCAGTGGGGTGACAGGGCGTAGCAGGCTTTGGGCAGGGTCCACACCTGGACAGCCAGGTGATAGTGCAGTTGAAGCATACCATTGCTACCAGACTTGATGTAGCTGCAGAGCCATAGCAAGGCCATATTACTAGTATAAATAAGAGATTCTGCATTTAGAGTGATTTTTTTCAAAATAACTTCTGCATTTTCAAAATACCTTTGCTGTCTGCCCCTTTATCAGTTTTGATGCTTCTGCTGTCGTAAGTCTCAAATTTGAAATAAATCAATTGGAACAGCTCAGTAAATCTTTTTTTTTCTTGTGTTTGATTTTGCAGATGGTGTAGTAGCTGAAATTCAGAAAAAGATTAGAGAAGCTTTTGAGGTGTTTGACCATGAATCCAATAAAACTGTGGATGCCAGGTTTGTAAATATATTCACAAAGAAATATTACAAGATCAAGTATGTAGATAAATAACTCCCTAAACTGGTGTCTGCTTTACCAGAACATGCCATTGAAACAGTCCTTTTGTCTCTCTTTGACAAGTGTGTCTGTGATGGGTTGACCTTGGCTGGACACTAGGTACCCACCAAAGCCACTCCATCATCCAGTGGGGCTGAGGAAATACAGCAAATGGCTCATGAGTCAAGATAAGGACAAGGGAGGGATCACTCACCAAGTACCATCATGGCCAAAACAGAATCACAGAATACTACGAGTTGGAAGGGACCCACAAGGATCATCTAGTCCAACTCACCAGCTAATGCCCGTACAGAGACCGAATGCACACCCTAGAGTGGTGAACATAAACCTAATTACCTCACAGGCTCACAGGCCACTCCGAGCCAGAAGGGACCCACAGGACCATCCAGCCCAACACCCTCCCCAGCTAGACCATGTCACTAAGCTCCTTATCCAGTCTTTTCTTAAACACCTCCAGGGATGGCGACTCCACCACCTCCCTGGGCAGTCCATTCCAATGAGCGATCACTCTCTCTGTGAAAAACCTCTTCCTTACATTCAGTCTAAACTTCCCCTGGCTTCATTTGGGGAAATTAGTTTAATTTATTACCAATTAAATTAGAGTAGGAATAATGAGAAGTAAAAATGAAATCTTAAAACACCTTCCCACCCACCTCTTTCCTTCCTGGGCTTAACTTTATTCCTCATTCCCTATGTCCCCCCGCAGTGGTGCAGCGAGATGGGGAATGGGGGTCAGTTCATCACACGTTGCTGCCACTCCTTGCTCCTCATGAAGGGGACCCTTCACACTCTTCCCCTGCTCCAGTAGTGGGGTTCCTCCCCCAGGAGACAGTCCTCCATGAACTTATGCAATGGTTCCTTCTCATGAGCTGCAGTTCTTCACTGACTGCTCCAGCATGGGTCCCTTTCCATGGGATGCAGTGCTTCAAGAACGGGTTGCTCCAGTGTGGGTTGCTATGAGGTCACAAGTCCTGTCAGCAAACCTGCTCAAGAGTGGGGTCCTCCTCTCCATGAGCTCACAGGTCTCACCTCCCTAAACTGGCATCTACTTTTCCAGAATGTAATTGAACCAGTCCTTTTGTCCCTGAGTGGATAAATATATCTTTGCTTGTTTAAGACATTTTGTATTGTTCAGTGGTTGAAGACTGAAATTGGCTTGAGAGAGGAACACTGGGACTGGTAGCATAAAGAGGCAGGAGGAAATTGCAGCTAGACAGGAAGTCTAAGGCCATGGTTATTGCCAACCAAGAAGTCCCTGCTCTGATAGCTCATTTGGCACGAAGGGACTGGATCCGTTATGAAATTCCTCACTTTCAGGATCTCCCAGCACATCAAGGGGTGTCCCTGCCAGTGTGTCACAACTACCTGCACTCAGTAGGTGTCCTCAATAGCAATGCATCCTTCCTCTGGGGTGATGTGGAAGATGGATATTTCTTTGGCAGGGAGATAGTTTTAGGAGACTTGAAGGAAACTTGCCTATAATTTAGTTAGGAATAATAATAATGAAAACAATAACAACAATAATATAAAAAATAACGTAAAGATAATCATACTTGAGTTCACCAAAAGGATATTTAGCCCAGTACCCTCATTTGAGCTACCATTAATTTCTTGCAGGAGGAATATAGGGAATTGAACAAATCTGCAATATGTGTTTCTTGTTGGTTTTGTACAGCTCCTACATTGATTTGAATGGCTTGTGGTTTGTTTTTTTTCTATCCTATGATCAATAGTGAACACTTGTTCTCTATTAATCTTCTCATTAGTGATTTCATACCTGGTTGTCACATTTGTCTTCCATCACAGTAGTTTGAGGATGAAGAGTCTGGATGTTTTTAATCTCTTAGGAGATGCTATTCCATAGCCCCAGCCATTCTTTTTTTGTGCTTCTTCTTGTTCAGCTTTCTCCTTTTAGAAATGGAATGACCAGAACTGGGGGAATGGGACGCACAGATGGGAGTCTGGAGGCAAAACTACATGCACTTTATCTTTAACAGGCAGTGTTATGGAAAAACAGACAAAATATATGTCTGAGCAAGAAGGTGGAAGTTCAGTGGAAGATAAAAACACGGACTGTTACATGATCAAGGCGTAACTGGCTACAAGATACAAAGCTAAAGGATGTCAAATTTAAAAGTTCCTCAATAATCTTAACTCTAGCATTTTTAAAGTTTGAATGTTCAACAGTACTACTTAATTTTAACATAAACACTCATACACATAGCTCTGGCTTTTGTTACAAAATACATAAAACACATTTATATCTCACATAGCAGGTTCTTATAAGCTGTTATAAAAGTTTACTGGAGTAATTTTTCATATTTCCAATTAATATTTTCAAAATAATATCACCAGAGCTTTTAATTAAAAATAAATTACTGAGTATAAACATTGCAAAGGTGTATGAGAACAGGTGAAATTGTTGTCATTAGGCATTCTTCATGACGCTGAGTTGCAAAATATCTTTTAATGTTCCAAACACCTTTCCTACGTTATAGAACGTAGGTGAGAAAGGTGAAAATTATTAGTGTGATGGTTTTAGCAATGCATACTTACTAGTGCCTCTGAATTTAAGAAATTGCAAATTCTTCATTGAAGTAATGATTTTTCAGCTATACTAGATAGGGAGAATTTCAGGATATGTCTCCAGACTTGATATATGTAATTGCTGTTCCCTTGTCCATAGGGCTCTTTGGGGAAGAGCGATCACTTAAATCTCTTGGCCTGTGCCTGATGCCTGGGGGCTACTGCAGTGCCCCCCAGGTGCCTTGCTCTTGATGGGTCCTGGCTGACTGGCCCCCATGCAGAACATTCACCACTAGCCCCAGCCCTGGGGAGCCCCTGGTCCTCACTGAATCATGACATACTCCTTGCTTATTTCTTTGCCATTTACATCTTCAGAGTTGGCTAAATAGCTGTAAAATTTTCTACACCCTTCACTTCATTATATCATAGATACACAGCTCGAGAAAATGTTACAGTGAAATGATACAAATAGACTTATAAAAATATATTGAGACAGGAGACATCCAAAAGTCTATTTAACATAGTAAATGCACAATTTCACATTAATGTTTATCATAGTACAGTTAAAGACCGTTCATTGTCTAATTATTCCTAGGTTTATATTGCAGAGCTGTATCATAATAATGGGATTATTAATGGCTGATTATCCTGTATCAGAAGGTGGCAGCACAGCACAATTCTTAGCCACAGTTGTAGATGTATGAATGTTATTGCCTGAAATATCAGATACCTGTGAAGAAAATGGAGAATTACACTGACTTGACAGGCCAGCATTGGTAGTGCATGACTCCTAATGCAAACACAAACTAGTAAGAAATTAAGCGTAAGAAAGATAAGACTGTTTCATGCTGCTTTCAACATACTCTCAGTCAAGGACTACTGTGATTTTGCAAATCTGGCCATTGAAAGTGTTATATGTAGGGTGAAAACTATGACCTAAGATTTTATCGCATCTGTGTTACAAAACTTGTATGATCATAAACTTGATTTTAGATGGTGTTTTTGTATTCTAGAAACTACACAGAGAACCTGAATGAAGTGAGAGGAAGTAGCTGACGGCAAAACACAGTCTCCTATTAGGGTCCTTTAAACTGTGTTTAAGGGAGTCTCAAATGTGATTTTTTTCCACCAGAGACAGTTCAAACAACAGCCTCATGTTGGCACACATGCGGACTGCCACATACAGCAGCCAGCAAAGCCAGATTTTGCAGGCTCTGCTAGGACCTGGCTTACCTTAGTCATGTCACAGTTTTGCTGGATGTGAGTGAGGTGAGGCAGGAGGGTGATGGCAGCCTTCCTACCGCTGGCAGTCGGTGAGAGTAGGAATAGTGTGGCATAGCAAGGAGGCAGGACTTGTGTTGGATGTTCTGCTGGGGGAGGTGGGAAATATTTACAACTATCTTGCAGCTGGAAAAGGTGAGGGAGTGCATGAGTGAGAACAAATGCAGTACAGTAATCCCTCGAATTTCATGGGGGTTCAAGACCACAGGATTGCCAAAAACGCCGGATTCCTTGAAGAGCAGCAGATCATACATATGCAAATAAGCCACTTCCATCACCCCACCTCCCTCAGCCTCAGAGTGCCCGGGAGTGCTCCCCATGCCCTGGGACAGAACATGGGAACGACGGGGATCTCTTCTGCCCCTCCCCACCTGGGGAGTTCCGGGGAGTCCACGAGGTTCCCTGCAGGTGCGCTGCTGCTGTGGGGAGTTCCCAGCTTTCTCTGCTGCTCTCTGGTGCCAACCTGCCACGGCATGGTGCTGACCCGCTGCGGTGGTGGGGTGACGGGCCACAGTGGCTGTGGTGCGGGGGCCCGGGACCCCAGGGGTGACCGCAGTGGCAGCATCACTGGCTGATGGGGTCCCAGCATGGCCCTCTGGCAAGCAGCTATAATAAGCCGTTGACACTGTGTTATAAACCTTCCCTGTCATATAACCTCTCCAGCACTCATAAGGGAGTGAACTCTGGGCAGTCCCCAAGAGCAGGAGATGCTGGCCCCAGCCCCATGGGCATGCCAGTCCCACCCCCTGGTGCAGCAGAGGCACTCCGTGCTTGTGCACATGAAAAAATGCTGTGAAGAATCAAGGGAAGACTATGGCGTCTTCACTGGAAAAAATATGCGAAAATGTGAGGGTGTGAAACTCGATGCGCAAAGAGGTGAGGGATTCCTGTATATCCATACTAGAAATAGGATCCATGGACAAGGTTTATGTCTAAATGTCTGACCTCTATGATGCCAACAACCTTTCACATCCACAGGGGCAGGGTTTCATTTGAGTAGATAACCTCATTTCTTAACAACTGAATGTGTGGGATTGAGTTTTGCTTTGTAACTAGTTTTGTGTAGCCATCCTTCTCCTCTCTTTTGTCTGTTGTAGTGCTTCTTACATGTTTTCAAACAGAATGGGAAGTCCTCGGGACCTGTCTGATGAGGTGAAAGACATAATTTTGGATGTGCTTGATTTGCCACATTCAGGCCTTATTGTTATAAGATTTTACAAAAGTCATTGCTCCTTATATCTACCATTTTTATTAGACAATCTGATTTTTCCACCAAATGGAAAAATTCACCACTTGAGAAGATGAAGAAACGACAGAGGTTTGGATCATAGGAACCACCAGCACTGTGAATAAATATTCAAATGTGCTTAAATTTCTATGTTTAATGGGATTGTAAATCACAAGCAATATTGATGCTTCTGTTATTATGTTTTTAATCATACTGTAAGTCTTATTAAAGCTTTTTTACAGCTTTACAGTACTTTTGTTTTTTGTTTGTGGCATTTTTCATCTTAAACTGTTCCGAGGCATTTCTGTTTTGGTCTGATTTTATTTAGAGCCTCAGAACAGCTGCACCAGGTTCAGCAGCTATATATTCAAGCTATGAATATATTTGCAGCATAAACAGAGTAGTGATAAGCCACTTCGTCGTTCTGTTTAACTCTTTCAGAGCACAGGAGGGACATAGCAGGGCTGCCTTCTTCCTGACCTTTTTTATTTGTTCTTTAATGGAGTTGCTGAAACATCATCTAAAAAGTCCACATGCATATGTTTGGTTGTGCTCATGTACTTGTATGTGAATACTCCTATCTGCAAGCTCTGAGCTGGTGTCTGGATTCTTCACAGACACTTTCATATTGCCGTCTTATTGACAAAGATGTTCCTTCTTTCTTTCAGAGATATTGGTTGTGTTGTGAGGTCACTGGGTTGCTTCCCAAGTGAGGCAGAACTGCATGAACTGCTTACAAAGGCAAGTGTTTAGATCTTCTGTATTTTTTTCAGTCTTGAACTTGCACAAGTTTGGCCCTTCTGCCTTGCTGAGTGAGAAAACCAAGCTCTTTTCCCAGATGTTGGAAGTGTCATAGAAGTGTTTCAGGCAGACAGGCAGTCTCACAGGTTGCTCTGAAGCAAACCTTTAGGCTGATAAAGTAACAACATTGATGGGTTAAAGTGAGGAGACTTCGACTCTCGATTACCCCAGAGGGTCTCTGTGGCACTGTGCTAAGGTGGAAGGGCAATTATAGCAAATGAAGGAAAAATTGGTTTGGACTGCTGAAACAAATGTCCTGAACCTCAGTCAGATTAGAATATCTAAAACCTAACCATCTCACTCTTCAGGACATGCAATGGACACACACTGATTAGGTAATAAAAATGAGTTCTTGAGCAGGTTTTAAATTCAAAAAATACACATAGGGAAGGCCTGTGACTTTTTTTTTTCCACTGGGTCCCATTCTTGCAATTTTATGGCCAGGCATTTCAACTTTTTGTCCTTCATGAGGTCTCTCCCAATTGTGAGATTTCTCAGTAAGTAATCTTGGTTACTTAAGCCTGTAAATCAGGACATAAAACCTCACAAGACCTAGTGGTCCTCCCATTCTCCCATTGATAGGCAGTGGTAAGGAAATTCAATCACATTTCTCCATAATCTTTTCCTACTCTAATGTTTATCTCCTTACCTCATGCTTGTAAGAGAACAGATGATGTGCTGGAACCTTGGCAAGGTATACAGTTATAAGGTATACACATTCGCTGGTTACAGGTCTTGTGGGAGTATTGCGAATTGCCCAATCCGCGAGCATGATTATACACATAGGCCACACTCATCTCCCTGCCTCCTGCATTTTAGGCACCTCCCCAAGGCCTCTCACAGCACAGGGGAGCAAAGGGAACAGTTTCTGAGCCCTCTCCAGCTCGGAAGACCCCCAGAGAATCCCTGGGCTTCCATTTGGCCACGCTGCCGCTTTTGCTGCTGCTGCTGCTGGGCCACTGGCACCGTGCATGATTGCATTGCTGCCATGGTGGGGAAGCTCACCCCAGGGCTGCAGTGGGGCAGGGGCTTGGCAGTCCCTGCTTGCACTCCACAGGTGCTCCCTGGAAAGGTGCTGGTGGGAACAGATGCTCGAGAGCACTGCATACTGGGACATCGCGGTGGAAGAAGCGGTTGGACACCCCAGTCCTGGCACACATGGGCAGGACTGAGTCTCTGTCCATGCAGGCAGGGCAGAGGGGAAGGGGAGGCTAGCTCATGCAACAGTCCTTGTGGAGGAGGCTGCAGCACTGTGGGAGTGCTTTCCCTAGGGCTATGTATATTACCAGGTATGCCAGGCACCAGGCGTGCAGCCTCTTGGGGCACAGAACGCTTGGCGCTTGCTTTCCGCCGCAGTTAGCATACCTTCTGCCATGGGCATCACGTCCCCCGCCTGTAGCTATGGAAACAGTAACACAGACACACACATACAGACAGTCCCCGATCGCAGTCCGCAGGCACTCCCCGGAAAGGCACTAGTGGGAACAAATGCTTGAGAGCGGCTCACACCGGGACACCTGGGGAGAGAAGCGGCGGGACGCCCTGGTCATGACACCGGTGGCGCTGTGGGTGTATACACTGCATGTTATAAGCCTTCCCTGCCTTGTAACCTCTGCAACACTCAAGGGAGTGAACTGTGACTGTGCCCAGCGAGCAAGAGGCACCACCCCCTTCCCCACGGGGGCATGCTCTGCAAATAGCCAATTAATATTTGCTGAGAAATATTCCACGAATCTGTGAAGACATGAATCAGTAGGTGCAAATATGCGAGGTATGACTGTAGTTAATAAATGGGATGAAGAAGTGGGAAAAGGACTTCACATTCTTTTTGTAAATGGTCATGCTGCCTTAAGGAGTGGGTGATGCTGGAACTGGAAGATGGGGTAATGATTTTTCTCCTTTTCATGTGTAGGTTAATATACTGGGAATTGATCTTTCTTTCCGTGTTCTTCCTGCCCGAACAAAATTTTGGATGGTTGCAGTAGTAGTCTCTCCTCAATAGGTTTGTCTGGTCTCTTGTAGATCAGAATTTTGTGTGAGAAATCTTTTACTGAGTCTTGTGAAAACGAGGCAGCTGCTTCAGATGAGGAAGTGCAATGAACCACCAGAGGAGAAAGCTCTTTTAACATGATACTGCAATCTGTCTGCTCTGGTTCTGTGCTCTCAGTACCAGATTGTCCCAGCTCCCACTGACAAAACAAGACAAAGTAGAAAGAGAAATTATGGTTCTTAATATAGAAGTCTTGGCTTGAGACAGTGGGGGTTCACTTATCACTTCTTGGATGAGAGGCCGTTAGAGATGTAACAGGATTTATTTAAAAAAAAGTATGCATGAAAATATATGTACACCCGGGAAATAAAAATAAAATAGAACCCCCCAAACAAGCCCCCCGACGGCCTGTACACCCCCAACACAAGGTGAGACCCTGTCCCACACCAAAACACCAATACCCCAAACCCCAAAACGGATAAAAACTTTAATGAAACGATTCAAGCAGCAGGAAGAATCCAGGGTCCACTGGCTGGCATCAGGGAACAGGATACAATCTGCTGCCATGGGAACAGATGTCAGCTGGAATACTAGGAAAGGTGAAGAGTTTCACGGAAAACGGCTAGATTTGGCACAGCCTCTCTCTGGAACCAGTCCGAGGGGAAGAGAGAGTGACTGCCGCCTCCTTGGAGTAGTTAAACCCGTGCACCCTGTCCTCCCCGGTGGCCAACCAAATGCAGCCCTGGCATGTTAAGAGTCCTGTCCTCATTTCTGTTTGCTCTGGAAGAGACGATGGCTTACATCACTGCGCAATGGCATCCTCCATGGCTGGTATTCCATGTGGCTGAAACTTGAGTGAACCCACTCTGTCGCCTGCGTGCTGCCACCACTCATGTGCCACAGAGGGAAATGCACCTGGTGCCGGCAGTGCAGGCTCCAGTGAGGCTGCGGGCAGGTCCCCTCCCTGCTCACACACGCCAAGCCAGGGGGAGGGAAAACGCACCCCTTGCTGTCCACAGCTCTCCCACAGGCCAGGCTGGCAGCAGCACCGAGCGGTGGGGACCAGCTGCCAGCCCTGCCGGCCAACCCTGCGTCATCTGATAAAAGAAACGGCTGCCTCAGTTCACCCCAGGAGGGAAAAATGAAAAAAAAATCAAACCAGGTATATTTTGCAAACACTAATCCATGACAATATATGATATTTTTAGTGTCCAAGTAACTTTTCTTCACAGCAAATGAGCAGTGCAACTGACTCAAGATAAAGAATTGTGAAAAAGAAGGGGATGCTTTGACTACCCCTTCAATTTCAGAGGAATCAGGAGAGTTTAAGGCATGGCTCCACCTCCCAAAAAGATTATACTATTTTTTGCCTCCCAATTTTGAATGTTACTGAAAATTTGAAATAAGTGATATGTAACAAGTACAATGCAATGCAACCATGAGGCAGAAGATTCTGGAGATATAACAGTGTAACATGTATGGAAATGTTACCTGTAAGGATATTAAAGTTCAAATGCTGTAAGAAAAAATAAATTCAACAGTAATAGTTAATTTTAAAGAGCACTGAACTGGAAATTAAAGAGCAAAGAATGGTGCCTGTAAGTGAAATCTTGGCATAGGTTTAGTACCAGAAGAATGCTGTCTTCTTGTAGAACCCTTTGTAGATTATGATAATCACAAATATATCTTAATTTAGATAAGATACCATTATAATTGCCTGTGGTAATACCATTTCATCTTAATCTAGATAAAGTAAAAATTGTGTCTGTTAGCTGTAACTAAGCATTTCCCCAGTATTGTTGCACATCGTAAGCTGTGATTCATGTCTGTTTCTCACTACTTGTGTGTCTCAGTCAGCTGGTCTTCCTATTAGCCTTATTGTAATTAAACTAGCATATACTGGCATCAAATTATTCATATCTGCAAAATCAGCATTCATATATTATCTCTATAAAGTATCATATACTGTTTCCTATATTGCCTTATACTCAGTGTTGTACTTAGTCTTTATTGATGATATGGACGAGGGAATTGAGTCCACCATTAGCAAGTTTGCAGATGATACCAAGCTGGGGGCAAATGTTGAACTGCCAGAGGCTAGGAGGGCCCTTCAGAGGGACTTTGATAGGCTAGAGAAATGGGCAGATTCCAATATTATGATATTTAACAAGTCTAAGTGCCGTGTTCCTCACTTTGGACATAACAACCCCATGCATTGCTATCGGCTGGGGGATGAGTGGCTAGAGAGTGGTGAAATGGAGAGGGATTTAGGAGTAATGATTGACAGGAAACTTAATATCAGCCAGCATATTAACTTAATATGCCCAGGTGGCTAAGAAGGCCAATGGCATCCTGGCCTGTATNCATACTGATTTAAGGAAAATCAGACTCAAGGGTGCTTGCAGTCTATAGAAAGATTTATTTTTACCCTTGAGAACAAGGGAAAAACATCTTTGTGCCAGCAAATAGTTCCCCCCTGCCCTCCTGAGCACCAAAAGGCCAAAAGGCCCAGCCCCAACTCTACCACCATGTTAAGTGCTACTCCTTGATACATATGCATAAACACTTAGTGAATATTCATTTCACCACCATTACATCACAGACTTATACTTTGCTTTAAGCCTTCGAGCAATCACCTCTAGTTGTCTTCTGATGTTTGCATTCTTTCCCTAACAGAATTCTTGCTATCTGCCTTCTTTGTCTCTCTGTTTTGGTGAAAACCCTGTTCTGTTTATAGTTCTACACTGAGAACTGAAAAAATTGGCCAACAATATTCAACCTTAAGTATCAGTCTCTTTCTCTGCCCTTACAGAATCACAGAATCAGTAAGGTTGGAAAAGACCTTAGAGATCATCGAGTCCAACCTATCACCTATTACCTAACCTAGCCAAACCTGTTACCTAACCTGTTGCCGTCCTACAAGCCCCCCCCAATTAATTTTCTAAATCTGATTTATCTACCTATCTCACCAAATCCTTTAAATTTCTAAGTCTCGAAATCAATATCAGCCTACTTAAAATTTAATCTTAAATGATAGGCCTTAAAATGGTGAAAGCTAACCTAAGGGTTGCTACAATGCCTGGAGTTTGATATGCTCCTGTGCCTGGATAACTCTGGAATATGCTTTTGTTTCTTTGTGGCTCAAGTCCCTCAACATCATGTGGACAGAAATAGTGTGGGTGTGAGAGGAGAGATACAAAACAATGAGAGCTACAGTATAATTGCTATGGAAGCTATGGATGTACTCAAAGGAAAGAAATAGAGCAAATCTCAGAGTCTGAAGAAGCAGATATTGTTACTGTGAAAAGAGGAGAAATTACAGGAAATGGAAAACATCAATGAGAAATGAGGATTGGAACAGGAGTGAGCATGAGGAAGGGTAAAAGGATACATATACCTGCAAATCTCAATGCTTACTGATTTGGGCCAAGTTAATATATTCAATTTATCCACATATCTATCTAATTTAGAAATAGGATTAGTTTTAACTGTTCAGGATGTTGCTGGGCCTGTAGAGCCTCCGAAATGGAAGCTGTTTTTCCAGGTCAGAGGAAGCTGAGTTTGCTGATCACCTCCCAGGACTAGGTTTTGCCAGATATTTTGTAACATCTTTTCACTCAAGCAAGCAAGCAAATGGTTCTGTAATAGTAAAAGGTACCATTTGATTTATCAAGAACAGTTTCATTTCCTTGCTAAAGATCGCTTCCTCTAGGCTTACCAAACAGAACGGAAAATGTATTTTTTCAAGCCAATTTCCGCTCTAAAGCAAGAGGTGATGTCTGGCTTCTCTTAGTGCCCAAGCCCCTTCAGGATCACTAGAAGATCATGCATCAGCAGCTGCAGCTTTCCATCTAAGCAACTGGATGTATCAGGAACCAATCCAGCCCTGACCCAACTCCCGAGAGGAAGGTTGCTTACTAAATTTTTCCTGGCTCAGTTAGAAGATTTCAAATCAGTGCCTGTTTCAGTTTTCCTTCAATCTGCGCTGTGTCTCAGAGAGCCTAGCAAGGTGTTGCTGCTGCCATGCGAGACCTCAAGGCATGCATCCAGTTTCAACACAGACAGGAACAGGCTAGCTCCATTAACAGAGCACCTTTTGGGAGAAAAACTTGAAATTTTCAGCAAAAGGCTGCACCCTGACAATAGGGAGCAGTTTTTACTATATTGTTTATTCCCTGCCTTATAATTATTTTGAACTGCCCTTACTGATTCTGCCTGCCTCTCTGGTCCTGAGGACTCTCTTTGGTTATGAAATATATGGAGGCAACAAATTCCATCCTTGAGATGTACTGGACTGGGGCTATGTCCAAGCTAGCCCATTAAACCTGCCCAGGAACATCCTTTGGTGTTGAAGGCAGCTGGCACAGAGCAACTCATGTCAACCCTGGTAAATGTCTTATGCAGAGTGACTGCACAAAGCATCCTTCTGGGAAAACATCCTTAATGTACTAGTCAGGACCTGCTGGAAGAAATGTTCACAGGTTATTCTGAGTTGGAAGGGACCCAGGGATCATCTAGTCCAACTCCCAAGAGAGCACCCACCAAGGGACTGAACCCAGAAGTGTGGAACCTTGGGCACCATGCTCCATCCATCTGAGCCTCCCATCATCTAAGCCATGTCACTGAGTTCCAATGAGGAATCACTCTCTCTGTGAAAAACCTCTTCCTAACATTCAGCCTAAACCTCCCCTGGTGCAGCTTGAGGTCATGTTCTCTTGTTCTGATGCTGGCAGCCTGAGGGAAGAGATTTACACTCAACCCGACTGCAGCCTCCCCTCAGGTAGTTGTAAACAGCAATCAGGTCACTTCTGAGTCTCTTCTCTAGGCTGAACAACCCCAGCTCCCGCAGTCGCTCCCCACAGGGCTTGTCCTCCAGTCCTTTCACCATCCTTGTTGCCCTTCTCTGGACCCTCTCAAGCAGCTCAACATCCTTCTTAAACTGGGGAGCTCAGAACTGCACACAGTACTCAAGATGTGGTCTGACCAGCGCTGAGTACAGGAGAAGCATAACTTCCCTAGTCCTGCTGGCCACACTGTTCCTGATACAGGCCAGGATGCCATTGGCCCTCTTAGCCACCTGGGCACACTGCTGGCTCATATTAAGTTTTCTATCAATCATTACTCCTAAATCCCTTTCCATTTCACCACTCTCCAGCCACTCATTCCCCAGTCAGTAGCGATGCATGGGGTTGTTGTGTCCAAAGTGAGGAACCTGGCATTTAGACTTGTTAAATCCCATAATATTGGAATCTACCCATTTCTCTGGCACAGGCCAAAATCGTGTCAGGAACATGCCCATGGTTTGCCAGAATGGGTGGCCACATTACATTTCTCGGGAATGTTGCAGATCCTGATAGACTTTGCTAGTATGAGTTCAGTCTCAATGTTTAAACGTCTGCTGAGTTATAGCGGGAGTTAAGATCAGTTCCCCCGTGTCCGGCTCCTTTGTAAGAATGGTTTCGAAGCACAAGAGGGCAGTATTGAGTTGTTGGAAGTGTCTGTAATAGCAGGTCTGTGTTTTCCCTGGAATATTATTTCTTCCTCGAATTTCTTTCTGTTTGATCACAAATGTTCACTTACTTGTTATGGTGTCAGGTGATATTAAACACCTGATATAGATATTTAAAGTCTAACTCTCTAATTTTAATGCAGGGACCATGCCAGTTTTCTGGGTTTTGTGTTAGTTTGCTATAATTAACCCTGCCATATAATAACCCTGCCATAATTAAGTTATATTTTTAGGTAGAAGAAGAAGAACCTGATGGATTCATTCATCTTGAAAAATTTATTCCAGTGATGACAAAAGTACTGCTTGACAGAAGGTAATGGAAAGTGAATTCTATGTGTCAGTAGTTTATTCCAGATTGACAGAGTTGATTCTGAATAAATATATCTATAGAAATTTTATGCAACTGGAAGAAATACAGATTTTCTTTTCCATTTAAACTCAGTTTATGTTACCTAGATAGATTTTCTTTCAAAATTACTTTGTCTACATAAAATTGTGTTGTACTGATAATATAAATAATACCATCTTGTAATCATGAATTGTGATAACATGTACCTTTTGTATTTTTAATGCGAATCAGAATTAACTTGCTATTGAACATGCTTTGTGTATCTCTAAAGTATTTTGTATGCAAATTAAGGTCATAGCTATTACTTTCTCTAAACATAAAGGGTAACACTGAGAGCATAGTCTGTTACAGTATATTTTAAATAAGTTGTATAAATAAGCTTTATGTTCATGTCTCAAAGTGACTACTAGGTATAGTTGAATGTGTACAATTAGCACTCTAAAAGACTGCTGATCTAAAAGTCTTGAACAAAATCTCTGTTCATTATACAAGGTGCATAGAAGTCTTTGCATGTACACAGAAACTTTTGCTATTTTGACATTCACACTAAAGCAAGACTACTTACAGGTAGTTTATCTTTCCTTTTAAAATGGTACCCAAGGCTTTTGAGAAACTTGGTCTTGTCCAATACTGAGAAGTTATTTTGCACATAGAGGGCCTTTGGTAGGAGGATGAAAGACATGAAATAGCTGTGGCTCCAGGCTGATGTTTATCCTTTCACACAATGATACCTTGCTGCTCTGGGCTCTCTGCTCCTCCGCAACCCCTCCACACAAACATACACACATACAAAAAGTCCCCAAACCCTACACACTTTCCCGGGGCTAGTGCAGGCTTATCAAGACCCACTTTATCTTTTGGGGCTCTCTGTCCATAGTTCACTTATCCAAGGGTGCATGAGATTTGGATCACAAAAACGAAGACTTCTTAGAACATTTGATTTTTAGATGATAAATGACTGAGGCGTGTCTGGACAAAGCAGTCAAGGGGTTAGAAACTCCCTGGATTCAGATCCTTCTCTTCAGTATTCTGGGGGGTTGGTGAGAGTCTGCTGGGATATGGAACCTCTCTGTTGCTGCACAGAGCTTTTCCATCTCTGAAATCAAGCATGCATATGTATGCACACATCAGCCCGTTCTCTCATCTCTCTGAAATTGTTAGTGACAGACCTTTTCTTTATAGCTACCTGCCTCCTTTGCTCATTGTCAGCTCATTAGATTGGCCAAGTCCCACAGGTGATCTGTTGCTTAGTTATAGGTTGGACTTGATGATCTCTATGGTCTTTTCCAACCTTACTGATTCTGTGATTCTGTGATTCTGTTACCAGCATACCTGGACAAAACTTTGTTTGCTTGGTTTGACCATCTTCTGTCCAGTGCATTGGCTATGTGGAGTGATCCAGCCTTTGTTGATTCCTACTCAGCCAGCCCAGACATGCAGAAGCCATTCATCTGGCTCCCCAGAATAAGGGAAATTAAACACAAAATTAAACATAGTACAACCAAAGATGTCAGAGTTAAATACGTATACGGACAGTCCCAGAAAGTCAAGCTGGAATTAAATGTTTGATAGACAAACTTAGTAAAATTCTCATAGAAAATAAGTTTTACTTTTCCTTTAGTACTCATGTTCTGTTCTTTCAGAACACAGGCAAACAGTAACTTAACTTTTCTGATTCAATGATTTCAGCTACTGGCCTATTCCAGAAGATGTTCTTCTACATGCATTTGAGGTCTGTAACTAAATATTTAATTACGTATATTTCTGAGAAGAAGTTGCTGTTTCTTGATACAATATGGTTAAACCCACAAGTTTTATTCTTTTTCTTTAAAGGCTTTGGATGAGAATAAATGTGGATATATTACTAAAGAGGACCTGGTCAAATATATGACTGAAGAAGGTAACATGATCTCTGGAATATGAGTATTTAAGCAAAAAGCATTACATGTGTATATGGTACCCTGGTCCTTATTCTGCAAGACAAAGCCTGAAGCAGTAGATACATTGTCTTCAAACACAACTGTTGCCATGATGAGTGCCTGCAGACTGGAACATTACACTGGTGAATAATGCAGGGAAAAAAAAATTATCTCCCTACTTGCAGACATTTTAAGGTAGATATCTGTGCTTCCTAAGGATGTGACTCTCTTCTGTCCTCCTGTAAAATTGTAGCTTAGATTTCCAGGTGTTTCAGGTAGTTTCAGTGCTCATTCATTCTTGCACTATCTTGATCTTAATTCTACAGCTGTATGCAAACAAAGAGATTCAAAGGCAAGATTGAAGTTGTACATCCTATAATCCTCAATATCCCTCAAAGAGCCTGTTTTCCTTGCATGGCTGACTCATGCCCGCCTGCCTCAAGTACAAAACAGTGTGAAGGCTTGGCTCAAGACATTGCTTCAGATGGTAACCGGGTGCTCAAAGAGGGATGAAATAGGCCATCAGCACCCTTGAAGCTCCTAAAGGGGAAAAAGTCTTCCATGATGTAAACACATCATTGTCAGGGATAGCCAAATGAGAGATAATAATAATGTACACATTAGAAATATTCATTCTGTCAAAATTTTTTTTTCAAAATCCCTATGGCAGAGAGGAATTTTGGAGTCTGTGAACTGGAAGATCAGAAGATCCAGATCCTTTTCCTTAGACCGGCTCATGTGGTTTGCAGAACTTAGACTGGCTAAAGTGAAGGAATCAGATCCTTAGTTTTCCTCATTTTCTTTTCTGTGTGAAAACCCAAAGGAGATCCTTTCAAGGGAAAAGCAGTGTAATTTGCCAGTCCTGGAAAGAATACTTACCACGACAAAATGTTATTCTCTGCTGTCTTTCAGGTGAGCCCTTTACTCAAGAAGAAATGGAGGACATGCTCTCCACTGCTCTGGATCCAGAAACAAATGTTGTTCACTACAGAGACTACCTTTCAAAGATGGTAGTAGATGAAACTAAGATGTTCCCCTTTCATGTTTGAAATGCCTTTTGGTAACTACACTGTAGCTTGGCAGACAGCTGGATTATGTATTTTAAAGTATAACATGGCTCAGCTTGTGACCTGCTGCTTATAATGAAAATAAAGTCTGTGTAGTTATATTTCCTTTGGTTCTCTAAATATATCTATCTATATCTATCTATATCTATAAATATATTAACACCTGGGAAAAAAGCTCTTGACAGAAATACTGTGTAAGGTCTGGAAAAGAAATTGTGGAATTTGGTTGGAAAATAACAGGAAAAATAATGTTAATAGAGTCAAGAAATTACTTTACCAGTGCTTTCAAAAAACTAACAGAAAATGAGACCTGTGAAAGCAGGTAACAAGTAGGTAACTGAGTATCTTATGATGACTAATACTAGTAAGATAAAATTTTTGTATTGAAATGTAATCCTTGTTTGCGTTTAACTAATAAGTCACCATTGAAATAATATAATAGATCAAATAATCTTTCTATAATTTCTAGTGTTTTTCAAACATTTCAAACATTTATGTTTGAAAAACTATTTTACCATAAGCAATTGAATTGTACCAGTTAGTTTAATTTTATATTACTAATCCACTGACATATGCTTCCATATTTTTGGTTTTCATTTTGAACATGCAGGTAACACTCCAACCATTGTCATAGTCAACTTTACAGACAAAGTAATCCTTGAAAACATTTCTGTTACTATAGGCAATAAACAGTTTCCCTTTCATAACCAGTTTGAAAATCAGTAATTTCAGTTTTCAAAACTTAGGATCACAAGATGGAAATTTGATTTTCATAAACTGATGAAACACTAATTTTTGGAAGATGTTAATGTAAAATTGACATCTCAGCTTTCCTTGCTACCAGACTACCACAGACCTCACAGCTCTTCTATTTTCTAGTTTAATAATTTTCTTGACTGCTGCTATACTGCTGTTCCTTAACTTCAGTTCATGTTCTTTCCCCTTGAATTCTTGTCTTCTACATCATCTTCTAACTAGTGACCAGCAGTTGCCATCATCTGATGAGGTCTCAGCTTGTAGAACATTCTGTGGTCTGGTCCTCAAGTGCACCATCTTGCACGTTGTACTCCACACATTCAACCCCATTTTCCCCCTACTCTCTATCAAGTTTGCTTTCCTCCTGTACTGTGTCCTACCACTCCTGTGTCTAATTGCATATCCCAGCTGTGTGTCATCCACAGACTTCACCAACTGATGAAACCTGGGGAAGACTGACACAGAGAGGCACTGAGTGCCTTACCCCGTCATGCCCTTCTAGTGCAGAACAGAGCATAGTATTCTCCTCATCTCAAGTATTTTGCTTTACCCATTCCTTTTCCTTCAGATAGAAGCTCAGACAAGCTGTTTTCATGGACAACTGCAAAGGAGCTGCTGTGCTTCACAAAGAAGAGATTAGCGTGATCTAAATGTGGTGATGTCTCTTTCTGAAAGAGACCATTTTTTAATACACCTTTTAGTTCCCTAACAGAAGTTCTCTTTCACTATTTTCTTAAACAGCAGGGCAACGAAGGGTTAATGCAGGTAGACAACATTTCCATCATTCTAAGCTGGGCTTCTTATGGGAAACACTGTTGCATTGCACTTGTCCCTGACTCTGTTATGCATTCTGGTTAACACATTTGCTGTGTGTTTCAGTTCATTGTCAGTAAGCAGGAAAAAGAAAGGCTATCCTTAATGTTAGACTGGGTGAAGATACAAGTTTTTGAAGATTGAAGTGTTATAGTTCAGGGGTTTTTCTGCTGCTCTGGCGGCGAGGGGGTTAACAGCTCAGTTCTTGCCTGGGCTCTCCGTGCTGCCATGGCCTTCAAGACTATAGAGATAGAGGCNAAGGGAATATTACATCTGTTGTAAGAGAAGGAGCGGGGGGGGGCAGGGGGGAAAGGTGCCTTCCAAATGATGCTTCCTTCGCAGTTCTGATCTTGTTAGTTAGAAAATAAATCCTTTATGTTCTTTACTTGTAGTTGCCTTGCTTTTTTTTTTTGCCTGTGACCAGTTTTATTTTGTTTTCCAGTTTTATTTTCCAGTGTTTTCTCCTCCAGGAGAGGTTGTGGGTGAGTCTCTGGCATCCAGCCAGGGTCAAACCACGACAAAGGCCCATTAAGAAAAAATATTTTTTATTAGCCTTGTTCAGTTTCTCTCTTTGGAAGCTGAAGTTATTTTCCCTAGATGAATCCTTCTTCCATTTGATACGCAGTGTGTTATACTGGATTTCTGAGACAGCTGGTGTAAGTACAAGTTTCATTTGTATTCTGCAGTCTTGGAATCCTTGTCAGCCCTCATCTGTGATGTCAGCAGGATGATACTTATTTCAGGAAATTGTTTCATAGTTCCCAGTGCTCCACAGAGATCACAATTTGTTTCTAGTCGTGCTGCCCCAGAGGCTGCCTCAGCTGATGCTGCATCAAATCAGGATGTCCACGTACAACACAGTTACAATTCATAGTGCAGATAGGATCTTAACATACATCCTTTAATGATACATATAATTTTTTATCCTACACTCCACAAATGCAAGGCAAGAGGGTATATTGTCAAATTATAGTGTCTGAATATAATACAGCAGCTCCTCCAGCCTCATCTTCTTATAGCTGTCTCCAATAAAGATAATGTGCAAACAGGACAAAAAAAGCAAGTTACAGTCTTCCCTTCAAGCATTGCCTAGAGAGTGTCCAAACTGGAGGTAAAAGAACCAATCTCAGAATCTGTAGGATTCTAAAAGATGAGTGCTCTCTGCCAGCTGGGATCACATAGCAGTGATCTGACTGACTCATGAAGGGGCTGACTCATGGGTTGTCCCAGAGGTAGTTGACCAGTGGCCACACATGACTGTTCCTTTGCCTGTGTCTTTTGTGACTTGTCTGCCTATGCCATGCCCATCCCTTTCCCCATGGTGGTGGTAGGTTGCATAAGGGAACTCTTCAAAGCTGCCTGGGATGGGTTCTCTGAGTGCCCTGCATCTTTATGCTCCCTGGGGGTGAGCAGGGACTCATACCCTAGGAGGAGGTAGAGGAGATGTATAGAACCATTTTGCTGTAGTTAAAACCTCTATTTGTTTCCAGATTTGAAGGAAAATATATGTTACTTTGTCGTTATGTTTGAGGTGGACAAATTGAACTGATGAGTGGTCTTGAGCTGTCTCTTGCTACACTTCTCTCCTTGCTGGTTGTTTTGCCTCTTCCCTCAAGATCAGCAACCAAAATAATGGAAATGGATTGGATGGAATGGAGAAGTCTCTAGGGAAGAACCAGCCTAGCACCTGGAGTAGATCCAGACAGGTAAGTACATCCAAGGCTTTGAAGAAACTGGGAAAGTCAGAGGGTTTTTGACCTAGTTAAAGAAGAAAGAGGGGAGGAAACTCACTATCTGGATGTAAACAAGAAAACTAAAAAGAAGAAATCAAAGAAGCAAATACTTCTACAAATCTACTAGTACCATTGAATCAGCAGACTATTTATATCACTGCTGCGAGTTGTAGGCTGGGCAAGACTACTTGTTTAAGTAGGTTCAGCTGTGTCAGGGCTGGTATATAGTGGGTAGTGTAGACCTTCTCCTCTCTCTTACTGATACTGTGGAAAAATTCTTCCAGCTGCTGAACTTGTTCTTAGGAGTCCCATTGCCCATACTGCAGGTAATATATGGCTCTTTATGTTTCCTTCATCAGCTTTGAAGTTGCTTCTCCAAAACATTTTTCTGTCCCCTAGTGACAGTCACATATATATGCACAACTGAAGATTTTTCCTACTACATTGCATACAAACATGGTATTTGCAGTTGTTTTAGTCTCTCCAGTGACTCTGGGCAGAAACAGAAGTCACAAGACTTCCTCTACCAAAGTGCTGAAGGGCCAGCATCAGACTTGGAACTCCAGGAAAAGAATTGTGCTGTTTCCCTGTGCACCTTCACCCATGTTATCACAGAGGTAAAAGCCTGTAAAATGTTCAGCCTCTAAGCTCTGTTCAGGGAATAAGAATTCGGTCTATTTTTTCCTTCTTTCTCTTGTTTCAGTCTGTCTTTTCTCTTAGTTCTTTTATGTAATTTCATTCATTTCATTTCAGTTGTATGATAACCTGTGGGGATTGAAAATGCAAAAGAGTTCTGCTCTGTCCCACACTGCTGAGTCTCTGCTGCTTGCTCTGACAGCTGCCCATATCAGGTGTTTATTACCAGATCTAGACTTGTTGCACTGGCAAAATGCTCATCACAGGTAAGGGCGAGGAGTGGCTGGGGATGCTGGAGTTCAGCCAAGGCTGGGATAAACATGAGAAGGTATGATTTTTTAAGTCTGGTAATGCACTGTTATTGTTTGAAAGGGAGAATGTAGTCTTGACAATAAGGCATGACGTTGGCAGGCAAGATTTCATTCCAGGCTTTGTGGGAGGTACTGGTAAGTCACACAGTTTCTCTGTAGCTGAAATTTCCACTTAAAAGTCAGAGTAACTATTAGGAAGGGGAAATAGGGAGTATCTATCTTGCCTACATGGACTGCTGTCTTTTTGTATGTCTAATTCTGACATCACAACTTCTAACCAAGTATAGCTGTTTATAACTACAGCAAGTGTATTTGTTTTTCGCTGAATGTCACTGTGTTTCATAGGGGCTCATGCCATGATATGCTTGACTGTAAAACCAACTCATGAAACATCTGGTCTTATTGTTGGAGATTTTTGGGGACAGGTCAGCATGAGGACTATGGTGATTTAAAAGCTAAATAAAGATGTAGGTTGAAACAAAGCAGATTATCCCGTTTAACCTATTTTGAATCCCTGGGGCGACTATTAGGCTTAGTGTAGCAATGAAAACCAAGAAAATGTTGCTCATTATGCTCAAAAGATCGATCACAGTATTTATGTCCTAAGGCCCAAATCCTGAAGTCCTTATTTAGACAGAACTCTCATTGACTTCAAAGGCAGTTCTGTCTATGGAAAAGCTTCAGAAATAGTGATACGCCAGCTCACAAGGTAAAAGAACCTTTTAGTCTTTTTAAAGAAGCTTCATCTGTGTAAGATCTAACAGAGATGTACAACCAGCATGCAAGTTGTGTCATTGAAATGACCAAAAGTGTAAAACTATGGGCACAAGTAGTTAATTCGTGTCTATAGTAATGCAAGCAAAACTCAGTGAGAGTCAGTAGTCAGAACTTTTACATATTGCTCAGAGCACAAAAAGTAAAATCTAGGGATGCTACTGCATGGAGATGTAAAATTACCTCTTCCTACTGTTATCCCAGAGGCACTGCAACCTTAAAACGTGCAGCCACATGTTGCTTCTGTGATTTCATTTACTATACCAATTCCTTTTATTCTGGACTCTTTTAGAAGCCTTTTAGAAGGCTCCCCTGCTGCAAACACCTGTCTAAATGACAGCATAAAAGAAAACAGTTAAAAATAAGATGTTTCACATAGAGGAAAGCCTTGAATATTTGCTGTCAACAGCAGTCTCTTTCCTGCCAAAACAACAGCATCCCTCAGTGCAGAACAGGTCCTAAGACTGGCCTTACAGTGTGCAGCCATGTCTTCCACTAGACACCACCCTAGAGATCAAAATAACCAGAGTGCAGTTCTCAGGTTTTCTAAAGGTGTGATTGTGGAGCTGATAATGGAAGAATTTGAAGCTCTCTGAGGTCTTCCATATTTGCAAGTTATCCAAGTTTTATGCATTACAATAGATTTTACAGTGATGAAATATTAAGGATGTGTTATTGTCCAGATGGAAACTAGTAGCAAAGACCGAAATTTACACTATTCACAGTATAGATAAGGTTGGAAAAGACCTTGAAGATCATCTAGTCCAACCTATAATCCAACTAAACCTAACATCTACATCTAGATCATATAATTCAGCACCTCGTCCAGCCTACTCTTGAACACCTTCAGGGAGCACATAAAATGAAACCTGTTACATTCTCTTTCTTCAGGGACGGCGACTCAGCCACCTGTGTGGGGAACCCATTCCAAAACTGGATTACTCTTTCAGTGAAAAACCTTTTCCTAATATCAAGTCTAAACCTCCCCTGATGAAGCCTAAGACTATGACCTCTCGACCTGTCTCCAGTGGCCAGGGAGAAAAGACCAGCCCCCGCCTGACTACAACCTCCTTTTAGATAGTTATACACAGCGATAAGGTCACCCCTGAGCCTCCTCTTTTCTAGGCTAAACAGACACAGCTCCTTCAGGAGCTTCATTTTAATCCATAGTAACACAGCTAAGAAAAAATCAGCAGTNGAACGAACAAGAGCTTCACCGGAGCCACAGTTTGTTGATTCTCAAATATTCTAAGACATGTTTATTTGCTCAGGGTGGCTACTACTCAGTTTACAGAGGCTGGCCTGAAGTTCAGCTGTTTGAATGCAGTTTGTTTTCATTGCTGGTCTCCTCTGGTATCTCCTCATCTGGAGGCACAATCTAGTACTGCTCTCATTCACCTTTTTATTACAGTAGCCCTCCAAATCTCAAATCAGGAACAGTGTGCTCTAAAAAAACCTCCAACTATCTAGTCTAAGAATATCTATCATGGAAAGCATGGGACACATACAATGAAACCTGTTACATTCTCTTTCTATAGTTATTTAATTACAGTGTTTTATAGTTTATATAAGTAATCAATGAGTTTTCTTTATTGCTCCTTTCCCAAGACAAGTTTTCTTTTTGATGTCACACCAGAGTACATATCCTGAAAGCATCTGTAGAAATGCACTGGAAACAAAGGTAAAAGAAATTGCTGAAAGAATGTAAGCATTGGCTTCACACCAATGTGAAGAAAAAGGTTCTTCTTCTTTTCTCCTTGCCTGTTGACTGTGTGCAGTTGGAGTTTCAGGATGATTTCTCACAAAATCTTGTGGCTCCAGTGGGTAGAGCTGAGTGGCCATGAAGAAAGGCAGCACTTACTTGATGTGGAGGGAAATTTAGTAAGTAGGGATGAGGATAAGGCAGAGGTACTCAATGCCACCTTTGCCTCTGTCTTCAACAGTAGGGTCATTTGTCTTCAGGATAATTGGATACCTAAGCTGGCAGATGGAGACAGGGTACAGTGTAGTCCCCCTGTTAGAGGAAGTAGTTACAGACCTGCTGATCCATTTGGTTTCCCATAGATCCATGGGACCAGATGGGATTCATCCCAGAGTGTTGAGAGAGCTGGCAGATGAGCTTGCTAAACCGCTTTCCATCATTTATCAGAAGTCTTGGAGCAGAGGTGATATCCCGGACGACTGGAAGTTGGCGAATGTGACGCCCATACACAAAAAGGGTTGGAAGGATGATCCAGGAAACTACAGACCTGTTAGCCTCACCTCAGTGCCAGGCAAAGTTATGGAACAGATAGTGCTGAGCACTATCATGCAACACCTGCAGGATGGACAAGAGATCAGGCCCAGCCAGNAGATCATCTAGTCCAACCTATAATCCAACTAAACCTAACATCTACATCTAGATCATATAATTCAGCACCTCGTCCAGCCTACTCTTGAACACCTTCAGGGAGCACATAAAATGAAACCTGTTACATTCTCTTTCTTCAGGGACGGCGACTCAGCCACCTGTGTGGGGAACCCATTCCAAAACTGGATTACTCTTTCAGTGAAAAACCTTTTCCTAATATCAAGTCTAAACCTCCCCTGATGAAGCCTAAGACTATGACCTCTCGACCTGTCTCCAGTGGCCAGGGAGAAAAGACCAGCCCCCGCCTGACTACAACCTCCTTTTAGATAGTTATACACAGCGATAAGGTCACCCCTGAGCCTCCTCTTTTCTAGGCTAAACAGACACAGCTCCTTCAGGAGCTTCATTTTAATCCATAGTAACACAGCTAAGAAAAAATCAGCAGTGCAACTTTAAGGACAACTTTGTTGGAAGACCTATTTGCATAATGAAGTTACAGTCAATATTGTGGAGACAAAACCAAAAAACCCCTGTACTGTAGCCAGTTTTCATATGGTCTTAAGTTGTTGCCTTGAGAAGGAAAGCCACTCTTCAGAGCTCCCCAAACACAGAGGTGCACTGAAATTCAGCTCAAATTTGATGGAAAACTGAGAATCTGCCTCTAGTTCAGTGGACTCTGTCAAAGTTATAGAGATACATAATTTGTTGTGGTAAATATGATGTTGTACTATCTTTGAGATTAGTAGGTGAGAGCTTTCTGAACAATTTGTGTAACTAGGAGTGGGAAGGTGATCATTCTAAATTCAGGGACCTTGACCCAACCGAGGGGAAGGGGAAGGGAAGGGGAAGGGAAGGGGAGGGGAAGGGGAAGGGGAAGGG
>WEKX01021288.1:109247-136660 GCA_013390025.1 Pitta sordida
CTGGGCCCCTCAGTTCAAGAAAGATGTCGTGGTGCTGGAACAAGTTCAGAGAAGGGCAACTAGGATGGTAAAGGGGCTTGAAGATAAGCCCTGCGAGGAGAGGTTGAAGGAACTGGGTCTATTTAGCCCAGAAAAGAGGAGGCTCAGGGGTGACCTTATTGCTGTCTATAACTATCTAAAAGGAGGTTGTAGCCAGGCAGGGGTTGGTCTTTTCTCCTTGGTCTCTGGGGACAGGACATGAGGTCATAGTCTTAAGCTTCAACAGGGAAAGTTTAGGCTAGATATTAGGAAAAGGTTTTTTACTGAAAGAGTGATTCGGATGTGGAAGGGGTTGCCCACAGAGGTGGTTGAGTCACCAACCCTTGATGTGTTCAAGGGGAGGCTGGACGAGGTGCTGAGTGATATGATCTAGGTGTAGAGGATAGGTTAGTTGGATTATAGGTTGGACTAGATGATCTTCAAGGTCCTTTCCAGCCTTATCTATACTGTGATACTGTGATACTGTGTGATACCTTACAGGGCTAAATGAGCTCTTTCTGCCCAGATTTGAAATTAGAGTTTTCCTTCTCCTAGGATGGTTGCTGGGAGGCCTAATGAGCCCATCCTACCCGCAGAACTTTTATAACCCTCTGTGTTGACCAGACTTAAGAGGGCAAAGCATAAAGGGGAACTTTTGGCAAAGTAGTAGAGTATGAAATGCACTTGTTTGTGACATCTCTGTTTTTCTCTTCAAAAATGTACCATCTCTAGAGCATAATGTAGTGGATTAGTTGGAGTAGAGGAACTTTCTCCAAACCCTACTTTTTAAACCAGCTAAATGAACACCAGAGACAGGAATAGACACTGCAGACCTTAAAAGGAATTTTAAAAAAAATCCCTTTGTATGGAGTTTTCTAATTGCCAAGGGTGTGTTCTGTTTGGATGTTGAGGGGAAAAAACATTGAGGTGAAAGAATTTTGATGTTCTGAAAATGGTCTCTACACACAGACATTAGTCCCTAATTGTGGAAGAACACAGTCCCTATGTAAGCCATACTAGCTGGCCTTCAATAGCCTTTGAAACTGTTGCTCCCGTAGGAGGCAATGTCAGGAAGCATACAGCTATAAAATGAAGAGAAAGTCTGTTCTGTTTCCCCAGGCTGACACAGAAGCTGAACATGATTGCTCACTCCCTGCCTCTTCTCACCAGACAAGCAAAGGCTTTACAGTGATGCAGTCACAAGGGGAAATGCTGAACAATAAATTGCAGACATTCGGGGCAAACATAGAATTAGAAAAAAATACCTACAAGAAGATGTGTTGAACCCATACACCTTTTACATGCACTGTTCACACCCAAGATAGCTAATGTCAATCATGTTATTATATGCTTACAAAAAGCTGAGCTCAGGAAACACAGAATCACAGAATATTCTGAATTGGAAGAGGCCCACAAGGATCATTGAGTCCAACTCTTAAATGGCACCACTGCCTCCCTGGCAGGAATCAAAACCCCTGTCTCCTCCATGAGACATGCCTAGTTTCTCAGAGACTCTTGCAACAAAGATTCTTCAACTCTTGTGGACCCTCCACTTATTTATATTAGAAGCATGAGAGCAGCTTCCTAAAGCACTTTCTTAAAAGGTTCTAACCTTCCTTTTGAAGTCTATGAAAATTTGTTCCAGTCAAGCGTGGGAAAGAATATGAACAACTGGACAAACTTGACATATATGGAACAAAAGATAAGTCAGTCATCTCTATATGTTAGATAAAGATATTTTTCCCAGGTAATTCTGAGAACCACCTTCATGAGACATCAACCTTTACAAGTGAGATCAGGGTGACTGTCTGACTGGATAGGATCTATCTCCACACAGGTTCTCCAAATGCTATGTGGCCTCTGATAGGAGAGTTTCAACTTTAGACATTTTGTTTATACTCTTAACCAGTCCCTCTGGAGCTTCCTTCATGTATTTTAGCATCAAAAATATTTTCTCTATGATAAATACTCAGTTTGAAGCCCAAATAAGATGAAGATTCTCTGAATGATACAACCTTACATGTGTTCCTCTCTAGAGGGTGATTCTTACATCGACTGTCATCCCCCCCTGAGGCAGAGTGCAGCTTTTCCTAGGGGAAAAAAAAAAAAAAAGTCATCACACTACACTCCTTTTTCTGTTTTAAGCAGGCCTAGAGTGCTACAGAAACAATTTTTCTTAAGATCTTCCACTCAATGGTACTGGTTCATTTATTTACTTGTATGTAAACAATCCTAGAACACACCTCCCAGGTTTGCAGTGTCTCCAACTTGTGAAGTATCANCAGGAATAGACACTGCAGACCTTAAAAGGAATTTTAAAAAAAATCCCTTTGTATGGAGTTTTCTAATTGCCAAGGGTGTGTTCTGTTTGGATGTTGAGGGGAAAAAACATTGAGGTGAAAGAATTTTGATGTTCTGAAAATGGTCTCTACACACAGACATTAGTCCCTAATTGTGGAAGAACACAGTCCCTATGTAAGCCATACTAGCTGGCCTTCAGTAGCCTTTGAAACTGTTGCTCCCGTAGGAGGCAATGTCAGGAAGCATACAGCTATAAAATGAAGAGAAAGTCTGTTCTGTTTCCCCAGGCTGACACAGAAGCTGAACATGATTGCTCACTCCCTGCCTCTTCTCACCAGACAAGCAAAGGCTTTACAGTGATGCAGTCACAAGGGGAAATGCTGAACAATAAATTGCAGACATTCGGGGCAAACATAGAATTAGAAAAAAATACCTACAAGAAGATGTGTTGAACCCATACACCTTTTACATGCACTGTTCACACCCAAGATAGCTAATGTCAATCATGTTATTATATGCTTACAAAAAGCTGAGCTCAGGAAACACAGAATCACAGAATATTCTGAATTGGAAGAGGCCCACAAGGATCATTGAGTCCAACTCTTAAATGGCACCACTGCCTCCCTGGCAGGAATCAAAACCCCTGTCTCCTCCATGAGACATGCCTAGTTTCTCAGAGACTCTTGCAACAAAGATTCTTCAACTCTTGTGGACCCTCCACTTATTTATATTAGAAGCATGAGAGCAGCTTCCTAAAGCACTTTCTTAAAAGGTTCTAACCTTCCTTTTGAAGTCTATGAAAATTTGTTCCAGTCAAGCGTGGGAAAGAATATGAACAACTGGACAAACTTGACATATATGGAACAAAAGATAAGTCAGTCATCTCTATATGTTAGATAAAGATATTTTTCCCAGGTAATTCTGAGAACCACCTTCATGAGACATCAACCTTTACAAGTGAGATCAGGGTGACTGTCTGACTGGATAGGATCTATCTCCACACAGGTTCTCCAAATGCTATGTGGCCTCTGATAGGAGAGTTTCAACTTTAGACATTTTGTTTATACTCTTAACCAGTCCCTCTGGAGCTTCCTTCATGTATTTTAGCATCAAAAATATTTTCTCTATGATAAATACTCAGTTTGAAGCCCAAATAAGATGAAGATTCTCTGAATGATACAACCTTACATGTGTTCCTCTCTAGAGGGTGATTCTTACATCGACTGTCATCCCCCCCTGAGGCAGAGTGCAGCTTTTCCTAGGGGAAAAAAAAAAAAAAAGTCATCACACTACACTCCTTTTTCTGTTTTAAGCAGGCCTAGAGTGCTACAGAAACAATTTTTCTTAAGATCTTCCACTCAATGGTACTGGTTCATTTATTTACTTGTATGTAAACAATCCTAGAACACACCTCCCAGGTTTGCAGTGTCTCCAACTTGTGAAGTATCATCCTTGCACAGACTAAAGTAACATGGGAGCAACAGCATCAGCCTCCTACTGCCAACAAGAACACAGATAAATACAGCATCACCAGATCCTTTGGGACCCTGTCCTCAGGCAGCCCCACTTTGTTCCTGTTAGAGAACAACAAAGCCACAGCTGCTCCAAGCAGTGGGGAAGGGCTCCTGTACACATTTACAAACACAGAGGTTTGCCAGATCCAGAGCAGAGATTCCAGCTCTTTTGGACCAACAGCCTGTTTTAGTTTACAGTTTCATTACAGAAATAACTGTGTGAACATACTGGCGCTCAAGACTTCTGAGTAAACATTAAAATTAATAACAAGTGCCCTCATGTAGCAATGCTCATTCCAGAATATCAGTCTTTCAGATGGGACTAACCTCAGCTCTCACTGCAGCCTACTCCATTTTTCTATCTAATACCTGATTACTGCCCCAAACTCCTTGGTCACATAAAAGCAGTGTGACTCTCTGACAGCATCAGAAACTTTACAGGCTCTCACTCTGTCTGTACTAAGACTTTCCAACAGTAGGAAGAAATGCCCAGCAGTTTCCACCAGTCCATCTTGGAAGCTGTGTTTGTGTTGCTAGCTGCCAAGACATGGGATTGTTTTCCCTCTGTCATGGTGTTTAACGGAACAATTATGGATCAGAAATGGGTCACATCATTAAGTCAGTGGATGGGGACATGCTGCTGAGCACAGCTGTCCCTGGCTTGTGTTGCTTCCAGGGACAGAGCACAGCTCGAGGAGACAGAGACTTCTCAAAGCTGTGAGGAGGTCTGCCCTGAAACTAAGCACCAATGCTTTACCCCAGCCTGCCTGGGCACACAGACAGGATGTTGCAGTCAGCTCCACCACACTGACATCGGTGCTCAATGCAAGACTGCTCATTTGTTTAAACCTGAAAGAAGTTCCTGTGCAGAGCAAACCATGCTCACGTGGAGCACCAGCTTCACGGCGTCCCTCTAGGAAACAGGTATGCCTTACTCATCTGCTCTCCAGAGCTGTGCTGCCAGGTCTGAACATCACAACACAGAAACTGAAGTCATCTGGATCCAGTCATGAATCCTCCTAGACTTTTCCTTAGATATTCATGCAGTCAGAGCAGGAGAGTGTGAACATGCTAGAGAAAAACTCATTTCAGTAGACAGAGAAGGGCAAAGAAATCCCCTCTGTACCTTTCTTGGCCACAGACTTTCGGCCCCAGGAGGTGCCAGGTCTAGCCATGGCTCTGCCTCGCCAGCTGCCAGCGAGTTGATGAAGAGAGGGATACAAAGACCAAACCCTGTCTTTCAAGGCAATGACAAACTAGAGACAGGTAACAAAGGGGGTTTGAGGGAAATGGCAGGCAGATAAGCCACTCATCAGCCCTCTGCAGTTTTTCCATAAAGAATACAATCAGCATGGAATGATGTACAGCAAAGAGAAAAATGGAACATTAAAATCTGCATGCTGTAAGGTTCACTTTTAACCCTAACTTGGTGGTAAATGTATGAAGTGTTTGAAAAGCAGTTGCAAAAGGGGGTCAGATGAAACAGAAGCTCAGAGATCTGGAATGCCTACTGTTACAAAAATCTCAGAAACATGCAACATTGAGACCTCTGACAAAGCTTATCATAAATGTAGTACTCTGTTCCTTGAGCCCTGCGTTGAATTAGCTCACCTCCGGGGAGGTGAGGGGTAGAAAAGGAATGCCTGCTGCCTTCTGTATCATGTTTCATTTAAGGCATTTACACATTCAAGACTATGACAGACTAGTGCCTGTGAAGCCAGCTCTGTTGTTGATCTACACTGCTATAAATTACTCCTGCAACAAGAAAGGATGAAGGATAATAATGTGATGATATAAATGCTCCACTATTTGTTTCTCAGGGCTGCCTGTTCACTTTGCTGTGTTGTCTCTGCTTACCTCCTTCCACACCATCTGCACGGCTCACCTGTGTCCCTGGCTCCTAGGGTGAAGCAGGCACACACACTGACTTTGTGCTTGCTACCCTCCAGCAGCCACTTTGCCTGTGTTCTAACTCGGGCACATGCTGGCCTATATTCCTCCTGTTAATGCCATTATTTTCTAGTACCATTAATACCATCTTCTCCCATTTTCTATCCGAAGATGATTACTGAGAATAATTCTTTGGGATTTTTTTTTCCATTTTTCCTTGGCCCATAAGGTAGTTAGGAGGTTCTTTGAAGAACATTTAAAATAAATCCTTTACCCTCTGTAGGTATAGAAAAACCTTTTCGCAAGATTTAATTAACGGAGATAAGAAATTTCTGTTGCTCAAGAAAGCCTTTGCTGCCTGGAAGGAACATTTTCACAGACACTTGATGTTTTTCCTTCTTTTGACTTGCGGAGAGGTTAACTCCCTGAAAAGGTAAAATTCCCACAAAAAACATTGGAGTCCTTGCGAGGTGGGGCTAGGCAAGGTATTAAAAAGGCCTGGAGAGGGAAAAGCAGGGCATTCTTTCATGTCTGGTGTTCACGCTGTTCACGCTGTTATGTTTAGTGTTCTCAGCTTTGGAAGTAAATTTTCCTAAATCCTTCCTCTGCCTGGCATTTTAGGGTACCTGCATGTAATCTTTCTTCACACCCTCTAGTATCTCCAGCCATGTTTCTGTGCCCAGGGAACATTGCTGGCTGTGTTCCAGAACCAGGTCCTGGCAGTGTGGCAGGCCCACAGCAGCAAACAAGTTTTCTAGACAAGAAGCAGCCAGTGGGCTGTTGTACCTCCAGTGATTTTTTGCTCTGTTGCTGTTCTGTGCAATAACTGCATCGCTCTGGGATTCACAGGTACCCCTACTTTGTTCCATTTTGCAGGCTTGCCTTTAGTTCTGGATTTGCAGTGAATGCTTATTGTGCCTGAGAAACAGAAAATGGGATTCTGTCAGATTTCAGTATTTGAATTTATGAACTTAACTAAAATTGGATGCAGACTTTGCAATGCATCCCACTACATAAAATGACTGCAAACTCTTCCATGCAACTGTGCTCTGTGAGTATATGTGTCTGCATGACATTGCATCCTTTACTCCTTATGAAAAACATATCGATATTGTATTAATAAGTAGACATTGATTTTTACTGAGAACATAAAGATTTATGGAAGTAGGCAGTGCTGTGTGGCAGAAATTATGACAGCAGTTTCTAGACAATCTATTAAATATTTTACATTTGAAATATAGAAAAAAAATCCATTAAAAATTAATCCAAAGAGACAGACCTTTGTGGAAAATAGGTGGCTTCTTGTATTGGGTAAGGAAATTTTTAAAGTTTTAAAGACAACTGGTTTACAACAGAATGAGACTCCTTGTCCAAATCTGAACACAAATGGCTTCCTTTTATATTATGGAGATTTTCAAGGAGCGGTGGAGCAAGGACAATACAAGGTAAACATCTGCACAGTGGCCCTGAGGCAAAAAGACTAAACTAAGCAAACTGTCAGACAGTAAAACTCTGCTGTTGTTTTGAGGTGGAAAAATTATATTTAAAGTGGACTGATTCAGGTCTGCCGGTAATAGCAAGAATTAGAATCTATAAAAGGGACCGCCTAGATTGTTCCCTCTCCATGATACATCAGTCAGAATTATGGATTAGTGATCTCAGTAGCAGTGACTGAGAAGTACATGTTTTCCAGTTTTAGTCTACTTTTATGCTGACAAACAAGGTAAATCTTGGGACTGATTTAGAAATTGTGTTACTGCAAGTATCTCAGCAGCCAGCCCATACAGAAGAAATGCCCAGCCTCAATTCTCCATGACATCCTCCTTAACAATTATCAAGAGAAAGTAGGAAAACACTCCAGAAGCAAGGTATATCCTGGATACTATGGAAGGAACATCACCTACAACATTAGAAGTACAAATGCAGTCCATACAACTGTTTTCCTCCTGTACTGCATGTATTCATAAACTATGAAGTATAGGTGGGCTGTGTGTGTTTCTGCTCATGTGTCGACTGTAGAAAAGGAAAAGAGACTTAATGTGCCTAATGTGCTAGAGCCTTTTGTTGAAAAGGTTCTACAGTTTGGCTAAGGGGAAGGGAACAAGAATTGGAATGGTTTAGAAAAAAAATTTCAAACTGGGAAAGTTCTGGTGATTTTATTTGTAGCTCTTAATAATTAGCTGTTTCTATCTTAACAATTAATTCTTTGTCAGTATTACTACAAATGCTTTCAATTTCCTTGCTGTCCCCCAACGGACTCCAGCTTATTAATATGCAGCTCTAAGCAAGTATTGGAGCTGTCATGCATTTCAAATCTCCCCAAGGAAGCTTTTTAAAATTGTAAGTAAGACCTGATACCGAGACTTATTAGCACCAAACCTGGAAACAAAGCTTCTGTGCAGGCAGCGATGGCTCTTCAAGTTACAGTTGCTGTCACCTTTTTTATCCTGAAATTTATTATAAATGTGAATACCTCAAAGGATTTCTTTGATGCAGCCAACATTTCCAGCTCTCAAAAACTGCTGTTTATGGATAGAACTGGGCTTGTGCCAGCAACTCAGATTTGAGTGATGAAGCTGAACTTCTAGGTCAGATTTAATTGCACCCACACTGAGAAATGCTCAGAAGAAATCCACTGAAGGCAGCAGAGGGATGGTACATCATGTCAAACACACTGGAGAAACGAGAAGTTTGTATACTTGCTAAAAGACAGGTCACAACACTCCATAGATGTGTCATAACTAGATCAAGATGAAAGTCCAGCAGCAATGCTTTGAGACCAGCTTTTGCTCAAACCACTGATACTTAAGCATACATCCAAGGCTTTGGATCTTGTCCACTTACTTATAAATGTCTGAAGAGCCCAATTTTTTCAACTCTTTCTCAAATTAAGAACAACAATCAGTCTAACTTCTGAACTGCTAGCATAAAGGATTTGCCAGGACTAAGGTGAAGGCAGAGTCCCATGACTACAAGTTACAATAACAGAAGGAATGTGTAAACTTGAAAATGAGATGTAGCTGTGGAGCTGCCTGCCACTGGCATGTTGGTGACTCTGCTGAGTAATCATCTTTCATTAGAGACATAAGGAGCATGAGGTTTTTGTAAGAGGAAGCCAAAATAACTTCCATAAGGGAGCCTGAAGACAGGGAGAAAGCCATACCTCAACACTTCCCAGAGGGAAAGGTGTTAGCCCAGAGAAAGTGTTCTCAGCACAGCTTCTTGCTGGAGTCATACTATAGCATCTCATACTGTGTCCAGCACAAAATAACAAGAACTGGAATGATTTTAGCAGCAAAATGCCTCAAACTAGAAAATTTGGAGTATCTCAGGTTCCAAAGTGTTCACAGTTCAATAAAGCCTTTCTTAAATGACCCAAAATGTCAGTAAATATCGACACCTGTCAGGAGGGAGAGCTGATCCAACAGCAACAGGGCTATTGCCCAGTAAAGCTGCAAAACTGCAAGTTGTGAGAGGTGCTCTCCCAATGTACCTTCTTAACAGCTCCGCCAAGCCTGAGACATGATGTAATGCAGATTTTCTATTGAGGGTCCTCAGGCTCAAATTACAATTTCACCATGTCATAGAATCACAGAATTATCAAGGTTGGAAAAGACCTTTGAGATCATCAAGTCCAACCTATTATGTAACACCATCTCATCAACTAAACCATGGCACTAGGTGTCACATTCAGTCTCTTTTTAAACACTTGCAGGGATGGTGACTCAACTACCTCCCTGAGCAGCCCATTCTCATGGTTAATGACTCTTTCTATGAAGAACTTTTTCCCAACATCCAGATTAAACTTCTCCTGGCACAGCTTGAGATATGTCTTCTTGTTCTGTCATCGGTTGCCTGAAAGAAGAGCCTGATCCCCATCTGTCTTGAGGTTCTAATTTCCTGATTGGAGGTGTTCTTCCTCACCGGTCACAACCCTACTCCCCTACTTCAAATCAAACTTGGCCATCAGCTAAGAGCTGAGAAAGCCATCCTCATGAAGATGCTGCCATGTGGATAGGAGCCTGTTTCTTCCTGCTGCGCTACTCCACCTGCTCCACTCTGCCACCCTGCTGCCGCTGCATCCCGAAGGCCCAGGTGTGAATCCATCTCCTTTGGGATGCTTCTGGAGCCCTCACCCAGCCGGGCAGCGGGCAGGACCTGCTATCCTGCAAGCCCCAGCTGGAGCTCCGTCTGGGGAAAGGCATGCTCTGGCAGCCCTCGGCAGCCGTTCCCGGGGAGCCTCAGGCACGGCAGGCCCTGTACTGAAGCAGGGACAGCGCTGCGTCTCGTCACGGTGCCCGGGGAACAGTGCCCGCCCGGCCCCGCCCGGCNCTGTCGGGACCTGCCGCACCGACCCCGCCGGAGTCCGCGAGGTCCCCCGGCTGCCCCGGCCCTGAGTCTGTGAGGAGAGCGATGGCCGAGGTACCGCCCGTACCCCCGCGCAGTTTGGGGGGGTCAGCGCGGCCCTGCCCGCAGCATCGCCCGCAGGCACGGCCGTGCGCCCGGGGCAAGCATCCCTGGCAGCAGACGTGATTAGGCAGGCATAGCTGGCAGCTGGAGAATTGAAAGTCTGCCGAAAAACAAAGGAAATCTGCCAGCTCGCCACCAGAACCGCTGAGGCCAGGGAAGGAGCAGTTCGCACAGCAGCAGTTCGTTTTAAGCGGCCCCAGTGAGCGCCTCGGGGCCAGCGGAGGCTGTACAGCTCTGTGCCGTTGTGGGCTCGCACCGTGTTTCCCTGCTTTACCTTGGCATCCCTATCACGTCTGCCTACAAACAAACCACGGGATCTTCGCATGCGGATTTATGTGAAACCCATTCACATACAATAGCAGCCGGGGTGCACCTCCTTTTGTTTGCCCGTTCAGCTTTTTGGGGTCACCTTTGTAAATGCACAAGGCACTACGGATGCAGCCTGGCTATCTGGGATGGCATTACTTGTGTCAGCTTTAGATTAAAGCTTTTCTAGCCAGATCAGGAGTGGCCGTTCCACTCGAAGGGTGATAACAGTGAAGTTAAAACACATCAGAGCCTTTTATACATCTTTACTGTCTGGCAGAGTATCTGTGAAGACAGAAAAGGACTGGGAGATTCCTTGCTCAGTGATGCAGCGGCTGGTTTTGTTTCCTCATGGCTGTTATGGCCCAGGTACACTAGGGATGCTGGAAGGATGCATTTATATGGAAGTAACAATAGAAGGTTGGAAAGGTGGATGCAAGTCCCCTGTGTGTTCTGCCCTCTCAGCTGCATCAACCTATCCTTGTTATGACCCTATCAGGGGATCTGGCATTTAGCTCTTTTATTGCCTCAATTTTGGAGAAAATTAGCAACTCGTTTTGAGAAGGAAGATTTATTAGATATTATTTTGCTGTCTACAAGATTTGAAATTAAAAAAAAAAAAAGATATGTAACCAGATACACATGACCAGCAAATAGAAATCATAATTAGAAGGGAAAGATTAATAGGGACACATGCCTGCAGAATATCATTGTTAAGAGATCAATTTATTATGCTCTTGACTACAAGTTAAATTAATACACTTAAAATTACAATACAGAAAAGAGATGCCAGTGACTGTCATAAATACAGCTTGCTTTTCTTTCCTAGTCATTTAGGGAGGATTGGGAACACTTGTGAAATCATGTTCATTAAAGCCTGAATAGAGGCAACTAACCAATAAGTGCGGTGGAAGCAACAAGGTTTTCCCCCCGCACCCTCCCGCCTTTGCAAGAACGGGGGGAAATCACAGACGTCAATCAAGAAATACTGCAAAATAAGATGGACCCTCCCGCGAGCCGAGGCATCGCGCAGAGCAGCGGTGGGGCTCTGCCGGTCTGCTCCCAGCCTCCGGGGCCGCCGGCCCTGCAGCTCCGCCGCTGACCGGGGAGCGCACGGGGCTCCCTCCCCAGCCCGGGTCTTCCCTTCCCTCCCTTGCAAAACTGTCAGGCACAAATGGGCAGGAGGATATTGGCTGCAAGGGACGCGGAGGCTCCTCCCAGAGCCTGGATGCCGATATTTTTGGAGGATTTCTTTTAACTCAGTTACAAACCTTGGTGAAGGGAACAAGTTGCCGCTGTGGCGGAGGCAGAAAGCGTCTCTGCTTGGGAGAACGGGGCTCCCACGCCTTCTTTCGCCTTCCCAGAGCTACCTTCATCATCTTGCGGATGAGAGATTTGCTGCTTGCTGGGGGGATCGCTCCTGCTCTGGATGTTGCTGTTTCTATAAGAGCAAGGGTTGTAAGGGAATGAGAGGAAAGACAATGAAGGAAAACCGACCGGGAGAAAACCCCAGTCCCAAGCGTTTTCACGAGAATTGACGCGTGTTTGGGGGCTGAGTGGTTCCGTCGGAGACGGCGGGGGGAGCAAGCCTGCCCGCTCCGTGGGGGACTTCCCGGGACTGACTATTCCTTTCGGATGCGGACTGGGAAACCTGTAGGAAATCGTCCTGCCGCCCTGCGAAACCACCATGAATTCAGTGGCTGGAAATAAGGAGAGGATTGCGGTCACGGCGCGGAGCAGAAAATACGGGGTAAGTTGTCGGCGGAGGGTCGGCTCGGAGCGGTGGCCGCCGCCGTGCCAGGGCTCCGGCGGCTACCAGCGATCGCCCCGCGGCCCCGCGCAACTTCNCTGCAGCGCCCGCCTGGCGGAGCTGAAGAGGCAGGCGCTGAAGCTCCTCATCCCCGGGCCCGTCAGCAGCAAGGTGAGTGCGGGGCCGGGGGGACCGGGGGATCCCTGTGTCAGAATGGCCTCCAGCAGCCGCTGGGACCCTCGGCCACCTCTGCTCCCCTCTGCCAGTGTCACCGCGGAGGGCTTTGGGGTTTATTTGTGTTCTCCCTGTCTTGATCCTAATCCCTTTTCCCATTCTCTCCTCCTGCTTCTTGTGGAGCGGGGTGCTTCTGTCTCTAGAGGCCTGCCAGGCTTCGGTGGCATCTGTGCCAGTCCCTGCAGTTCGCTTCTTGTTTCCCTGTTTCATTGCATTGATAGTGGCTCCGTGTGATTTCCTGTGTACTTCTTTTCCCCTGTCACTTGGGAGTGAGTACGGGTGGGAATACTACGTACATAGGAGCCATTAGCCCCTTCCTGTCTTGCTGTCTTTGCTCCCTACAGAATGGATTTACAAAATACTTTGAGATTTGGTGGCTACCTTAGTGGTAAGGTGTGTGTGTATGGTCTGATGGCAGTGGTTTCTACTTCCATTGAGGGAGAGCCGTTCCTGTAGTTCTGTGCTCGGATGAGGCATTAAAATGCTGTGTGAGCCCGTCACTCGGAAGGCTGTGGCAGACCACAGCCTTGAACCCAACGCTGCCACCTGTCATTAACAGAAGGATAACTTGCTGATGCTTCTCTGTTAAAGAGAAGTGCTGGGTTTTATTTTTTTAAATTATTCTTAATAAGAAGACTTGAAGGTACTTGAAGCTGCTGGACCCTGAACATTGAGTTGAATAATATGTAGTATGCCTAAAGAAGATATAAGCATTTATTTAACCTCAGGTTTTAAGAGCTGACTGATCCTGAATGAGTTGGAAGTCTGCTTTCTGTCTCAGTTGTGGAATTCGTTACTTCCAAAGGCTTACTCTGAAATTCTCTGGGTTTGTTTTGCTTGCCATTGTTTTTTGTTTTCCCTGTTTGTTGTGCATAGAAAGATTAAGGCTAACAGCCCTAAACGAGTAACTAGAAGCCCTTGGCTGACCTCATGCTACCAAAATAGTAAACACTGAGTTCCTCCATAGCAACCCGGTGAGTTTTGTATTGTGAATGGGTCTACAGCTCCTGGAATGTAGTACAATGCAATTTTGTTTGCCCTGTTGGGTCCAGGTATTATCAAATGATAATATTTACTCTTCCACTTCAAAGAGTTTTTATTAGTGGTTACAATAAAGAGGTATCATGGAAAAGAGCTGACTGCTGAGAAAGGGTCCTGGTATTGCTGTTGTGTTGTGCTCTCCATTATTTATTTACGTGTTCTTTGAAAGGGAGTTGGTGCTCTCATGAACAAAAGATTCAAGGACTGGTTGTTACCTTGCCTCAAGAGCTAACTTAACTGAATTGTTCAGGAAAAGGGAAAGGTGGAACCACCAAAATGAATAGTAAATTTAACCATTAGTACATGGTTGACTCAATGTAAAAGGGCCCTGTACTGAAATATTCACAAATTTTGGGTTGTGTGATTTAGCAGTGATTATTAGCTGTGAGTATGGGTGAGAAATTCCAGATACACGTACCAGGAGCCATCAGGAAACTGATATTGGGGATGGAGGGGAGGGATAGGACTAACATAAGGACACATTGTTAAATAGAAATTGACAGATTTTACAGCATGTAAGTGTTTGCACAGGGTTTCCTTATTGCAATAGCAGTTGGCATTGCCCATCCTAGCCTTTCTGAGATGTTAACCTTGTTACTATTGTAATTTGTCCTGTTGTTCACTTACTGGCTTAGCTGATGTACAGACCAGTTTTCACTTGTGTCAGTAGTAAACCTTACTTCTCTATTTTTAACGGTCCCTTACCGATGTTCTTTTTCTCTTCTTGCATCTCCTTTCCAAAACTTCCAGTTGTATAGGAGTGCCACTTATAAAACCATTGCTATCCAATCCCTGCATTTAGGGGCAAAGAAGGAGCCACACATAAGGTGGGTTTTTTGGGCTGTGATGACCTTCTTCCCTATTTGCTATGCTATATAGTACTTGCAGGCTCAATTCTGAGATATTTCAGCCTTTTTCACACACACCTTTTCTGTGGATGTGTGCTACTGGCTGTGACTATTTGCAGAAACATCCCTTTCCCTCATCATTTCTGGCTTACTTATGGCTGTTAAGAACTATCTGGCCTGGATTTTGGCTTTCAGCAGGTGCTATCTAGCAGAGTGAGGCTTTGGTCTAGGTGATGTGGGATATAAATGTGATGGCTAGTGCTGTTGGTTTCTTTGGACCAGTTGTGCTGTTCTTCAAGTTTGGTTTTGCTGGTGTCGTTGGGTAGCTTTATCAGTGTCTGCTTTGGGGCAAGCGAGGGGTTGGCATGGGCTCTGCCAGTTCATCCGGGGCCTGTGAGCTGCCTTTGGAGGTGTGTGATTCAGTAACAATGTGGTTGCCCTCTGAGATGTAGAGGATTGCTTAAGAAAATCTGTGTCTGGGGAAAACTTGCTTTAGTTTGGATTGAGGTAGGATTCTACCACATTGTCTTAATGTTGCTGGCATTTTTCAGGGTCCTATGAGGTCTGCTCTTGATTGCTGCTATGGAAGTAGTATTTTTGGGTGTGGAACGGATCCTGCCAGTTACTTAAGGAAAAAAAGGACCACATCACATTCCTGATTTTAGGGATTCCATCAGAACTTGCAAAGCATCTTGCAAGTTGAGACTATGGTGCCCATAGGACACAGCTAACTGTGTTCTATTAGAACAATTAAACGAAGCATTTAAAATGTGTTTGTCATCATCTAGTCACCTAGATCTGACTTACATGTTTTGTGTTGTTGCTGTTGAAGGCAGCCCAGAAATATCATTAGCTCTATAAATACCCCCCTATTCTGCTTGTTCTGCAACACACAGTATCACAGATAATATGTATTTCCAAATACAGCATAAATGTGAAACAGGTGACACAGAGTGTATCTCTGTTTTATGTTTGAACATATATCTAGTAGCAAATAGTGAAATCTACAGTAACCTATCCAAATGTGAACCTACACTGATGTTTGCTACAGTGTGCAATCATGTAAAGATCTGTAAAGTCTAATAGTATACTTAATTGCTCCATAAACAGACCAGTCTTTATACACCAAGTTATGTACTGAAGCTTTTCATTCTATTGGGGAAAAATCCACACTTAACCTAAAGCAAACTTCTGACTAGCTCATTGTTAGTGCTGAGGTGTTGAGCTTCCAGTTTTAAATGGAAACATTCTCTCCTAATATGTCAACAGGATGAAAACTTGGGATTTTTTTAGTGAGGCAGAAAGGTGAAGAATATATAGTTAGTCGTACTAACTTATTTTAACAGTTTTAAATGCCAGATTCCTTGCAGTAGCAAAAAAGTGCTAAAATCTTATTGTTTCTTTTCCCCCCTCTTGTGGTACAGATGTAACTCAATGATGTTCAGCAATTATGTGCATACAGGGGGGTTATGTTTTATGAGAATTAAATCTTATTTTAACCCCATGCAAGGCAGGCCTGTGAGAAATGACTAGCACAGGTGGTTGGTATAGTTGTACTCTGCATCTTGTAACTGAGGGCATCTTGGAGCATTGATTGGCTGTTGTTTGTAGGGTTTGTTACGTTTGTTTGATACAGATTGTCTCAAAAATGATTAATACAGTTTTAAAAAAATTAAGCTTTTTCTTAAGCTATACTTCTAGAAGGGCATCAGACAAAATTCTAGCATAGAAGTTTATGGCACCGTGTTTCCTATTTATCAGAATCTGTGTGAAATGTGCTTGCCATGAATTCGACCCTTTGATACGACTTGTCTTCACTGAATACTAACCTCACAGGCATCTAACAACTGAAGAGTTACTATATTGATATGGCTCAAATTATATTGTGTATAAAAAAATCAACTGAATGCTAATAAGAATACTGCCAAGCAGAAGGTTATACCTTTGTTACTACAGAATTCCAAAAATCCTGGATACACTCTTTAAACCAAGGTAATTTGGATATGTAGATATGCTGGGGCTATTGTGATCAGGTTGATATATGAAAATACTATTTTAAGTAATAGAGATGGAGAGTACTGATGTTATTGGGTGGCTTATATTGTGGAATATCCCCCAGCCAAAAAGTCTGTGCTTCTGAGAATAAGAATTGGGTAATTGTTAGCACAGTGTGTCTGTGAAGAAGGAAGGAAAGGACTTGCATTTAGTGTAGAGTTTTGTTTTTTCACCAGTTTACTGACACTCTCATTTTTTGCTTGCATGTTGTTGAATTAGCCTCTTCTCTTTCAAGAGTGTTCAATGGTCAAAGACTGAAGAAAACCCTGAAGCTCATCTAATGAAAACTAGGTTTCTGTTAGCTTGTAGCTACTTTAGAAACATTCCCAATAGAGACAGGACCCTCCTCAAAGCTGAGAGAGTGGCAGAAGAATGGAATTTCATTTCTGTTCAGACCTTTAATTTGTGAACACGCACGGCCAGTCTGTATGGTGACTTAATTCACTGTGCAAAAGTCTCAGGCACCTAATCATTTCATCCCAATTCATTGTAATGCAGATAGGATTAATGCATTAGAAATGTGATTTTAAATGGCCTGAGGCAGTAATTTGTCAGCATTTGGAAGGATTAACTCCATTAAAGTTTAGGCAACAACAACCATTCTTTTGTGTTGCATCACAGGTCAGAATACCAAACATTTAGCATAACTCATGGGTGAATCTGCTTACCATTGTATGCTTCCTGGCAAGTTGGGAAACCATGAGCTACTTCACTTACACTGGAATTACAGCTGCTTGCAGAGCTGCGGAGAAGAAAATTGCATACGCCTTCACCTCTGATGAATTAATGTAAATCCTTTTCTAGGAGCAGCTGGAAGTCTTGCTGCTGCAATCCCCAGTGTCAACATGTGAAAGTAGTTATATCCTTTCTTTCAAGCTTGCAAATGTCTTGGTGGTAAGGGTGAAGATACTGTGTATTAAAGACTGCTCTTTAGAAAGCTGTCAAAAGTGTTAGCTCTGCAGTTTTCTCTATGGAGTGGAAAATGCTTGCCATTACTAAGTGCCCTGGAAATTAGAAACCAGCCTATGATTACAGATTATATTTAGTTCATCAAAACTGTAGTGTTCCCTGTCAGAAAAGAGGGAACCTTTGAGCACAGACAGAGCTGTTGAGGGTGAAGAGGGAAGTATCGGTGTTTTAACAGAAGTAAATCTCAAGGGAGGAGAAAATGTTGTATTTTTGTGGGGTTTTTTTGTACAAAGATCTGTCTGTGCATCTGAAAACACTGAGTCCAGAAATAGTCAATGTTGAGTCTGTAACTGGCCTTTTCATGCGCTGTTATTAAGCAATGAGGTGTCTTCAAGGTGCTTTATACATGCCACAAAAGCTGTACAGATCTCTCAAATCCCCTCATATCTTTAGATTGTCTTATTTCCTTAGAAGGAAATGTTGCAATGCCTATAGAAACCCTGTATAATAAACATAGGATTATGGTGTCTAGTTTTGGAAGGGTAGAAGCAAGAAAGGTAGTCCATCTGAGTTCCCCAGGCAGTATTTGGAAGAATGTCACATGTTACCAGTGTAGGCCATTGGCATGTAACAGGAGTCACGCCTGCATCAGCAGATTATTAAAACATTGCAGTGCTGTGTATGTAGGGCTGAAAGACACAGCAGTTTTGTCACTTCAGCAGCACATAGCCTTTGACATCATGTAATTGGGGTGCTTCCAAGCACGGAACTTGCAACCCACCACCACAATAATCTTGACTGTCGCACTCTATATAATGATGTAGTAGGAACTGCAGCATTTTGTGACATGTGGTCTGCATGTCAAAAGTGTGAGAGGTGTTCTAAGTTAAATTGCTAGCTTAGATCTTAAAAAACTGTCATGCTGTCGGTTGAGAGGCATCTGGGTTATTAAAATGGAGAAACACAAGCACGTCTTCCCCTCCTGCCACTGAATAAATAATTCCTTGCCCACCGTATTTGTTGTTTAAGCTGCAATTCAAAACTATCCTTGATTACAGAAAAGAATTGTATGTTTACTTTGAATTAAGCAAGCTGTATCTCATTACAACACCCTGCTAAACAAAGTACTATCCCAGGAGCAGAAAGTTCTAGAAGTGTCTTTTACTATCCCATTGTTGGTTGCACTGTGACACTGATGGAAGTCCCAATGTATTGCTCTTCCAGAAAGCAGCAGTAAAGTAATAACTGCAAGAAGTCTGCTGTACTCCCACATAGAAATGCTGCTTTGCTCTGGAAGCTTCAGCTTGCATGACTGACAGACACAATGTTTTGTTCAACACTTTATATCAACAGAGCGGTCATTGGAGCTAGGTTATTTTAGATATCATACCATTGCTGCATCCTTATTTTTGGGTTTATGGAACGAAAATTCCCAGTAACTAGTTGCCCTATTTTCTTTTCAGTTGCTTTCTATGCAGCCTATGAACCTCAGGGGAGGTTCAATCTTAACATTAGGAAGCGGTTCTTCACAGAGAGAGTAATCGCATATTGGAATGGGCTGCCCAGGGAGGTGGTGGAGTCACCATCCCTGGAGCTGTTTAAGAGAAGACTGGACGAGGAGCTTAGTGACATGGTCTAGCAGGGAGGTGTAGGGCTGGATGACGTTGGGCCCCTTCCGGCTCGGAGTGGCCTGCTAGACTGTGAGGGATCTAGGCTGGTGTTATGCTCTGCGATGTGCTCTCGGTCTCCTTACGGGTGTTAGATGGTGAGTTGGACTAGATGATCCTTGTGGGTCCCTTCCAGCTCATAATATTCTGTGATTCTGTGAACCTTCCTACATTAAACCATAAACCCTCCCTCCATAACAACCTCATGCATTGCTATTGGCTGGGGGACGAGTGGCTGGGGAGTGNGTGGTCTAGATGATGAGAGGCTCGCATGGATGAAGTGTGGTACCCATGGCTCCACACTTGTGTGTTCGATCCCTGGGTGGGCGTTTGTTTGGGAGTTGGACTAGATGATCCTGTGGGTCCCTTCCAACTCGGAATAACCTGTGACTTTGTACAGATCAGACTTCATTGTGCTGTTGTAAAACCTTGTATTATCTACAATTAGAATAATAATTTGCTTATGTTTTCCCCTCCACTCTCCTATTTAGATAATTTTACACTATGGCTTAGTAATATTTTGATGAGTGTGTTTGATGCTTCTTCAAGTAAAGTCAGACCTACAGAAGACCCTTATTAAGGCAGGGGAAGGTTGTATGGACCATTCTGAGCTTGGTATGAAGGTTGTTCAATATTTGATATTTCTTGCAGGATGGTTTTAAAATTCTTTTCCTTGTATAACATGAACTCTTGCTTGTCACTTATATAAACCGTTAAGAAGTGGAGAGAGTGAGAGAGAAGTAGTCTGGCTCTGAACCTTGTCAGTCTATTGACTGACATGAAATTCACCTTAGTGAGGGCATTTGAACTTCATCAAAATCAGTAGGATTTCATTTAGGCCACAGCTCTATGTATCGTATATCTCTAAACAGGGAATACTTGCATGCATTCGAAGCAGCAGACATGTTGCTCAGGCTGAGCAGGGCTGACATCCTCATCCTGGCCCCTGTGCCCTTCCCATGTGTCTTTTCTTTCTCCTTTCCTTATGAAGGTCCTAAGTTAGCACCATCGCAGGTCTCATGTGTGGATACGTGATATGTGCTCACTGCCTTAATTCTTATAAAAGTGATAGATAGTTCAAACACTCTCAATAGTGCTGCTTTCTAAACTCAGATCCTTTTGATCAGGGAGTCACTAGATGTGCTGTTATAGCAGCAGATGCAAGGAGCCCCAGTGATCTTTGAGAAAGGTACTGATGTGAGCAGTGTAATGCATCCAACTGTAGCCTCTGCTAGGGATTTCTTTTTAATTACTTTACAAAAGAGAAAGTAAAGGAAAGGAATTGGTGTGTTCAATTACAGCTCAGATTTATTGTTATGGTATCAGAATTCAATTTATTTTAACTATTACAGTGTAGTAAGGCAGTTAACAGCTACTTACTATTCCAGCACTGGTATATTTCTTAAAAATTATTTTCTTTCTCAACTGTGTTTATTTTTGTCTGTCCTGATCTAACCCCAGCAACCAACTAAGCACCACACAACCAACTAAGTCCCTCACTTGCTCCCTCACCAGCAGGATCAGGGAGACAAGTGGAAGGGTGAAAGAAAACTCACAGGTTTAAATAAAGAGAGTTTAATTGGGAAAACAAAAGCTATGCACAAAAATAAAGCAAAGCAAGGAATTAATTCACTGCTTCCCATGGGCAAGCAGGTGTTCAGTCATCTCCAGGAGAGCAGGACCCCATCATGTGCCGTGGTTACTTGAGAATACAAATGCTATCACTTCAAACATCTCCCTCTTTCTCCTTCTTCCTAACACTTTATATACTGAACATGATGTTATATAGTCTGGAATATCCCTTTGCTCAGTTTGGGTCACCTTCTCCTGGCTGTCTCCTCCCAGCCTGCCATGCACCCCCAGCCTCCTTGCCAGCAGTTTAGTGTGAGAGTCAGAAAAGGCCTTGGCTCTGTGTAAGCCCTGCTTATCAGTAACAAAAACATCTCTGTTATCATCGTGTTCAGCACAGATCCAAACCACAGCCCCATATTAGCTGCTGTGAAGAAAATTAATTCCATCCCAACCAAAACCAGCACATTGTCACTAAGACTGTTCAATCTGTATTATCAAATCATATAGTATGTGGTTGGTCTTGAATTTTTATAAAATACACTTTGTGTTTTCTCGGAGGAGAAAAAAGGGATTCTTCTTGCCTTTCTTCTGAAACTGTATTTTATATTAGTATTTGGGTTAAAAAAATTAAATTGCCCAGGAAGATTGCTCAAGAGATCTGAACAAACTGAGGAGATATTAAACTGACCTCTGTTCACAATTCATGATGAAAACAAAAGGCTTTCCTCAGAATGACACTTCTAAGTTCACTTAAGTAAAACATTTATTGATATAAGATTTTTTTAGTTGCATTTTCAAGGTTGTCATGTCTTCCTAGTAAACAAAGAAACATTTTGTTGCCCTACTTCATTTACAGACCCTGTGGTGTCTGTTTTGTTAGTGTCTGGTCAATGATCTTATTCAATGGATTTGGTGATTCAGGAAAAGAGGGTCAAATGCCTTTGAAAAATTATTTTATTCTAGTCAAAATAATACCTTAAGCCAAATCCAGTGTGAATCTGGAAAACTAAATTGCTTGCTGGTGGCATGTGTGGAAGAAACTGTGTATGCTGAAGGTAGGATATCTTTATCCAATTCAGTATGACTGATGTAAAGAATCCATCCAGCTCTAATGTCTCCAGGAAAATAATTGGGAATACAGTCTAAGTATTTTGGCTTCCAAGTTACCTTCAAGTAGAACTTCCTTTATCTGTATTTGTTATTACAAATGTGTAAGTTACTGCCTGTAGATTTTCTATGATCTGTTAATAGCAAACCTCTAACTTCACTTTGTCCCATGCCCCCTAAAGCATAAATTCTTTGTGGTCATTTATTTGCACCTGAGCATTCACATTAGATTCTCTATTCCGTCATCTTGTACCACATGGATGGTGGTACTCTACTCACATGGATGCTTAGGGAAAAGCAAATGAAAGGAGACTTTGACACCCACCACAGTATTTTTTTCACAGTGGTTTGGGGGCTTCAGCTGTGTTCAGAACTGAGCAGATCTGCCTCAGCAATGCAATTAATTTTCCCCAAGTTGTGCATGCTTTATGCCCTCTCTCTCTACCACCTTCAAAATAGACTGAAGATAAATAAGGATTCAGGAATACAACCCCTCAAATTCTGTGGGCCCTTGTTGTTCTGTTGGGAATTACCCATTCCTTTTATCACAGGTGTACTTGAAGTTATGAAAGAGATTTCCTGCAGTGCTCAAGATGGTGGTTGCTCTGGAGACCTTTGGTAAAAGTGGAGCAGAACTTGGCCTTTGCTTGTTTCACTCCTGGCTCCTTCAAAAGTCTCCTAGGCAAACTCCTGTCTTACCAAAGCTAAGATGAGAGTTGTTTGTGCAGAAGTTATTCAGGAGAGGAGACTTCTGCCTGTTAATTGATTGTCTGAAAGATTGCGTGCTACTATTTCAATTGGACAGTTTTATTTTTCTGTTCCTCTTGGCTAAATGAACCTCTGACCTGTTAAGTACCAAATGCTGAAAGAATTACCCATTTACTCCATCCACCTGACAAACTCCAGCAGAAAGCCTAGCAGGCAATAAGGCAGTTTTGGCCTTCAGCAGTCGCTGAACAGAGAATAGAAGTCATTACTCTTCATTTCTCTATTAGTTTCACTGCTCATTTAATAGGGGTGGGCAAAGAAAACATTAATATCCTATTCAGCAGCCGAATGCACCAAAGTGGGACTTGTAACTTGTGTGTTTTCCTCTTTTCTAATGGTATCATTAAAATTTAACAAGTCCTTTAAATCATGTTAGTATTCCCAGGGTTAATATGCTGAAATTGCTGGCAGCATTCCCACAGGAAGAGTTAACAGTGGCTGAGGCTGTGTGGCTGGCATTTGTTGCTCAGAGGGAGGTGTTGGGACTGGAGAAGCCCTGGCACCAGAAAGGCACAATCAAGTCTTTGATGACAGGGGGCATTTACAATGCACATACATACGTGTTCTTTGCTATTTACCTTTCCCTTTTCACTCCCTCCCTGCTTTTCTCTCCCCATTAGCCCTAAAGCTGTCACTTCAGCTCATACCCCTTGGGTTTCTAATGGCAATTTTTGATAATAAGGCTGCACACATGTGAACCTAGCAGGAAGGCACACAGGAGTGCTAGTCTGTGCGAGTGTCAGATTTGAGAGATTGTTAGACCATAGGTGGCTTTTACTGGAGGTCAAGAAGGCTAACAAAGTGGGAGATGCAATTAAAATGGTATTTGTTAGAAAGGAATAGCTGGCTGCCTGGGAAGACTGAACGTGGGGAAATGATGGGTGTCTGGAAGGTCACTAATGATGGCTTTATAAGCAGTTCTGCAGCATGGGTGTTAAGCCTAAATCCAGAGCTGCTCTTTTACTGTGCCTAACAAGACTTCCTTTTTTTTTTTTTTATCCATTTCTGAATGATAAATTTGACAAAAATTCTGTGGATATTAGATATAGAGGTGGGTGAGGTAAGAGAAGAAGCTGGCTTTTGGGAGCACTCTCCATCACCTTGAAAAATGCAAGGTTTTACAGAATTGGTTTTTGTGAAATCATTGACTCAGTGCTCTTGCAAAAAGGTTATTTTGTGAGGAACTTATTTCGTCAGAACTACTTTTGCCACTGGAACCATCTTTAAGTGTTAGAGGTATTGGATGACATATCTCTTTTTTTTTTTTTTTTTTTGGCTAGTGAACCATTGGGTGTTTGGCGTCAACATTGCCATTAACAATTCCCAAAGTTGCAAAATAGGCAAGGGTAGGCACTCACAGCAGACTGACAGATACATTTTCATGTCTTAAAAGACATAAGCAGCTGTGAGTATAGAAAATGGCCATTACAAGGACAAATACAGGGCTTTGAGAGGAAGAAGACAAGCTATGGAGACAGGAATGAATTGTGCCTTGGTTGATCCAGGCAGCAAAGTAACAGTGGGAAAGGTGGCACACTGGGATAGCAGGCAGGGAGAAATGGGTGATAAACCTGGTAAAAGCCTGAGCTCACTTTAAAGTTTTGAAGATGATTCATATGAAGGTTGTGTTTTGTTTTTCTTTAAAGAAACCATTCCTATAATTTTTCATCTCTCAGTCTGTCTCTTCTTTAAAATGGAAACAAGCGAACAGCCAGAAGAGTAGAAAGCAGTTAAACTGAAGCTGTCTTTGGTTTAATGCACTTCAGTATTTTTCATTCTGATCGTTTTTTTTCCCAAAGACTAAGGTACTGATGCATCATGTGATCTTAAGATGTAATGAGGTTTTCTTTATTATGCATATCTAATAAATTTGCTTCTCTTTTTACCAGTCATGAACATATATATGTTCCATATTGTCAATTTGAGATTTGCTATAAAATGAGGATACAACCCATTGCACTAGAAATTTTACCCAGCATAGCAAATGAATGGCATATGTTTTAGTACAGCAGCAATAGCTATGAATTCAGACTGGGTTTTTCTTTGCCTGTTCCTGTCTCTGAAAGAAAAAAACCATTTGATTTTCAGATTAATTTAAAATCTTGCAGTGTTAAGCTTACTAATTCTGCGGTACATATTATTATACTAGACACTCTAAGGCCACACTATTATGCTGTTTCAAATACTTTAAAAGCAGAATGAAAAAGACTTAAGGTGTGAGAAGAAAGCTAAAGGTATGGGGGATGTATACATGAAGGCTGAATGCACCAGCACTGATGGCTCTAAATAAAGCACTTTACAGACTGAAGTGCTTTAAATTGCCATCCCTCTTTGTCAGTCCTAGTTACTTAGTTCTTCCTAGCCTGGTCTGCCACTGTCTTGTCTGTTTAATATTCCACTTAAGTATAACAAGAGATGAAACATCCAAGATGCGTGTATCCTCCTGAAGTCAGCACTACTGATGTGAGTACTTGTGTTAGCTGTTTATAAGCGATGAGCTAAAGAGGGCTATAAAGAGGAGAGGGAGCAGGGGAAAGGAAAGTGTTGTGACTTCTCTTAATTTGCTGGGGTTTTTTTATCAGCAAAGGGAATAAATTCCATCACTTTTCTACTCCAAAAGCATGTGCTCTGGATAATACAAATTGTTTCAATAAGAGCACACTGCTAGGGCCTAGATAAGGGCTATGTCTGTGCCTGAAATATCAAGGACCCGTGTGCGCTATGTGGAAAGCTGGTGCGGAATCATGCTGCTGAGGAAGCGGTGTGTAGTAATGCGCATGGGTGACACTGATAAATGGCTCCTCCAAGCAGACATCTGCAGCAAATTGTCAGATTGAGACTTCCCAGCATACCCTAGACCTCTGCGTGAATGAAATCTCTGTTGTGCCATTATTTACCCACCTCCATGTGAAATGAGAGGATAGGATTCATTGCTTCAGTGCAGTTTTTATATGAGTTTGCTCTCTTTATGTATATATGTATTTCTTTTCCTGCACTTTCTGCAGCAATGGCAGCAGAACTCCCAGTATCCTCCCACTGATTAGACATACAGCATTTTGGAACAGGATAAAATGGCTTCCAGGGTAAAGGATGGGTGTTCTACTTCTAGAAACCTAAAACAAAATGTGCTCTGTGTATTCTGGTTTTTTGGCTAGACACATACAGAATTACAGGTAAGTAATGAGCATGGTTTGGTTTTTGCTGATTTATTTTGTTGTGGCTGTTTTAGTGGAAGTTGTGGTGGCTGGAAAAGGGAAAAGTCTTGAGTTACTTTATTTTTTGAAGAATCATGATTGCTCTCTTCAAAAGGCAGTGAGACAGTCTGCAAATCTATTTTGAAGTGAAGTAAATCTTCATCTTTTCCTTGTTACCACTGGATGTTATTGATGCGTGTAAAGAACCAGACTTGCTCTTTGCTTTCCTTTCACATGTTATTTGTGTTTTCAGTTTTTCCTTCTTTGAGGTGATTTTCTAGGATGACTCGTCATTGAACCTGAAACTCTGATTATTTAAACTTTGATGGAATCTTGAGATGAGGGTAGGACTTCTGGCCAACCTAGAAATTTTTTGTAATTAGCATGCACTCCCAGTACATAAAGATCTGGCTAAGTTCCCTGCTCTTCTTAGTTCCAGCTAGTATGTCAAACCTGAACTCTGAATCTGATCCTGGGCTCTGAACTCCCATGAGTTTACCTCCAAGGATATAAAATAGTAAGCTCTGACAGAGCAGCAGAAAGGTAACACAGTGTGTCAGGGCAGCAGAACTGACTCTGCACACAAAATTTAGCTGCTAGATTAGGTTAATAACCACCTTAGCTGAAGTTTGCCTTCATTGGCAATGTGAATATATATGACAAGTAGTTTGTGTGCAGCTGAGGTGAGGATGCATGTCCTGTCCCACCACACAGCTGTGGTGTTGATGGCTGTCTGCTGTCGTCTGCTCTGCTCCGCTGTTCCTTGGCTCTCTTAAATTGTTGCCTCATTATTGGAGCTCTTAGCTTCTTGCTGTCTTAGCCTTCACCCTCAGGCTTTTTCGGTGTGTCTTGCTGACTTTTAGTAAAATTGTTTAATATTTGTAAGGGATGTGAAATAGGACTTTGCTCACAGAAGTTTCTATAGGAAAAAAACTTTTTTTTTTTTGTTACTTGGTACTCTTAGAGTTAGCCAAGTGGTTTCTAACACTAAGATGCCACATGCAGTAATGGGCACAGCTGCAAATATTCACACCAACGTGCCTGTTACTGGAGTATAGATCTCATCTCTGTAAAATATTTGCTTCTTCTATTTTTACAGCTGAGGAGAAGAGACATAGAGCAACTTAAGCTACACCAGGGGAGGTTTAGACTGGATGTTAGGAAGGGCTTTTTCACGGAGAGAGTGATCTCTCAGTGGAATGGTCTGCCCAGGGAGGTGGTGGAGTCACCATCCCTGGAGGTGTCTGAGAAAAGACTGGATGAGGAACTCAGTGACATGACCTTGATGATGGGAGGATCAGATGGATGGAGCATGGTGCCCATGGTTCCACGCTTGTGGGTTCGATCCCTGGGTGGGTGCTCGCTTGGGAGTTGACTAGATGATCCTATGGGTCCCTTCCAACTCAGAATAACCTGTGAACTTGGTGGATTAATTTGTTGCATAGAACAGAGTCTAGGGCTCTCACATGCTTGTGCTCTTGACTAATGGGCTCTTCCCTGTCTTGCTAATGTTGACCATCTCAATTTGTAGCAGTTCTTGTATACTGACTCAGTGTCAGCTCTTCTGACTCTGCACAGAGAGGAAGAAGGGAGATGCAGTTTGCATTTCAAAGCTCACAGCCTTAAAGGGGTTGGAATATGTCAGTTGAATATATGGTAACTAATTATGCAGTTATGACAAAAGGTCTTTTAGAAAGACACTGTGATTCTCTGACTGGTACCAAAACCAGCCTATTAGTTTAACATGCCTTCCCCCTCCCCCCCCCCCC
>WEKX01021288.1:146594-162943 GCA_013390025.1 Pitta sordida
CAGATCCAACAGCCTGCGAGTAATGGGGGATCACTGTAGTTCAAAGACATCCATATTACAATTATTCATTTTTATTACGTGTAAACTTTACCTGCGAATTAAGTCAGAAAGCTTTCTGATGGAGTCATGGTTTTTCATCATCAGTTGCATCTGGATCATGCACAATATTTGTTTGATACCTGCGTTTTTTTGTGACATTACCAAGACTTACTCTTGCAAAGAGTCCATACTGCTTTCTGCTGTTGCAGAGTCACTAGTTGCACTTCAAATTGCACTTTGACTCTTCACAAGAAAGTTTTGGATTGTAACTGAATTTTTCATGAGCTTGGGGCTGTTTACTCCCATTTTGAACCTGAGTGGAAGTGGGCAGGTGAGAAGGTTTCAGTGGCAGAATGTGTCAGGTGAAGTACAGCACAGGACAAAGCCTTCTGCATGCCAGCTCTTGACCTTAGGCTGGATTTACATGTTGGAGTGACATTCACACAATACTATTAACTTATACCTATCTTTTAAAATATTTTTGGATTTATATTACTGTCAAAATTGGCATTTTCTGCCTCAGATATATTCAGATTTCCACTGGATGCCTCCTAACCTGTAGCCATCACTGAAATTTTAAGGTAATCTAATTGCAATTATGTTTCTCCTTTCAGTTGTGTTTGCCATTAAAAATCAGTATTTGCTGACACCTGCACAACATTCAAAGCTGAGGTTCACTGGTGTGAGTTACGAGTACTTGCTGTCTGTCAGACACAGCAGGGCATTAATTAAAGGGAAATGGCAGACTCCTTAACAATGTTGTTATGTTTTGAAGGCCAAACTTAATGTTATCTAGTGTCTTACATGAGATTGTCATGTTCATAATAGGGCCGGTTAGGAGAACAAAAAATATAGCCTGCTGAAATTGTTTATGAAAATTTACACACAATGTCATGTTCCTTCTTGCTTCATTAGTACTGGTTGAGCTGTCTCCTGCTTTGTTTTCATGCCTCTTGGGCAGACTCCATCATGTTGACTGTTTTATTTCATTATTTGCATCTCATGCTAGATGCTACGTATCTGTGGAAAACAGGGTCCTATTATGGTGTGCACTGTGTACACAAAAGAAAGGACTACTCTCTGCTCTTAAATGATAGCAACAACTCTTAAGCTAAGTAGAATGTCTGAGGGTATTGCCTGGAGTATTTATTCTCTTGCTTGTGACATCAGAGTATTGATTAATCATGTTACAATAGTAGTTACCCAGGCAGTTTTCCAGGTTGTAATCCTGACACTTCTAAATGCTGTGTAGTCCCAGAAATGAGATTGCCAAGCCCAGAATATGGTGTTTTCCTAGGTTTCCAGGACATGCCAGAAGATGAGATGGAAATGAAAGTTTCACAGTTTTGTCATTTAACTTTCTGCAGATTCCAGTGCCTGAGTTTCACTGCCTGAAGTCCCACAAACAAAGGCCCTGTAATAGAAGGGCTACTGGAAACCTAAGCTGTTTTGTTTTCTACAGAAATCTTCAGGTGAAAGTTTTTACAGAACTTCGATGTGCTGTGGTTAAACAGTGTTATAACTCTAACTCACCAGCACAATTGCAATAGAATAAATGAATTTGATGATTACCTTACCATGAACAATTTGACATGGTAATAAAAAAAATTAATTCTAAGCTGTAAACTGTAAACACAGATGCTTATTCTGTTTTTATTTTAGAAGAAAATGAGGGATAAAATGTTGTTATATTGAAATAAACTTCCCTGAAGTCTCTAAACTTCCATTGGAGGAAAACATTTTTAATCCTTTTCCTTTTCCTCTAGACAGCTGTCTTCATGACCATAGGGAAGTTTTACTCTGCAAGGGCTATTTACCACCTGGATGATTATAGCTCTATAACTTTTAGAATGTTTCTACCCAAAGGCAAGAGGAGGTAACTTTGGTAAATAGCCTATAATTCTAGTTCTTGCATCTTTCATTGTACCCTGTACTTAATACTCTCCTCTGTAGACACAGGTGGGGAGAAGCTATTGGCCTGAGAAGTCAAAAGTCATGAAATGCTCTCGCAGGCTGTTAGCTTGCTTTCAGTTTAGCTAAACCTGTCAACACAATCAAACCCTTGTGTTTGCGTGGTGATGGCCCTCTTCTGAGGATTGTTTTTCAGCAGTTGGTGTGTGTTTAGCTATGGCTCTGGTCCTGCTAGCAATTGAACTGGAAGGACAGTTTAAGAAAGATGTTAAACTGCTTTAGAGGGTCCAGAGAAGGGCNGTGTGATCCTGTGATAATTATGTGCCTGTGTGTTTGGAAAGGTTGGTAATGGTGCCTGGATGTAGGAGAGTGGTTCTTGTGCCATAAGTGTGCAATGGTCAGTTTGACATGCCAGCAGGCACTTTTATCTGGCCTTCTGCCTTCCTTGCTCTGGTGCCCTGAACTTACACACCATGGTGCACTTCTTTTGTAGCATTCCACAGTTTTTGCCAGTTTTGCTGGCTGTGGACTAGCTGTAATGTATGGGCTTCCCAATTAAACACTGGAGGGCTGATGCGTCCACATATATATGTCAACTTGGTACCTTGTGTTTAGAGGTAACTTAGTGTTCTGGCATTTGTTTTGTCATTTGTTATGTCAGTAAGGTGCAAGGTGTATGTGTTACTCTTTGATGCTAAAGCACAAGCCCCCTCTCCTGCTTCTTGCTTTGGTGTGGGCCAGTGCATGGCATTTCGTTTAAATTCTGTAGTCTGTGGTCATAGGAGCATGACTCTCTTAAAGCTTTAAAATCCATGGTAAGATGACTGTTAGAGGACATCCTTGACTTGTGAATCAGAACACTTTGTCTAGACTGGTCACAGCTTGGTTCTTAATTTTCTGTGGTCACTTGGGCTAGAGCAAAATGAGTGCAAAAGGGTGGAAAAGATTTTTCCATATTTTGTTTGACACAGCCTGCTCCTAGTGAACATATGTAATGTGCAAGGCAGCAGGGAGCACAGGATGCTTTCAACTTAAGTTGATTCTGTCATTAATGGTGTCATTTAATCACATCTGATTTTAATACTCAGACTTGATGGATTTTATGTTATTTTCTTTCAAATACCTACAAAAGAAAGGCTTTTTTTCACCCTGAAATCAGTGTTGTGCTGAGCTTGTCACCCAATCTCCCGTTCAAGTAGAGTTTGGAGAAATACTTAAGGCTTCAAAGTAAGTTTTGCTTGGATGAGATTATCAGCATTTAGTATGGTGGATATAGCTATAGAAGAAATACTTTGGAAGAAAGATCATGGTGTCCAGGGGATGACTTGCTTTTTCCGGTATGCTGTTAAAAGACTACATATTTTGCATCCAATACTTTGTCTGTGTTGAAAACAGCATTAAGTTCTTTACTGCTGCTACAGTGTGAGTAGTAGTAGAAGGGAATTACACAAAAGTAAGAAGTGAGTTTTGACTTGACTTGCTGTGAATCACTAATCAGGTGTTGAGTGAGAGACTAAATATTAATACTTTCAGGACACTAAGCACTTACAAACTCTGCCGTAAATTCCTGTAAGGGTATTTGGCATGGACAAAGCAGACACAATTTGTTATCAGGGTAGGCATGCATTTGAAGAGTTGGTTAATTTGAGAGGCAATTCTTAATTGGGCACAATGATGAGCTAATTTTCTAGTACAAATGCAGCGCTACATGAGCAATAATACTGAACAAATGCTGTTTTCTGGATGTTTGAAAGCAGTAGGTGATGAAATTGCACGTGTACCCCACTTCCATGTTGGTTTAGATAAAGCCTATCTTGAGAAAGACAAAAACATCAGCAGTCAAGATTGTTAGCCTGTCCACAGCCAAGTGCTGTTAAAAGCTCAATTCTCCCTTTTTTCTGTGTGACTGTTTTTGTTTGTTTTTCATTTAAGTTGTCAAAACAAAGAGGAAATTGTACTAAATGCCTAAACAGATGTAGAAGATGGAGAGGAAGGATGTGAGGCTATATATGTTGTGGGAATTGTTTGTTGGGCTTCTTGTAGTGGGGTCTTTTTGATAATGTTTTTAATTTGAAGCTGCTCCTGGGTACAGATTGTAGGTACTGGATTTGTACAGAAAGTAATGGCAGAAAGCACATCTCCCACCACTTTATTATCTCACCTTTCAAATACTAGTTTGTGACCTACTCGTTACTTTTTCCTTATTTTAAGTTTTGTAATTCAAGTAGCTCCCATCACATTTCTACTCTGCTGTTGAATGGCAACTGAAGAACGTGGTACAGATAAGTATCCTGATCCCTCCATCTGATCTGATAGTACTACTTGTGGCACAAATAAGACATGTGAACATCCACATTTGGAGACACATTTTTTTTTTAATTGCCAAAGCTATGTGAACAAGCAGAAGTGAAAAAACAAGGCCAAAGTCCACCCTCCGTTATCTTACTTATTTCAGGCTGCTGAAAGTATCTATTTTAGGTGAAGTTCTATATCCACTCTCACTCTAGCCCTAAGTTTGAAAAATATCTGAATAAAAAAGTGGTAATTGCCATTCTTCGTCATGACAGAGAGCTAGCTGCAATTACACAGGAAATACTAACTGTGCCTGTGGGCTTTTTCGACATGCAAAATAATCCTAAACTGTGGTCTGCCTGTAAAAACTTCAAATGCTATTACTGGAGAGCCTATATGCTTTAGAAAAAGCAAGAGGGCGTAGGAAAGGAAGAAAAAGGTCAAATTGCCTACAGCAAGTCTTGTGCTTTAGGTAGTGATGGACTGGCAGGTTGTCAAAACACAGACGGGTGCTTCTTTAATGTATGAACAACATGGCATCAGAATGAATGAGCAATGTTCTGCTTTTCCAGCCCCCTTCCACCCCCGTCGAGTTATTAGCTGCATTGCATAATTTGTGTGTGTGAAACATTTTATGAATTCAGTATGGTGCTTGTCAAACTACCTGTCATTATCCTCCTTGTAAGGCAGTTACTCTCTCTGCTCCTACTTTGGTCTGCTCCATTCCCCGAGGGAGGTGTAGCACAGCTGACATGGATTTCAGTTTTGGCTGCTGCCATAATTGTCCCTTCTGAAAGGCATTGTTTACTTTTGGTGGTAGCATTGTTTGCAGAGTTGGAGATAGATCTATTGGTAAGCAAAGATTTGGGCTCTTTTGGACTAGTGAGAGAAAGCTTGTCACATTTTCTTCTTCACTTGAATGACTCTATTAACTTAATTGAGTTAATTGAGTGCTGATAGAAAAGATGAATCCCACCCTCAATTTTGTATGTACCTTTTATTTATTGTCTTATCTAATTTTTTTCAAGTTTTACAGAAGTACTACGTATTTTTACTTAAAAACATACATATTTCATGCTTTTGATAGTCTTACTAAGAAATGCTATTATTTTAAAAAAAAAGATTTTAAATTCTTATTTCAGGAAATTAACAAGTGATCGTTGAGGAAAACACCCCACATTCTTTCATGTGTCAGGTTGTATCTGTGTGAAGTGAATGGGTGGCAAAGACTGGGAAGGATAGGCTATGGGAATCTTCAGGGAAGATGAAGAGACTGATGGAATTGTGATGCAGATGTCTGGAAGTGTGAAGCATAGAGCTAGGATATGTGTGGGAAAAACCATTAGGTTTGGATGTGGGTTATGAGGAGAGAAGACAGAGGACATCCAGGTGCCATAGAATATTTTCAGCTGCATGTTTTATGCGCTAGCCTCTGCCCAGATTGTTGTGTCCCAGACTGAGCTCTGTCTCTTTGCTGTAGGTAAAAATACACTGCTTGTGGCACAGCCTCCTTATTAACCAAGGTAAACTGGTATTTGATCTTCACAGTATCACAGTATTGGCAAGGTTGGAAGAGACCTTGGAGATCATCAAGTCCAACCTATAATCCAACAGCAACCTATCATCTAAACTGTGTCACTAAATGCCTCATCCAGCCTACTCTTAAACACCTCCAGGGACGGTGACTCTGTCAACCCATTCCAATGGTGGATCACCCTTTCAGTAAAGAATTTCTTCCTAATATCAAGTCTAAACCTCCCCTGATGGAGCTTGTTCTGTTGCCAGTTGCTTGAGAGAAGAGATAGACCCCCCTCTTGACTACAACTGTTGTAAACAGCAATGAGGTCACCCCTGAGAATCCCTTCTGCAGGCTAAACAGCCCCTGCTCCCTCAACTGCTCCTCATAGGGCTTGTGCTCCAGCCCCTTCACCATTCTCGTTGCCCTTCTCTGAACGTGTTCCAGCACCTCGACATCTTTCTTAAACTGAGGGGCCCAGAACTGGACACAGTACTCAAAGTGTGGCCTAACCAGTGCTGAATACAGTGGAAGGATAACTTCCCTAGAGCTGCTGGCCACACTATTCCTGATGCAGGCCAGGATGCCATTGACGTTCTTGGCCACCTGGGCACACTTCTGGCTCATGTTAAGTTTCCCATCCACCAGCATTCCCAAATATCTTTCTGTCTGCCCACTGTCCAGTCACTCTGTCCCAACCTACATAGGGTTATTGTGACTAAAATGTAGAACCCAGCACTTGGACTTGTTGAATCTCACCCTATTGGAATCTGCCAGTCTGTCCAGGGCTTGTTCCTAATGTCCCTCCAAGGATGCTATTACAGGGGCTGAGTGGTTGTGGCTGCTTCTGCTGCTGCAGAACCAGTGTTTATTACTTGCCTACTGCAGAGTAAGTTGTCAAGGTAATTCACAAATGCGTGTGCAGTGCTAAGTATTATGAACTAAACCAGAAGATTAATCTTGAGAGTAAAACTCAACTGCAAGAAACATCTTAAGTGAGAACAAAGCTTGTAATATGCTTTTCTAGACCAGTTTATGGAAGTAACCCATCAACCTGATCAGTGCTGTCCTGGGTTTTTCAAGAACATTTACTGGTCTTCTCTAGGAGAAAATCTCTAAATGAGTGTTTCCTTTTGCTAATGTGTGGTATTTCAGTGTTGATGTGGTACAGCTCCAGACCTCCTCTACAGACAGGATAGTTTTCTTAGTAATCTGTGATACAATTCTATGTTCAAGAGTGCAGTGAGGAACTGGTTTTGGCCAGTGATAAAATGATAATGATTGCACATAATTGCTGAAAACAATTTTGAATTTTATTAATGAGATACTCCAAACAATGTCTTGTAGACTATTGTCTCAGTTAACAGCCAATTCGTAAGAGTCAACTGTTGTGTAATTTACATATATTTCTCCTATTGATATTGAAATTACACTTGCTGTCCATACTTCCCCATCCTCCAGATACAAGTTGTTGCTTTTCTGTTGCTGTTTCTCTTAAAAGAAGTGGAAATAAACACACGATTTAAAGTCATGTTGGCAAGTCTCACCCAGGGTGTAAGTAGAATTTTTACTATGCATCTGTTTTTCTGCATTTTGGAAAGGCTAACTGCAGGCACCAAGAATAATACAAATAAAGATTAAAGTGCTGAGGCTGATCACAGGGATGTGTTTTTTAAATTGCATGAAATGGTAGTAGGAATCTTTCTGGCCCTGATTCAGCAAGGATTGCGTATTTAATTTCTACATTGTGCTATCACTAGGACTATTTAAAGAAAAATTAATAAAAATGTGCAGCAAAGAAAATGAAGGGAACAAATGTTATCAGAGTGAAAAATTATAAGTTGTCATGTCAGTTTAGGTATGGTTTGGCTCTACTCCTGGGAGGGATAAGCAAATAGGAGTAATAGGTACAATGAAGTGGTTGTGGGAATTCTTGACCTGGTAACTTATATATGAAGTAAAGTCAAAAACATGTAACTCCCACAGATCTGTTGAGGAAGAAAAGATTTCACTGTGTGTCCTGCATATATTGAACAATTTCTCCTCAAACTNCGATAAAGATGTTGAACAGTACTGGGCCCAACACTGACCCCTGTGGGACTCCGCTGGTGACTGGCCGCCAGTCCGATGTTGCACCATTCACCACCACCCTCTGAGCCCGCCCTTCCAACCAGTTTGTGACCCAGCATAAAATGTTCCTTTCCAGCCCGTGCTTTACAAGTTTCTCCTGAAGCTTATTGTGGGAAACCGTGTCAAAGGCTTTGCTAAGGTCCAAGTAATACAAATAAAGATTAAAGTGCTGAGGCTGATCACAGGGATGTGTTTTTTAAATTGCATGAAATGGTAGTAGGAATCTTTCTGGCCCTGATTCAGCAAGGATTGCGTATTTAATTTCTACATTGTGCTATCACTAGGACTATTTAAAGAAAAATTAATAAAAATGTGCAGCAAAGAAGATGAAGGGAACAAATGTTATCAGAGTGAAAAATTATAAGTTGTCATGTCAGTTTAGGTATGGTTTGGCTCTACTCCTGGGAGGGATAAGCAAATAGGAGTAATAGGTACAATGAAGTGGTTGTGGGAATTCTTGACCTGGTAACTTATATATGAAGTAAAGTCAAAAACATGTAACTCCCACAGATCTGTTGAGGAAGAAAAGATTTCACTGTGTGTCCTGCATATATTGAACAATTTCTCCTCAAACTTGAATGTTACTATTTCTTTTCAGGGTGAGGCAAAGGGATAACTGCTGCTGGCTTTTCACATCTGTCCTGATTTTCACTAGAAGGTCTCACTGGCAGCTCCCGCCCCTCTTTTTCTTCTTTTCCATCTTCCTTGCAATGAACTTATGGATCTATCCTCAATGTGGCTTGGTCCAAATTAGTGTGAGAATGTTCCTTAGTGATATTGAAGTCATCTCAGCTGAGTGCATACTCCTATCAGCTAGTCCTGCTTTGGGAAAGAATTTGGATCTGAGGCTTCTTGAGGGCCCTTTCATTCTGAGGGGTTCTGTGATCCTATTCTGTGATTAATGCATGCTTTAGCCAGATGCTCTAGTCATGCTGAATCCAACCTGAGGAACAGGATTTGCTGACAAGTTATATGTAATGCTTCCCTTCTTTTGTAGCATTGCTTTAGGAAGTTTAGTTTAGGTTGAAGTTGTGTTAGTTGTCTGAGATCAAAACATTAGGAAAAGCAGTTCTTCTCCAACAGAACAATAGAGGGGGTTTTTGTGTGCATAATTTTTCCCCATAAATATTTTCAAATATTATAGATTTGAGGAAATATAATCTATTGCAGAAAAATGGAAGGAAGATGAACTATTTCATTCTTTTTTGCTTTGTTCACTGATGATTTTTGTTTGAGGATAGAGAAAACACTGAGGTAAACTTAGTGCTTTGGGTTAACCTTCTTCCTACTTTTGACAGATTTAATAGAAATGCACATGATTGATTTCTAGTTTGGTTTGGTCTTGCTTCCATCAGTTGCTGATATACCTGGGGCAGTGTTACTGTTAGTTTCCTCCAGGTGGTGTTAAGTGTTGTAGAATGTTTTATCTGACTGTGGCAGAGGAGGAAGAGAAATTTCAGTTAAGCTATTAGTTTTTCTGCTCTTAAATCCTAATGCTAGAGGAACTCCGTCCACAGACTTGATATTACCCTCTACAGAGAAAGAGCATGCAGGAGGCTTCTGACATGGATCTGCCTAAATGCTGAGCCATCAGATTTTTGTGTGTCTGGGTAACTAAAGTTGTGTATACTACCAAAAACAAATATATGCTACCACAAAGAATAGTATATGGAATAATCCAATTACTTGCTTAATCAAATAAGTGATTATGTATATTCAAAGATATTTTTTTCAGAGGACATGCTGTAATCTTCTCATTCCCCAACCTCTGTCGGAGCTGATATCTTAATGGCTGTGGAATTCACAAGATGGGTAGTATAAGCTGAAGAAAAAGAACTCAAGGCAGTCTTTCTCACTTTCTTCAATGACGTAGAAATGGGATGTGTCACTGCGCAGTTCTGGTGAACAGCACAGTCTGGTAGGCAGTTGAATTTCTTGCTTATCTGATGAATTACGGGAATGTTTCCACAGATGTTACCTGGTGCAATTAAGAATGGAAGGTACATTTCTCTCTCCCCTTTCTTTTCACTCTTCATTTGCTGCTGCTAGCTTTGCCTTTCTGCTGACGTACTCAGAAGGAGCAGAAATATGGGATTCAGAATTGCATTGCTCAAAATAAAAGCATTCAATATAGTTATTACATGTTTGACGTTGATGATAAAGGAGGGGGTTTGAAGGTTTTTTCTGGTTGTGAAAGTATGAATAAATTTTTCAACGAATTTCTCATTAGTGAGGTTTCTCAACAGCAAGTTTAACAACACTTACCTTCTCCTTGAAACAGGACTTCAAGAGTGAGTACAACTTGAATGAGAAAAAATGTTGTAGGGGATTGAACTGGTGGAAAGAACGGAGTGAAGAACAAAAAGTTTGCAAGGAATGAGTTAATCAGACATTGAATGTATTAATTTAATTGTTGTTTCCTTCAGCTTTTCCAGAAGGCTGCTGTGACCGTAAAAATGAAGGATTTCTTTCAGCTTTGCAGCTAGCAGCACTGGAAATACTTCAGTTGGTATGGTCAGTTGGTATGGTCAGTTTTGAAGAAACAATGCTATTAAACAGGCCTATAGTCAAACAGGCCTGCAACTAGTAATCATTGGGTAAGAAATTATGGTCTCTTTTAGGCACAAGGAATATCCAATTATTCCTTGAAGCCATGAGTGGTCTAGAACACACCTGCTGTGATACTTGGAAGATGACGCCTTGGGTGTAAATGGGCAGGAGAGCGGGGAGATTAATCCTCTATTAAAAAAACAAACCCACCAAAATATACCCCCCAAAAATTTAGAAGAAAATACAAACCACAGTATTTCTTTCTCCAGGTTCATTGCAGAATTTTCATTCCTGTTTCTTTTATAAAGGTCTATCTTGATGAGTTTTTCAGGAGGGGGTCAGAGTTAGATGCTAACAATCATAACGTAAATATCTGTCTATCAAGCAGGCCTTGGATTATTATTTTAATAGCCATTAAACAATCTATACAGTAAGCACACAGTTATTGTACTTGCAGGGAGAAATTATAGTATTTTGCACAAGGCACCTCTTTGATGCACTTACCTTAGTGTGAAGTGTGGGTTGAATTCTTTCAATTTGTTGAGTAGTTTTGACTCCTAGAGATAGACATGCTTGCTTTACACCCCCCAGCCCCACCTTCTTTTCCACCAAAAAGTCTTTATTATAAGCATCCAGGAGGTTTGGAGGGCTTGTGTCACATGGGAGTTAACTTGCGTGTAAAACATCAGTCTATGCATTTTCACAGAAAATCTTAGTTTTCTTGTTTTGAAGAAAAACCTTTAGTTGTCCAGTGAAGCAGCTTCTTGCCAAAGTTGAAAAGTATTTAGTTATTAAAAATAGAAATACCTCATTTGCAAGATAATTTCAGGTGTGCTTGTGTTTGGATGTGAATGAGAGTTGAATCAGAAATATGGAGGAATTAAGTTCCTTTTGGACAGGTACTTGTTGATGCTGATGTTGAGCTGCTTGAGAGGGTCCAGAGAAGGGCAACACGGATGGTGAAGGGACTGGAGGACAAGCCCTGTGGGGAGCAACTACGGGAACTGGGGTTGATCAGCCTGGAGAAGAGGAGGCTCAGAGGTGACCTCATTGCTGTTTACAGCTACCTGAGGGGAGGTTGCCGCCAGGTGGGTGTGGACCTCTTCTTCCAGGCTGACGACACCAGAATGAGAGGACACGGCCTTAAGCTACGCCAGGGGAGGTTTAGACTGAATGTTAGGAAGAGGTTTTTCACAGGGAGAGTGATCACTCATTGGAATGGTCTGCCCGGGGAGGTGGTGGAGTCGCCGTTCCTGGAGGTGCTTAAGAGAAGACTGGATGAGGAGCTTAGTGACATGGTCTAGCTGGGGGCGGGTGTTGGGCTGGATGGTCCTGTGGGTCTCTCCTGGCTTGGAGTGGCCTGTGCGCCTGTGAGGGATCTAGGTTTATATTCACCACTCTGGGGTGTGTGTTTGGTCTCTGTACGAGAGTTAGATGGTGAGTTGGACTAGATGATCCTTGTGGGTCCCTTCCAACTCATAATATTCTGTGATTCTGTACGAACTGCTTGTTCTCTGGTACACATACTACTTTTTTTGTGTGTCTCTGTGTGTAATCTTTAAAACAGTTCCTTAGGTCTTTGGGACTGGCTTAATTTACAAATCCAGTGATTGTATGAATTTGAAGTGAAGTAGGAAAGTGAATAAAGGAATTCGGTTTGGTGGAATAGATTTTCTTTAATCTTTGCACGGTCTCACACATGCACCTGATGAATGAGATTTTCTCTTAGATAATCCTGCTGTACCATTTTGTTTGAAATAAAATCTGGTGGTTTGTTTACAAGTATTACTGTGCCGATATTTCTTTTCATTTTGAAATGGTTACATGCTCTATAAAGTCTAAAAAGTTTGACACTGAGTAGGTGGTGCAGCAGCTGAAAACAAGAAAACAGCCCTGGACAGAGGTGCCTGTCAACATCTGCCATTCCACAAACAAACTGGTCCCGAGAACTGAAAAAACTGTAGAGTAAGTGACATGACACCATCCGTGGCCTGCAGATACTGAGCCATATAAGAGAGTTTAACTTCAGCTACACTTCTTTTTTTTTTTTTTAATTATATAGTCAATGTTATTTTCCTTATTTCATAAATATTGAGATTTTGTGTGTGGTTTACACACAAAATCTGTGTGTAAGATTTTGAGGATTGAGAAGGATTGAGTTTACTATCATGAAGTGTCCCTCTCCTAAAATCTTGAATTGCAAGTGTTCAAGAAACTAAATCTGTAGTGGAATTGATAGTTTGTGAATTGCTTCTCCCTCATTGACATAGCTTTATCTATTTTTCTTATAGCTATGAGGTTACATGCCGAGTACGTTTTCCCCCTTTTTGTCTCTGATTTGCTGCCCTAAGTGAGACATGGGACCTTGAAAAAGGCATTTGAGTGAAGGAAGATCTGACCTTCAGATGTTTCACCCTCCACAGCTGAGGGAGGGGACGTAACAGTTTAAGCACCTACTTGAGTGAAGAGAGATGTGCAAATAATGCTTAGAGAGGTAAAACTTTTGTGCTCAATTACTGTTTTTTTCTGAAAGAAGCTTGATGGTATCGTCCCTGCTGTTTCATTCATGAACAGTTACTGATGTGGCAGACAGAGTAATAGGAAAGAAATCCTTACAAAAGCTTTATAGAAGCTGATATTTCATTCTGGGATTCTTTTGTCTGGTAGCAGCTGGTTTGCCAGCTTGCAGTCTTGAGATCTGGGTATCTCAGCAACTTCCTTCTTTCCAAACGCCATCCTTTTATTTTTCCTCCTTTCTTTTATCAGGTGACGTGTTTCTTTAGGTACAAGGGTGCTTACATTTGCTGCTAATGGCTGAGGAGTCAGAGATTTCTGGGGTGCTAGCTATTTTCTAGACATAGATGATGTTTGGAATGAAGCTTCTGGATGAAAACTCCAAGTGGTCATTAATCTCTGTGAGGTAATCCTCTTCACCTCAGGTTGCTATTATGTACTTATGTGAACATGAGCACACAAAAGGTAGTTTTGCAGGCATATTTTTGCATGCACTTCAGAGCTGTTTTGATGCCAGTTTCAACCACTTCGTGATACTTAATGTCGAAGTGTCTCTGAAGACTTGAAACTCTCATAGTTTCAAAAGTGTGATGGAACTACAGTGAACCCTCTCTGTATCACAACTTCTCCTTCACGACCTCTCCCATTTACGAAGCAATTTTTTTGCAAATATGATCTAGCGTTCCACGAGCCCAGCTGCCTGACGCATGCGCAGTTTGACTCTCCTCTGCCGAGGGGCGGTGCCTGTGGGGCGGGATTCACCCCGTCCTGCGGGGAGGGGGCACGTAATGGCAGCAACGTGCCCCCGCTCCCTGAACGGGGAGACTGCCTCATGAAAGTGAGGCAAGCTGTGTGCTGGGAGGGCGGCAGTCCTGCGGCAGCGGGCAGCTCGGGTGGCACGGGTGCCCCGGGGTTGGCGTGAGCACCGAGGTCGGACCGGGGGCCCGGGGGGGTGCGGCGCGGGGTTTGGGCTGCGGTCACAGCAGCCATGCAGAAATGGTTCCCTTTGCTCGCCTGTGCCGAGACAGATTACGGGAAGGAGCAAAGAATTGTCGGCAGAGCTCCAGAGTTCCGGGGGGTGGAGCAATGGGCATGGCCTGCATGCATATTAACGACCTGCACTTCTTTATGAGATTAATGTTTCGTGAGGCCTTTGGCCTGCCCCTTTCCTCGCGATGGAGGAGGTATAACTGTATTTATATCTGAGTATTTCTGTTCTGCCTGATAACAGCCCTCTCAACATGTATGGGCCTAGGTCATTAATCTTGTTGTCAATACAAGGATCAACTTTTATTAACTTTCTGAAACTTATAATCAAACTTTGATAATAAACCATGACTCAGAACTTGTGAGGTTATTGTTACCGTTGCCTGGCAGAGTGTCGTGGTTTGACCCTGGCTGGATGCCAGAGACCCACCCCAACTTCTCCCGAAGGAGAAAACTAAAGAAAAACAAACTGGAAAATAAAACTGGAAAATAAAATAAAACTGGTCACAGGCAAAANTATTCGGCAGAGACGCCTTTATCTCTACTCTATAACCTTGAAGGCCCTGGCAGCACGGAGAGCTCAGGCAAGAACTGAGCTGTTAACCCCCTCGCTACCAGAGCAGCAGAAAAACCCCTAAACCATAACACAGAGTGATTTCCATACTCGAGACTATCAAATATTGTGTTTCTCAGACAGGATCGTGAAGAACAACATCAAACCAGCAGGATGAGAGTGCTAGAAATTGTTGGACTCTTTCTTCTTGAAATACGGCAAGACCATTGCTTAAACACTTATAACTCTTCTTGAATTGGAAGGCTTTCTTTTTCCATTTACTGTCCCTACCTGTGTTAATTTATTTTTTCTATTTTTTCCTATTTTACAATAGTTCCTAATTTTTATTAAAAAGAATGTAAACCCTAAGGTAAAAGTAATTGTTTGTGCTATCCCATTGAGTATTTCTTTACATTCTCTCTTGGTTAACAGAAGACTTTTCTATAGTAATAGATTTGCCTGTTCTGAATCCTTTCACTTCTAATTCTTAATCTAACTTTCTCGATATAATTTTTTATTTCCCTTGGTAACTGTGACTGATAGTCCGCCTGTGCCTTAACCTTTTTGACTTTTGTATCTCTTTCCTTGCAGGAGTCTCTTCATACGCAGGCTTAACAATGCATCTTTGTTTGCATCTTTATAAAAGTCCTTTTTTGACTTTAAAGATCTAAAAGAGCTCTTGATGAAGACTTATTGAACTTCTGTTATATATCTTGACTTTAATCCCCAGATGAACATTTTGCTGTTGGGTCTTTTAATGTTACTGTCCTATAGAAAAGAGCAGCTTTTATTTTTACCCTTCCAAGTTGCTTCCTATGGGATCACAAACTCCCTCACCTCTCCCTCCCTCCCTATTCATACTCATTGTTGCAGAATCACTTCAATCTAAAATGCCTTTTATGCTTAGTCTGGCAGCTATAGGCATTTTTTGCAAGGGGGTAACAAGTATGATCACTAATTTTGATATAATTGACAAGCTAGAGTGACTAGAGGCTGATGGAAACTTGAGCCCAGAAGCATTTGTTACTCAAAATCAGATGAAGTATCTAGAAGGGGATAAACTCTTGTGCATTAGGGGACAAATGAAACCCTAAATTAATTGGTAATAGAGGAGATAGATCAACTATTACTATGATCAGATATGGCTACTCCTGTGCTTTGCTGATAACCTGAGGGATGGCAGATTGGTGTATGGTCTGTTGGAAGGAGGGGAGAAAACAATTTCTTCTTCCACTGTCTGTCAGCATGTGTGTATTTTGGGGATAAGGATTAAATAATCATAATACACATCAGCATTGCCACTGGCCATGGTAGGGAATTATTTAGGTACGTGAGCTGTGTATGAGATCAGATACTAGTATCTCTAATGATGGTGTCCATGGAGAGGAATTTCTTTCAAGGCTGGTGGAATTTTTTAAAATCTACCCTTGTAAGAATTCATTTGGCTTATAAATGAAATACATACGCCTATATCTAGAAAATACATATGTGTGGGGACAGACAACTGATGATGCAGTAATTTTCATGTTGAAGTTCTGTGTTCGCCAGCAGGATTGGCTTCAAGCTTATTGTCCATTCTATGATACTTGTGTTGCAGATACCCATAGACACATAGAGCACAGAGTTGACCTTCCTCAGCTGTTCCCATGCCTGTGTTTGACAAGCCTATAGCAAATAGAGATGGCAGCTTCAGCTGTAATGTTGCTCTGATGTTCATGATACTATAAAACTTTTTTCTGATGAAAACAGTACCAACTGTCCTTCAACTGTGTATTGGTTTGCATTTTTGTGTTTTTTAAAAAACTTTAAATCATGTTCCCAAATACTTTTTTTGTGGTGAGGTTTTTTGGGGGGGGG
>WEKX01021288.1:168713-190567 GCA_013390025.1 Pitta sordida
ATCTCTTCTCTCAGGCTGCCAGCACCAGAACAAGAGGACAGGGCCTTAAGCTTCATTAGGGGTGATTTAGACTGGATGTTAGGAAGAGGTTTTTCACAGAGAGTGTGTTTCCTCATTGGAATGGTCTGCCCAGGGAGGTGGTGGAATCACCATCCCTGGAGGTGTTTAAGAAAAGACTGGATGAGGAACTCAGTGGCATGGTCTAGATGATGGGAGGCTTGGATGGATGGAGTGTGGTACCCATGGCTCCAGGGTTGTGGGTTCGATCCTGTCATAGGTTGACATTGTAGTGTGCGTGTGGTAAATGTATTTTTGTATTCCATATTGCTGTGTTCAGATGGTGCTGTCTGTAGCATGGCACAATATTCAGTGGTAATGGTAAATCCCAGAAAGCGGGATGACGGCATCACAGTGGGAGTTCCAAAGCAGCGGCATGAGAATCTTTGGTCCTGCGGCTGCAAGTGGCAGCGATTGGGGCAACTCTTTGTTTTCCAGCTTTCACTGGAGAATTGGAGGAATTGGACTCTTTCCATAGACATATCCGAACTGTAAAATCACAACTATTTGCTCCGTGAGGCTTCATATCTAGCCAGGAACTTGGTTCTGGTTTCTTCCCTTCCCCCCCTTGGTCTGGGGAAGGAAAAATGAGTGGACATTTTAACACAGTTAACAAACAGGTTTTATTTTTATTGTTTCTCAGCTCTCTGGAGCAGGTTTCTGTGTATTTTAGTTAATAAATAATTTTTATTTTCTTTTTTCCTTCACTTCCTTTTGAGGAAAGAAATTATCAGATTTGGTGGGGGAGGGGGAAAATAACGCTAGAATCTTACTCTGAACTGCAACAGATCCTTGTGTGGGTGTTCACTTGGGAGTTGGACTCACTGATCCTTGTGGGTCCCTACCAACTCCGAATATTCTGTGATCTTTCTAAATCTTGAACCAAATTGACACTATAGTTGTTCTGTATGGTATATGTTGCTGTCTGTTAATTCTGACCTGTATGTGCTGGGTTTCTTGCTGTGCAATCTCCCTAGACGCATGAGCAAAGAAAGGTAAAAGTCTGAGTAGTCTGACTGTCTAGAAATATGGCCACAGCAAGTGTGTGAAAGTCAGGAACACACTGGTTAGTGAGTGCTGGTAGGCTACAGCTGCATTCAGGAAGTTTCTCTATAGCACATGCGTATTTTATCTTTCTCATTTGTTCCTTTTGGGAGGGAAGGAGGAGGGGAGAGCAGTAATCTACAGGCCCTTCTGAATCCAATTTATTTTTTCTCCTCCCGTTTTTTAAGTCTTATTTCTCCACTGGATGCAGATGCAACCATGTGGTCTAACTACAAAATAGATTGTAGTCAGTCCTGCCATCTGCTGATGATCTCTTCTGGCTGTTTGCCAGCATGCTTGTAATGTGTGGCTAAATCCAAATGGGTTGAGGACACTAGTGAGATTCAGCCTGTACTATTGCTAAAGAGAGGCAAAATGTGTCCTGGCTTTTGCTAAAAGAATTATTTTTGTGCTACTGGAATTATTATGCTCTAAATCAGCATTCATAAGAAAGAACCATATATGTTTCTGTTACAGCTTTATAAAGTATATCATATTAATCTCTTAATTACTTGCTAATTGCAAAAAGTAGAAGCTAGCTGGTGTTTTGAATTTGAATGTCCTCAACTGCTGGAGGATATACACTGTAAGAGAGGAATTTCATTTGTAAAAGAGTTAAACCTTTATGGGACCTATAGGGACATACCATGCTTGCTTCTGTTGGAGTTTGGATACAGCTAAAATTCCAGTGGTGTATTATTTGTCTGCTAATGATTAGCCAAGAGGACCTTCCAGAAACACAGTATGTCGCAGTGTTTGTGGTTTTGTGGCAAAAATTAAAGAACAGAGTGGAACTATATCCAGCCATTGATCTGTGTCTGCATTCCTAGTACTTGCCTTGCCCTGGGTCTCCAGTGATTTTTTTGAATGTATCCCAGCATCAAAAGCTGCCTCTTGAGCCAATCTCTTCCTAGCAATGGAACCACGAAGGCAATAAAAATGAGAGCAGACCTACAATGAGGCTGCAGCAGGTAACTTACAGAACAAGCTGTAAATACACAAGACTAAAACACTCTGAAGTTATACATACCTCCTTTATTTTTCCTATAAAAGAAGCTGTTAGTGTGGCTGCAGCAGTCAGTATGCAAATGCTTTCAAATCATCTATGTTATGTCGGTTCTCAGGTCTCATTTTTTAGGACAGGCTGGTTGCTGGAGGAGAGGGAAAGTAACATCTGATATATTGCACATCCGGCTGCGTTCCAGGTGTTTTGCATCTTCCTCAAGAAGATACAGTCAGTTGTTCAGAGCATAAGTTCTATCTATGCTGTGTTTTTGGTGTATCATTGTTTACAAAGTACCTCTAATGCTGTATTTTAATTCTGTTTAGTGGGTGAATTTATATAGAACAGAGAGTTGGCAAAAGAATGACCACTGAGGCTTTCAAAGTGCATGCTGACAAGTAGGGCATGAGAAGGATTTCAAATAGTTGGGGAGTATGGTAATATTTTATTAAACTGTTTGCAAAGAACGTGCTTGTTGGGGGATGTATCCATGAGCTCTGTTTAGAAAGTGGTACTTTTTAGTCTTGGATTCCTATGTCTTCTCTGTCTTGCTGCCATTTTATTCTTTAAACTGTTGTTGATAACTACAGGTAACACCTGTCTGGGGACAGTTGAAGATAAGCATCAAGGAGGATCTCTAATCTTTTCCTGTCATTTTTTTAACACACAGCCATTTCCCAGCACAGGAACCTGGAAACTCAATGACACACCTGTAAGATTTTCTTTCTTCTGGGTTACTCTACAAGTTGTACTGTAGCTTGACCTCAATTTCTACAAGGCATGACTTAGGTAATGCTGCCAAAGAGTAGTGTAAAAGCAGAAGGAAGGCTATAGAAAGATCTGAGTAGGCATCAGATGATGACAAAATAATTTGAAATTTTAGCCTCTAATCCTGGAAGTATTTAAGTATCTGCCCTATTTTATGCACCGTGACTAACTGTATGAAAAGCAGTGGAAGTACAGAGACCCTGATGCAGTGCAAGGGAGAGATGTTACATAGCTTCAATCTGCAGTATGGTTTTGATCTCTTAAATGGCATTTACTTTGCAAGAAGTCTCTCCACCATCTTGCATCACACAATGCTGATACCTTTGTGTTTTAACTGAAATTCAGAAAGCATTTGGTATTTGAGGGAGTACAAAGGGGGTGAGCATTTTTTGCCAACTGTGGTTTTCTAAATACATTTTGTGCTTATTGCTTTACAGTTCTAGGTGCTTTCCCTTTTCCCCCTTCTTGACTGCAGGAGCAGAAAGTTACCCATTTACTAACAACATTTCACATTCTTAGTCAAAAAGACCAGCTATAAGATGGGGTGAGGGAAGGGAGGGGCAAGACCAAGTAAGTATGAAATGAAGGAGGTTCTTGGGCTCAGCAGTAATTCAAGTTTTGACTTGGGTTACTGACAGCCATTGGGGTTACAGTGCTGTGGGAGGAGAAAACGAGTAGATATAGAGATTTATTTAGCAGTTAATTGAAGTGGATTGTAAGCTATTGAATGGTGAGCAATCAGCCCAGTAGGGGAGCTCTTCCACTACATCTTGCGATGTGGGCTTGCTATTAAGTGTTTATAACAGAATGAAAGCATGTTGTGTTAAAACACCGGGTACTTAACAAGCAGCATGCTTCTTGGCTAATCTAACAGACATCCTGTGTTTGTTTGAAGAAGTATAAAAGGTCAGCATGGCCTTTTTTATAAAAATAATTTTGTTAAATTTTTTTTGACCTTCATCCTCCCATGAAATATCTGAAGAGTGAAACTCACAAATTCAGTAACTTTCCTTAAAACCTTAAATGGTTCACTGACACAGACACTGAGGGAGAGTGCATTAGTATCTTTCTACTACGTGTGAATGCCAGCCAGTATGCATGGGTTCTTACTTGTGCAAATGTCTATATGGAATAAATGACATAGATGAAGGGGTCAAGTGCAACCTCAGCAAATTCACAGATGACACCAAGCTGAGTGGTGGGATTGACACACCTGAAGGATGGGATGCTATCCAGAGGGACCTGAACAAGCTTGACAAGTGGATCCACGGGAATTTCATGCGGTTTAACAAGACCTAGTGTGATATGCCGCACTTGGGCTGGGCCATTGCGTGGTACCAATCCAGGCTGTGGGATAGACAGATCAAGAGCAGCCCTGCCAAGAAGGATTTGAGGGCACTGGTAAATAAGAAGCTGACATGAGCTGATAATGTGCAGTTGCAGCCCAGAAAGCCAATTACGTATATCCTGGGCTGCATCCAAAGCANAAGTGGATCCCGGGAATTTCATGCGGTTTAACAAGACCTAGTGTGATATGACGCACTTGGGCTGGGGCATTGCGTGGTACCAATCCAGGCTGTGGGATAGACAGATCAAGAGCAGCCCTGCCAAGAAGGTTTTGAGGGTACTGGTAAATAAGAAGCTGGACATGAGCTGATAATGTGCACTTGCAGCCCAGAAAGCCAATTACGTATATCCTGGGCTGCATCCAAAGCAGTGTGGCTAACAGGTAGAGGGAAGTTATTCTACCCCTCTGCTGTACTCTTGCGAAGACCCAAGGTGGAGCACAGCATCCAGCTCTGGGATCCCCAGCACAGGACATTAGCTTGTTGGAGCAAGTCCAGAGGAGGCCACCAAGTTGATTAGAGGGATGGAGCACCTCTCTGATGATGAAAGGCTGAGAGAACTGGGAATTGGGCTGAGAGAATTTGTTCATCCTGGAAAAGTGAAGGCTTAGGCATGACCTAATTACAACCTTCAGTACCTGAAGGGAGCCTACCAGAAAGGAGGGAGACTATTTACAAGGGCATGTAATGAGAGGATAAGGAGTAATGGATTTAAACTGAAAGAGTGTAGGTCAAATTAGATATTAGGAAAGAAATCTTTACTGTGAGGGTGGTGAGGCACTGGAAGAGGTTGCCAAGAGATGTTGTGGATGCCTCATCCCTGGAGATCTTCAAGGTCAGGTTTGAAGGACTATGAACAACCTGGTCTAGTGAAAGGTGTTCCATGGCAGGGAGTTTGGAATGAGATGATCATTATGGTCCCTGCCTACCCAAACTGTTCTATGAGTTTTAAATTATCTTTTAAATATTGGGATTTGTAATATTTATTTATTTATTTATTTCTGTTTTCTGCAATAAACTTTTAAGTTTGCCCTGCTAACTTCTGTGTCTGTACTCTTAATTTATGTCAGGAATATTGAGCTTATAAGCTGTCTTATCAAAGCTAAGCTTGGAAATATATGATCTGGGATGGCAAGAGGATGTGTTAACTGTAGGTATTAAATCTTAGCCAAAGGTGCTTTATCTAAAATTTTAGTTGTTTGATTGTGTTAACTGAATGTAAAAAGAATAGTTCTAAAATAGTCTGACCTAAACCAACGTATTTTCTTAACAGTTGTCTATGGCTGTCAGGATAGGTGGTAGCAAGAAGTCTTTGGGATACAGGAGAATTGCAATGTGCTTTATGAAGTACTTTAGTGTCAAAGTAAGTGCATGAGGTGCTATGTAATCATACATCCCCAAAGTTGGTTGATATATAAGTTTGGAAAGACAGAGTAGTAGGAAGAGCCCCCTACTGAGAATTCTAAAGGTACAGCACTAGATGTGATTAAAGAGGTGAAAAATATTATATGAACTTTTGGTGATTTTTTGTTTTGTGCAGCTGCATCTTATGAACTTCTTCCTGCTATAAGCAAGTTGTACAAAGGAATGAATCATGGTCAACCCATAATAAATCTCCTGTACTCAGTTTAAAAATATTTTTCTAGGCTCTCCTTCAGTTGGCTGTAGGCACAAAGCAATTCTTCAGCTCTAAGACTGGTGTCTAAGGAATGGGAAGCAGAAAGGGGCAGAGTTCCTGGCGAAAAGGGAAGATCTGTTTCTGCAGAGGAGGTGCCCTAGTGCAAGCTGGTCTTACAGCTGTGCAGCTGCCAGGACCTGGCAGATCTCTATTTTGCTGTGGGAGCTGACTGGCAGGTCCTGAAAACCACAAGTCCTTGCCCCGAGGGGCATCCTCATTTGTTAGATTAGAATCTCTATGCCAGAACCTCTGTCAAGAATCTCTGGTGCAAGTGAGAATTGCATTTGTCGTAAATCTTTGGAAAGCAATACTCCTGTTTCAGTGGACGCTATGTGAAATTTGCTTTGGTTTAGATCAGATGTTTAAGGGAATGGCTTTCGCTTGCAGTCCTTTATTTTGGTCTCCATGCAGCGAGAGCTGTGTTTCTAATAAATGTTAAAAGCTTCTGATAATAGGCAGGTATCAAGCCTTCCACTGCTACCTGTGCAATGTGAAGGTGCATTCAAAGCTCGCATGCCAAAGCACCAACCATATAGTGAAATACCTCCTTCCAGCTGTGTTTTTTCAAGAAGTACAGTCATATCTCAAAATTCGTCGATCTCCTGGTGGTCCTGCAAGTTGCCCAATCCACAAATACTCAAAAATCGTGAATATGGAAACGAGAATATGCGAGGTATGACTGTATCTGGTTTTGCCTTCAGAATCTGTTTCCATCCTATTGAATCAAATGTTTTATAGAATTGAAAAAAAGAAAAAAAAGGCTGTTTCAATACAGCTTTCCAAACAGTATGTACCAAGCCCACTCTACCTTCTTTTATCTGTAATACTCAAATACCTTCTGCAAATCATTGGTACTACTCATGTCTTTGTGCTCTTTAACCTCTGGAGAGGTTATTATTAAAAGTCTTTTCAGTAGACACGGCAGCAGCTGCTAAAGTATGTTTTCCTTACAGGTAAATTAATGTTTACCTACAGGAACATCAGTCCAGCATTTCTGAGCTAGAAGAGTCTTGGGTGTTAATACTAAGAGTTGTGAAATATGCAAGCATTCTCTGAAATAATTCCAGATCAAGTTTGAACATATTGAATACTGTATGTAAACAACAGTATTTGTGTTGGAACTGGATCAAAGCTCTCTTTTCCTCTGTTTTAAATAACTGAAAAATAAACAGGTTAGTGACTAGAGATTAACATTCAATTTGGTCATTTCAGATCCGCTTGATTAGCAGTGGGCTTCTTTCCAGGCTTCACCTGTTTTGTGTTGGGCTACCAAACTGCAGGGTGTGCAGGTTCTGCAACTGAGTTTTCAGGCTAGAAAAAGACAGCATTTACCAAATATGATTCTGGAGATCCACTTGCACGAAAATACACGGTGTCTGGTCCCCACTCCCGCGAAACCCTCCCTCTGCGTTGATGGGCAGCTCATTAATATGCAATTTTTTCCCCCCGTAGCCCCACTCTCCCCAGCTCCAGAGTGGCTGTGGGGCGTTCCTGGAAGCTCCTCATGTGATGTGAGCAGTCGGGGGAGTGAAGGGGGTCTCCTCTGCCCCATCTGTGCCTGGGGAGTTCCGAGGAATAATGAAGAAGGCGTCCCTGAGCCCCCGCCACCCCTGCAATGAGTTCCAGGCTTTGGTTGCGGCAGCTGCAGTGGGTGGAGCAGGCACCAGAGGGCTGTATGTACTTCTGAGGTTTCCCTGGCGGGACACGTGTGGCTGGCTTGCCAGTGCTGGCAAAATTTCTGCTGCCATGTTTCTACTTACATGTTTCAATGCCGAGCGCCTCTAGATAAAAAAAGAAATACAGTTGGGTTTCCTATAACGCGCACCCACAGTCTTAACTGGCGTCTGCATAGCCCGACTTCCGCATTGAATGGTGGCCGTCCCGGCGCCGTCACCCGCACCGCCGCCGCCTGTGCTGCCCCCGCTGCTGTCTGCACCTCCACTGCCACCCGTTTCGCTGCCTGTGTCGCCACCATGGCAGCACGTCGCTCATGCGCAGTTGTGAAATGGGTCTCCTACATCGCTAAAAAATCATGCTGCTAAGATCTGAAGCCGCAATATGGGGGGTGCGAAGTGCAAGAGGGCTGACTTAATTGTTCAAACCTGGGAAACTGGTTTTTGTTTTTTTTTATTACAGGAGATGTTTATGTAAATATCTCCTCTGGGATGTGGGGATGGGTGAGGGGAGGGCAGGGAAGAGGAGAAAGGAGCTCCGAACAGGGCAGGCAGAGGCAGCAGTCAGAGCTGCAGAGGCACAGGCAGGGAGAAGCGGAGCTGCAGGAGCCGTGCTTGGGACCCTGGGAAGGATTCTTTATGTGCGCTGCTTACAGCGTCTACCATGTGGGGCCAGTGGCACTACTTCATCCGCAATCGGGGAGGGCTCCCTCCCTCCTGCAGGCAGCCTGAGGCTGTCATGGGACTGTGAGGGATCATGCCAAGCTGTGCAGTGTTGCTGAAACCAAGCTTGGGCTGGCGCGGCCCCTGACAGATGCGCTGGGACCTAGTGTTGGTCCTGGAGGGAGGGGAGGGTGGCAGCGCTGCAATCCTTCTGTTTGGAGCTGCCACCTCACTTTTATGTGCGCTGCTGCAGCACACATGTTCAAAGTGGAGTTTCAAAGGCTGTACTCTGCATTGGGGCTCACGCCGGCATCCCAGGAACAGTCCGAGGGCCAGGGCTGGCTACAGAACCGCCCGGCCCCATTGGCATGGCAACAGTTGCGAGGCAGCACTCTGTCTGCTGGCAGTGTAACACCCCCAAACCCCAGCCCTGCTTCAGCTGGAGTTGTGGGGTCCCGGAGCCTGTGAGCTTTACCTGGGGAGAGAGGGGCTGGTGGGACCTTGCTCAGCCAGCATGTCCTCAGCATGGGGATGCATCTCAACAGCAAAACAACCAGTGGCTTGTAGATTCACTTGTTAATCAGGGTACTTGTCTTAGTTAACACATGTTAAGAAAACCCAAGAAAGGTACCTGCAGTTTGTAAACTGTAATATTTTAACTCATTAACTGCATGGTGGAGAAATGGAGCAGAGTGGGAACTTAAGAGGAAAAAAACCTTACAAGCCGTGGTGCTTTTATCCTCCTGGGGACTGGCCAGGTGGGCTGGGGGCTGTCTCTGCTGCATTTCCTGCCACAGCTCTGCAGCCGCCAGTGCAGGGTGGGCTGTGCAGATGGAGCGCTCGCTTCCCGCTACAAGGGCTGTGTTGTGAGGTGAGCAACCTGGGCATAGTGCAGCCTCTCTGTGCAGAGTGGGATGGGCTGCACAGGTGGAGCACCTGCTGTGTGCTAGGAACACCACAGGGCAGGCGGCACAGGCAGAGCAGTGCACTGACGGTCTGTGTGACTAATTTGAATATTCATGACTGCATAATTTGAATGTTGGTTCACACAGGTGCAGTGGTGAATGTCCTGTGAAACAGACCTCCTCAATCACGGGAAAATTACACTGCAAAGAGGTGAATCCACAAATGAGGAATCACAAAGTGGAGAATGTTGACTGTACTTTAGAGTAAGCCAACGTACTTCAAAACCTACAGCTCGTCTTTTGCTGTACTGAAGAATTGGCTCCTTCTTTTTATTTCTTGGTTCATTGCTGATCCAGGATATTTTACTACTTAATGATTTACTTTCTTTGGCAACCTATACTAAGAAACTTTCCTGACAGTGTTTTTTAGAAATGGAAATAAATGAGAAATTATTTCCCATTCATTTGCTATTGACAGGGATCAGTGCTTGGCCTGATACTGTTTAATATCTTTATTGATGATATGGATGGGGGAAATTGAGACCACCATTAGCAGGTTTGCAGATGATACCAAGCTGAGGGCAAATGTTAAACTGCCAGAGAGTAGAAGGGCCCTTCAAAGGGACCTTGACAGGCTAGAGAAATGGGCAGATTCTAATAATATGAGATTTAACAAGTCCGAGTGCCGGGTTCTTCACTTTGGACACAACAATCCCATGCACTGATATCGACTGGGGGATGAGTGGCTGGAGAATGGTGAATTGGAGCAGGAGTTGGGAGTATTGGTTGACAGAAAACTTAATACGAGGCAACAGTGTGCCCAGGTGGCTAAGAAGGCCAATGGCATCCTGGCCTGTAGCAGGAATAGTGTGGCCAGGTCAGTCTTGGGTACTGTGTCCAGTTCTTGTCTCTCCAGTTTAAGAAAGATGTTGAACTGCTTGAGAGAGTCTAGAGAAGGGTGACAAAGATGGTGAAAGGATTGGAGAACAAGCCCTATGGGGAGCAACTGCGGGAACTGTGGTTCAGCCTGGGAGAAGAGGAGGCTCAGAGGTGAGCTCACTGCTGTTTACAACTACCTGAAGGAAGGTTGCAGTTGGATGGGTGTAAATCTCTTCTCTCAAGCTTCCAGCACCAGAACAAGAGGAAATGGCCTTAAACTACACCAGGGGAGATTTAAACTGGATGTTAGGAAGAGGTTTTTCACAGGGAGAGTGTTCCCTCAATGGAATAGTCTGCCCAGGGAGGTGGTGGAGTCACCATCCCTGGAGGTGTTTAAGAGAAGACTGGATGAGGAACTCATTGACATGGTCTAGATAATGGGAGGCTCAGATGGACAGAACATGGTGCCCATGGCTCCAGGGTTGTGGGTTCGATCTTTCGGGCTCCAGGGTTGTGGGCTTTTGCCTTGGAGCTGGACTAGATGATCCTGTGGATCCTTTCCATCTCAAAATATCCTGTGATCCTGTGACATATTTGGAACTTAAATAGATGATAATAAAATGTTTTCATGATCTATATTGATTAGCATGTTATGCTGTGTGGATTTTACTGTATTCTTCCTTTTGCTACAGAATAAATGGAAATGATATACACTTGGGTCCAGAAAGAGAGTACAGTGTATTTTCCTATGTGAGTGGAGACTTACATGTCTGACACTGTCAGCAGAAGATGTTCCAGTGTTTGTTATGTGTCTTATCTGAGGTATTTATGCAGGGCATTTGTGTAGTGCAGTCACCCAGTGCTGAGGTTCAGGATGAACCTTGGTAGATTGGATGTTGTGAAAGTCACATAGTGCCTATGGCACACCTGTCACACACATGCACACCGCCCCCCTAGAATATTCTGGTTTGATATGGATAGTGCCACACAGAGTAAGGATCAAAACTGGGGCTAGGAGCTGGTGCAATGTGTGAAATCTGCAGTGGTTACCGAGGCAAAGCTTTGTGCATTGAGTTTTGTGTCCCTGTTAGTAGGAAATGGAACTCGGACTGTGGTAAGTTAAACTGCAAATCGTAATCTCCATTGTAAAGGTCTTTCCATACTAAATATTGGCTTTATCTATACTTTTGACTACCTAAATCATTCTGGCATTGACTATCCTTTCAGAGAGATTGCTCTCCTAATCAAGTCCCAGGACTACCGTAGCATCAGCTACGGTAGTCACATATTTGTTGTGGGTTTTTCTGTATTGTCTTCTTATTTTCTTTTTTCCGCACCCTCAACTTTTCCTGTCTTAGAGAAAAACAAACTATGTCAAACAACAAATTAAAGCAAACCACAGTTAGGCTTGACCCTTTGTCTGAAGCAAACCCGGCATGCCTTCTGTCTTTGAGAAACCTATGTGTTCTGCAAAAGTCTAGGTTATAGATTTATTTTTTGTTATCAGTAAGATCTACCGTGGTATTGTAACCTGTTGGGGCTAAATATAGATCTTAATGATCAGTTGGTTATTGATTATATAGAAAAAAGATTTCACTCCTGTGTTAGGAATATTGGTATTGACTACTAAGTAGAAATATTATTTTTATGTGATAATTTTATTAAAGAACCCCCCAAAAACCCAGAACAAAACCAAACCAACCTTTTTCTTTAACTCATCCTCTCTTACTCAGTAAAATGCTGGGGAACATCAGGAAAACTAGCTGATATCACAAAGGATGTGCCTGTTGGCATTTGAAAAAATAAACCACTCTGCAACAGCTATTGTTCTGTCTAGATTACTTTTTTAAAAAATAAATGAGATGGTTAGGTTTTAATTATTAGATGCAGGAAAAGGTCATAACTGAAGTGATGAAGAGACAGTTTTTAATGGATTTTCTTTCACTGCTATTGTTCTACATAGGATTTTTTGTAAAAAGAAGAGGAACACATAACAACCCCATGCATTGTTATTGCCTGAGGGATGAGTGGCTAGAGAGTGGTGTAATGGAGAGGGATTTAGGAGTAATGGTTGACAGAAAACTTAATATGAGCCAGCAGTGTGCCCAGGTGGCTAAGAGGGCCAATGGCATCCTGGCCTGTATCAGGAACAGTGTGGTCAGTCGGAGTAGGGAAGTTATCCTTCCCCTGTACTCGGTGCTGGTCAGACCACATCTTGAGTACTGTGTGCAGTTCTGGTCTCCCCAGTTTAAGAAGGTTGTTGAACTATTTGAGAGGGTCCAGAGAAGGGCAGCAAGGATGGTGAAAGGACGGGAGAACAAGACGTGTGGGGAGTGACTGTGGGAGCTGGGGCTGTTCAGCCTGGAGAAGAGGAGGCTCAGAGGTGACCTCATGGCTGTTTGCAACTACCTGAAGAGAGGCTGCAGTCAGGTGAGTGTGACTCTCTTCTCTCGGGCTGACGACACCAGAATAAGAGGACATGGCCTTAAGCTGCACCAGGGGAGGTTTAGACTGGATGTTAGAAAGAGGTTTTTCCAAGAGAGAGTGTTCCCTCATTGGAATGGTCTGCCCAGGGAGGTGGTGGAGTCGCCATCCCTGGAGGTGTTTAAGAAAAGACTAGATGAGGAACTCAGTGACATGGCCTAGATAATGGGAGGCTTGGATGGACGGACCATGGTGCCCATGGCTCTGGGGTTGTGGGTTCAATCCCTGGGTGGGCGTTTGCTTGGGAGTTGGACTAGATGATCCTGTGGGTCCCTTCCAACACAGAATATCATGTGAACTTGTGAATACTGTAAATCATCTGTAAGTACCAGGTTGTAATATAATGGTAAATGCCACTGACATATCTTTTTCCTTATACACACTTGATCCTTGGAAAAAATCCTGAAGATAAGTTTGGCTTCCTGAACGGAAGTGTAGGGATCTGAGACCTGATTTACAGGGCGGCCATAAACCCTCAAGTTTCTGGGGTGTAAGCGTACTCACATTTTTTCAGAGGTATCTGTGAGGTTGTGACAATGCCTTATATGGAAAAGATATAGCTGATTAGAAATGTGACTCATGGCAATCCATAAGATATTTATATTTTTTTAGGAGAGCTGCTTTTTGTAACCTCTCAAAGAAAAGATCACAAGCAGAAAGTCAAAGAAAATATGTCAAAGGTCTGGGGTTTTGTTGGAGTTGTACCTGTGAGGTTTAGGCATATTTTTTAAAATCAGAGAGCACACTGAAGGCATCAAGTTGTTTACAGCAAATACAAATACTTAAATGGAGCTATCTGTTTGATAATTAGGTGCAATTTTTTTCTTGTCAGTACTGACTGTTCTCAACATAACTGTTAGGATGTGAGAAAGAGGATAATACCCTTCAACTAGAAGTCAGTTATTTGAAAATACATTCTGTTTCCTTCCACACAGTTCAAGAGTTCAGGGCATTTTTGAGAAAAGTGTAATACAAGCAAGAAATGTTGTAAAATAAATGTGTTAAGAAATATTAAACCTGGAAAAAAAACTTAATTGGTGGCTTTAGGGTCTCTTTTGCAGATTTATGATTGTGGCTGGAAATGTTTGTCAAGATTTGATTTCTGTCATTCCTGCATTAGTAGCTCAAAGTCCTTGAACTAGTTATTATTCATGTTTTCTTTTCCTAAACAGGATGTCCACAAATGACCATTTATTGCGCCTCCCTTGGCTTGTACTTTTCCATGTTGCTTTGGCTTCTGCTTCCAAGCTCTGATTCCCTGTTTTGCATGTACCAGAAGAGTTCTATCTTGAGCTTTGTTTGAGTCTTAACCTTTCAGTCAATATTCATGTTGGCAGCTCGACTGGACCTCCAAACAGATTTTTGGGAGTGAAGTTCCTTAGGAAAGAAACTGAGCTGATTAGCATGTGTCTGAACTCCCCTGGTTGGGATAGCACACCTGAGAGAGGGGACAGTACTAAAAGAATACAGTCAAAATAATTTTTGGCAGAAGATGCCTTTAGATGTGCGCTGTGTGCATGGTAGGAAAATTACTTAAACCTCAGTAAAGGATTCTACTGAGTTGCTATTATAATGCCTCTGTTAGACTTAACCTTGAGATTTTGTGTCAGAGAATGTAAGGTTTAATTGTAGAATTAAGGGAGACTTCAAGGACCCCTATCTTAACTCAGCTGTCAAAAAGACAAATTAACCCCTTTTCAAAATCTTTCTTACCATTCATCACTTTTGGTGTAGTCTGAGAGCTCAACTACTGACTTTCAGTTGCCCGCAAACATGGTCTTTGTATTTGGTAAGGAAACATTTGCTAAATAATTTTGGAAAATGAAAGCTTAGAGGGGTAAGTTAATTTTGGTAACTTTTTGATTAGTTTTATTATTCCCCAAATTCCAAATCACTTACAATACACCTGTTTATTAAAAAAGTTAGTTTTTCTTAGCATGCATACCAAATTAAATTAGATTTACTGTTTGGATATTGCATATTCAAACCTATTAGTTTAGAATGCAAGTCTAGTAATAGATCTGGGACTAGAAATAACTTGTAAAGTCCCATAGATAGTTGAATGTTCAGCATGCAACACTACAGGCTCTGGTAGACGAGATATTTGTGTCCGAAGTGGGGAAAAATAATTCCATTGTATGTAGCTTTTTCTACTTCCTCTGTTTTTCCTTTCTTGGTGAAAGAGCTGCATTCAAGAATGGTTCTTGTTTTGGGGCTGAGTATTGCTTAGGTTTCTCATGGAGCAGAACTGGGTGGAGGTGGATGTTTTGTTTAGTTGGTTTGATGTTTTTGGTTTTTTGAACATTGATATTTTTTAGTACTGCAAAAATTTACATTTTCATATTAATTTCTAGCAGAGTATTAGAGGTTAGTTTTAGATCTCCCTGTTACTATGCACTACTTAGTTTTTGTACAATTTAGTAGTGTATGTGAAGGTATAGTTCTACTTAACTTGCTTCTCTCTTAAGGAGCCAAGATGAGAGTTGCTTTATTCTTCGCTATAGTCTGACGGTAGCCTGACTCTGAGCTAATAGGGAAGTTGGAAGCAGTGAAGTGTATGTGCAGAGCTGTATCATGTTAAAACGTGTGTAAGAAGAAAATAAAGTCTTGGAAACTTGCATCTCAGTATATTTGTTTCTAAGTTGAGTAGTGAGAGCATAGTTTGAGCAAATTATTGGCTATGATCATGCATTGCTCTTTTGATGAGTCAGAACAGAAACTCTGAAAGACAGTTTGGAAGAAAAGTGAGGTTTACGAAGTTTAAAAAGAAAGGTTTTGTCAGGAAAAATACTTTTAAGGGCAGCTCAAGGAAAAAAACAAAATCCAAAGAATGAAATATGTACTTTATATTTCTGAATTATTGTATTACTGTATTACTGAATCAAAATGCTGTAATTTTTACCTTATATCATAAACTGCATTTCAGTTTTCATGCATAAATTTTAGTGCAGCAGTCTTCATAACATTTATATGGACAGCTTTTCAGTTACCCAACTAGTTTTCACTATCAGAGGATAACATTCTTGGTGCATTCCACTCCCTCCAAAATATTCCTTTTTGAAGTTTCACTTAGCCCTGCAGGTGAACTGCAATGTTTCATGTGTCTTGCATGCTTCATGCTTTATTGGTGACTTTGGATCTGCTTGCACAGATAAATACTTGGCTGCTTAGGGGTTGCTTAGGAATTGCTCTAGGTAAACCCAGAGGTAAAACCAGAGCATTTGGTATTTCAGGTTTCAGATCTCAGCTTTCCACTGATGTACTTGACAGTATCACAGTGTAGAAAAGGCTGGAAAGGACCTTGAAGATCATCTATCCAACCTATAATCCAACTAACCTATCCTCTACATCTAGATCATATCACTCAGTACCTCATCTAGTATCTCAGTACCTCATCTAGTGACAGTATCACAGTATAGAAAAGGCTGGAAAGGACCTTACTGGGACACGGATACGAAGTTTTGAAGTCAGTAAGCATTCTGGATGCAGTTTAAAAGAAGAAAAAGTGTGAATTCCCGCTCTTAAATCTGAGAACATTTTAGAAACAACCCTGACCTACTCTATTTTAGAATGCAAGGTGTGTTCTAAGAGACCTTTGGCACAGCAAAGATGCAAAACTACTATGTTAAAAGATAGACAGGAGAAAATGTCTGTGACAGTGGACAATCTACAGAGCTCATATGGGACAGAAATTCTTCCCTGGCACTGTTACTGAAGGCAATGAGTTGTAGTTCAAGCACTTTCACAGAGTGACCTACCCTGTAACAGGAATAAGAGAATAAAGGATGTCAAGAGCTGCTGAACTTATGACTTATTTCTTTCTTCGTAGTTCCAAGTGGTTGCTTTGGGATTTGTTTCTATTTTTCATTGTTTTCTTCCTATAAAATTTGAATGCATGAACTTGTTCTGTTTGTTAGCCCTTGAATCTGGAAAATATCTTATGTCATGGAGGCCACAATTTATAGGTGACAGGGGTTTAAGAATTAAAGAGAATGATTCTGGGTTATTATTGAGGGAGACTTATCTTAGAAAACTGTTACTGGAAGAAGTTCTAAAGTAGACAAAATCTTTCCAAAGGTTGATATCATAATGACAAGTACAAAAGTTGCCAATCCCTCGAAAACCTACAGTTTTAAACTGTGTCAGGGGAGATTTAGTCTGGACACAAGGAGGAACTTTTTCACAGAGAGGGTCACCTTTCAGTGGAATGGGCTGTCCAAGGAGGTGGTGGAGTCACTGTCCCTGGAGGTGTTTAGGAAAATGTTGGATGCTGTGCTTAGCAGCATGACCTAGATAATAGGATAGTGTGTTATTGGTAGGATGATGACAACATTGGCAGCAGGATGACCATAGGTTGGGTTATGTAACAGGTGATAGGTTGGACCCAATGATCTCTATGGTCTTTTCTAACCTTGCTAATTCGGTGATTCTGTGACTGATATAATGAATACCAGCTTCCATGCTATGACACTTTAATTTCAAAAAATATCTTGAAAAATTTGCAGTTTACCAGTGTCTGTGCGGGGAGGAGGGGTGGGGACAGTGTTTAGATTTTCTGGAAGCTTTGTAGATTATCTCTAAAACAGCTCACTACTTCCTGGTAGTGTCACCATGTTGACCCTGCTTGTGGGCCTGATCCCTGGGTGGGTGTTTGCTTGGGAGTTGAACTGGATGATCCTGTGGGTCCCTTCCAACTCAGAATAACCTGTGAACCTGTAAATGCCATTCTCCTATGCAGCCACACTGCTGCTCTCTCAGAGCTTGTTGAAATTTTGGGAAGGATGAGCTATTGGAGGTTCCCTCTCTGGAAAATGACAGTGCTGAAAGGAATTGTCTCCAGGCAGTCTTCCCTGACCTTTTTTCCCTGGCCTTCTCTGCTGGGCAGAAAAGAGGAATGTTCTCTTGTTCTCCATGAAGGGGAAAATGCTCTTCAAAAACCCTTGACAAACAATTGAATTCTACTGGATCAAAGCATCTGTATTTATTTATTGTGTTTAATGTAGCATATTTTGGGGTGTTTTTTTGAGGGAAGAGTGTATGTGAGTGCTTGAATGAATCAAATATCTTTAAAAATCACAGGACAACTTTGGTAAGATGTGTGACAGCTGCTAGAAACACAGATGTACTTTGCAGTTACATCAGAGACTGTTCCTTGTTGGTGACTTACTCTAGTTTCATGATTAGGAGGCTATTAACTGGTTGTAGAGTACCTTTTAAGGTTTGTCTGGTCTAACTGGCATTACAAAAACCAAACAACCCCCCCCCACAAGTAGTACTTTTTATGTTTCACAGAGAAACAATTGTATTCTACAGTCGGGTCTCCTATATCGTGCACCCGCAATCTTATTTGGGACCCGCACAGACTGACTTCCGCGTTGAATGGCGGCCGCACTGCCACTGCTGCCGCCCCCGCAGCCGCTGTCGCCCCCATCGCTGTCACCCGCACCGCAGCTGCCACCTGTCACCCGCCCCACCTGCCCCACTGCTGCTTGTTCTGCCACCCAGGCTGCGGCCGCTGCCACTGCGGCAGCAAGTCGCGCATGTGCAGTTGCGAAATGGGTCTCCTAAATCGCTAAAAAATCATGCCACTAAGATCTGAGGATGCAATATGGGGGGCGTGAAGTGCGAGAGGGCCGACTGTATAACTGAACCATTTTAACTTGACCGCTACTTTAAATTTTTTTTATCTACTTTTTTTTCCTCTTGACTTACCCAGCTGAAAAGCAACATAATGAATATAGCCAAAACAGTTTGACCAGGTTTACCTTAGCAGTGAGATGATTCATTAATAAGTAGGTGAGATAGAGAGTCAGAAAGCTACTACAAGAATAGGCAAGGACCTGAAGAAATCAAGGCAAATAGTTGCTTATTAATATCAGATGAGAGGAAGAGAAATAATTTTCTGAAGAAGCTGCACCCTCTTAGGCTTTAGGTTTGGTTTTGCCTCAGAATCACACAATCTTCTGAGTTGGAAGGGACCCACAAGGATCATCGAGTCCCAGTCTTAAATGGCTCCACTGCCTCCCTGGTGGGAATCGAATCCCCAGTCTCCCATGTGAGAGGCGGGGACACACACTGACGATGATCACAGAATCACAGAATCACAGAATATTAAGAGTTGGAAGGGACCCACAAGGATCATCTAGTCCAACTCACCACCTAACACCCGTACAGAGACCGAGAGTACATCCCAGAGCACAACACCAACCTAGATCCCTCACAGTCTAGCAGGCCACTCCGAGCTGGAAGGGGCCCAGGGTCATCCAGCCCTACACCCCCCGGCTAGACCATGTCACTAAGCTCCTCGTCCAGTCTTCTCTTAAACACCTCCAGGGATGGCGACTCCACCACCTCCCTGGGCAGCCCATTCCAATACGCAATTACTCTCTCTGTGAAAAAACGCTTCCTAACGTTAAGATTAAACCTCCCCTGGCGTAGCTTGAGGCCGTGCCCTCTCGTTCTGGTGTCGTCAGCCTGGAAGAAGAGGTCTACACCCNAGGCAGTTTGTTTTGCTATTAAAAACAGAGGCAAAGTGTGCATTGAGTATTTCTGCTTTCTCCTCGTCTTTGGATGATTAACCCAATCTTAAAAGGACAGAAGTCATCAGATCTAGTAGGGAAATGGTGCTTGTATGAGTGTGAAGGCTTTTTCCTGTCTTACCTGGGAAACACTGGAAGTTTCAGCATTCTTTCCCCTGTTGAGCCATCTGTCATATTGCCCCCATATGGCCTCTTTAGCGCCTGAATAAACCCGATGCTTTAGAGTGTCTCAAGATGATTGGGCGTGAGTAGTCTGTTCAGTGATTTCAGCCCACAGAGATAATTTAAAGGAACAAGAGGAATCAAAATGGCCACGTTACCTTTGGAATATAAATTATGAACCTGAATTTCCCATCAACACATAAGCATTCATGTGCATACATGTGGGTACTCTGTGTGTATCTTTTGGTATATGTGGGTTTACAAAATTATCAAATTGATAAGAAAAAGAATAATATATATATTTGTAGTCTGAGCAGAATTACTCACAAATGGAAGATGCAGGAATTTTTTTCCCATTTGTTTGCCATTAGTGGGTGCTTTCAAGAAAATACTGTCTTCTAGTGAAAACCTGGCAGTTGTTTTTTCATATGCATACACATAATTCACTCAAGCTATTCCCTATTCACCCCATACAACTCTGTCCCCTCCTTCCATTTAGGAAATTCAGTGTTCTCTAAAGCCCAGACAGGGGATATCAATCATGTTCAATATTAGGTTACTTGCAGAAGAGAGTCATTACCTTTAATGTGTAATAACTGTGCCATGAAGATAATACAATAAAATCCAAGAAATGTAATTTAGAAAGGCTTCCTGCTCAAGCTGAAAAAAAAAATGTTATAATCCCATCCTTAGGGTCACAGAAAATCTTGTTTATTTTTATTCCTTCTACTTTGTTTGTGCCTTTTGGGGCTTCTTGCAGAGTAATGCATCATCTGCCTGGGACGGTTCTCTGTGTGGGTCTGCTGCATTCAACTACATATTTCTATAGAAACACCCAAGAATATTTGTAGCCTAGCTGCTGTGCTAAGGGCTGTACAGCACAGAGAGCAACTGTTGTGTTGGATTGTGATTGTAATGTTCCTGCAAAAAATCTTAGAATTTGATGGATTGCAGGCAATAGGACTAGGCTGTAGTTTTGACATAGGTGTGAATGATGCCCAAATGGACATACTGGAAACTTGAAAAAACAAACAAGTTTTTTTGTGATCAAATGTGACACTAGGGAAACAAATGGCTGGGGGATTTTTTTTTGGAGTAACTTCAGTGGGAGTAAGGGTCAGGGTGTGGAGCTGCTGTTACTGCTTTTGTACCTTTTCCTTTGGCTTTTTCTCCAGCACTGACACACTAGTGTACCCGGCTGCCCCTCTGAAAGGGAGCAAGACAGTGTCAGCTGTAGAGAGTACAGGAGTAATGAGGAGATAAATAGCAAAGAGCACTTCTCTGTCTTGAGAAGAGCAGTATAACCTAGTCATTTCAACCAGTCTTTTGTGAGAGATTCTTAGCTCTGATTGGATTTTTTAGGAACCATTTAATGCTGTGATTCACATTTTTTTTTATTATGATTTTTTAACGCAACCATGGAAATGGCAGATTCAAGCTTTGTGGTTTTAGACTTTAACAGTGTTTTTCCACTCCTAGGGATGATGTGGCTGGTAGATGTCCTTGAGCGCGAGGATCATTCCTTGTTTGCCCCTCAGCACCTTGGATTAAAATTCGAACTCAGCTCTCAGAGTTATTGTCCCTTCATTTACTTTATTGGCAGATGTTTACCTTCTCAAAAATTTTGGTAAACTGTTCATTTTAATTTTATTTCCCTATTCTTCTCTTTTGTCTACCTCCCCCATGAGGCTGTATGTTTCTGTACTTACTATAATGAAAATTTCAGCAACTAAGAGTTTCTGCTAGTTTGATAAATTCAGTTTTCTATGCAGGAGTTTTCAACAGGGAGAGGGCTTCCTTGAACTATTTTCTCTAGAATTAAAGATGATAGTCTCCGGTTTGCACATGTCTTTGCTGTCACAGGTTTTGATAATTTTTTTATGAGATGCCTGCTATTTTCTGTTGGAATATACGTCCTCCTGCTGTTGTCTCCAGTTGTACACATCTTGGGGAGCAAAAGAACCTTGTTAGGTAAAGATGACCTTTTCTGGACTTACTCCTTTATTCCCTTTAGGCTGAATTCTTATAAGTAAGGAAGCAACCGTGCAGAGTAATAAAATTGGTCAACTGAATTCAGGTCCCTTTTGATCTAAAATTATAACTAAGCAGTTGATGGAGTTTACACTACTGTTTCTCTGTATTACTAGCAGAGGTAGTGATCAATGTTTGAGATGGAAATCTAAACAAGAACCAGAGTAGTACTGGGAAAACTTCACTGAGGGTTTTACTCCAGAGGAGGACAACAGAAAACATGGCAGCTAATCAAGCTTCTGATCCACTCCTATGTGAAGGCTATGCTCAGGTTGCGTGCAACAAAAGGGCCTCAGGTAGGTCCCACTGAGAAAGAGTGGACTGTTAATAAAGCTTCTAACTGTGTTTTGCCACTTCAGCTCTCCTAATATTCCATTTTGATGTTATGTTTCGGTAGGCAATATAGATAATAGGAATCCTGCTTCTTTAACCGACCTACTTCATTATAGTTGTATGAGTTTGTAGTTTCACGGGATAATTCTTCATGTAAATACAGTACGTCCCTGGTGCATCACGACCTCGCCATTGCTATCCCGGCGATTTGCGATATAAATTTCCCGCAGTCTGATTTCAAGCATTTGTGAGGTTCCCTGGCTGATGCATGCGCAGTGACTCTGCTTTG
>WEKX01021288.1:190878-232960 GCA_013390025.1 Pitta sordida
ATTAATGACCTGCACATATTTGCGAGTTTGACATTTCGCGAGGCCCGTGGGCTGTCCTGTTCCTCGTGAAGGATGGGGTATAACTGTAGTTTGAAAGAAAACTGAAGGAATTTCTCTCTATATGAGAAATGGCTCTTTCCTTCTGTAACATTTTACCCTGGCTAGATGCAGTTTAATATAAGCAAAACCAAAGCAAAGCAAAAGAACTAATCTCTACTTCCCATCAATAGAGATGTCCATCTGTGATTAGAAGGCAGTATCGAGAACAGTGAATGCCTCCCCTCTTCCTGCTCCCTTTCTAGCTTTTATGTCTGAGCTGACCTCATATGATATGGAATATCTCCTTGGTCAGTCTGGGTCAGCTGGCCTGCTCGTGTCTTCTCCCAGCATCTTATCCTCACTTGGGGGGAAGGGACATTAGTGCGATGTGTGCCTGGCTGTAGTCAAAACACTTGTGTGTTACCAACACCCTTCTAAAGCACAGCATTGTGAGGGCTGCTATGGGCACAGACAAACCCAATAAATCCCCAAAGGTCTGAAAAAATAGCTGTCAATGAAAAATAGAGGCAGCTGAATATACAGAATGCTCTCCTCTTCCTTAGCTGTATTACTTCTCATATGTGCAGCCAAAATTCAAAATGGACTTGCTCTTAACTATTCTCATGATATTGATGCTTCATTGTCTTTGGACACTGCAATAATCCAGTAAATGTACTCTCAGTTTAAGTGCAACTTTAATTTGAAAATTGCATCCATAGCAGTTCTCAGAAATCCTATTTGAAATTATTAAGCATGATTGCTCATGCTGGAAATACTTAAAAAAATCAGTCCAGTCAGATACCAGGAGCTATTTCAAAAGACTTTTCTAGCCAATCTTTGTGACATAGCATGGGTCAGAATTAAGAGTCCCTCCACTCCAAATGTAGTCAACACACTGATTATTCTGTGGAGTAGGAATCTTGACAAAGCACTATGGAATAAATTCTAAATGGAAATAAGGGTTGATATATCCTAAAAAATGCGAAGTAGATTTGCCAAATTATGTTTGCTGTGAATTAGTGTATTGGCTTGAATTAATAAGAGAAAATTATCTAAAGATGATTTTCTGGATGAAACTTGTTGATATAACATCATATTTAACCTATTAAATATCTTTATTCTAATACTGCACCTATTGCTAGTCAGCATTAGTTAGACATTTCTTACTTTTCTAGCCTTAAAAATTTCTCTGAAACCCCAAGGGTCGGACTTGTTTTCTCCCTGTAGTTTCTCCCTGTAGTAAAATAAAGAGAGAGTAAATCTACTGCCTGTATATGGGCCACTGGTCAGCTATTGGAATTTGCTTGACTGGAAACCGCATCTGAGGAAGAGCACTCACTAGTCTTTGGAAAGATTTTGGCTTGTGATGAGTCCTGACTCGAGGAGTGTGTGTGTGGATGGACAAAAGCAAATAATTGTACTTTGCAGTAAATTAAACAGGCTTATGACCAAGTCTGCATTTCCTTACAAGTTCTTTGAAATTTGACTCAAATGCTTGGTTATACTTGTTGCCCTTACTTCTCATGAAACTAAGGCACCATGGCCTTCGTTATAAATCATTTCAGTTTGTCCTGGGCTTTGTGAGTGTGACAGTTGGAGAAGAAGATGTCATTCAATGTATCCTGCAGCTGTTGGGACTGGAATTGATTTGAAACATAAAAATGTTAAAATTTGCCAACCAACTGAGGGTAGTTCATCTTTGTCATGTTATGTCTGCTGAACAGTTCGCAGATCCCAGTGGCTGGGTGGCTCGTACTCAGGTCCCCAACATTCCCCTTTTGCTTGTATGTGAAGCAAAAAACCTTCAGTGAGGCTTCAAGTTCGTTGAAAGTGGCATGAAAAAGGTTAATCTAAAGAATTTAATCTAAAAGTTTAGTCTAAATCATGCATTCAAACATGTAACTTTCTGCATCCTGATTTCTGGCTCATACTATTTTTCTGTGGAAGTATTCTACCAGCTGTGAGTTCTCCAAGAGGACTGAATGCAATCACAGACAGCAAAGGAATACAGAATACCTCGAGTTCCATGGGGGTTAGGGTTTTATCAGCTGCCATGAATCCCCTGATCCACAAGTACATGAATATGCAAATAAGCTACGCCCATCTTCTCTGCTGCCCTGGAGCACTGGGGAGCATTCTCGGCATCTCCTTATGGCCTCTTACAGCACAGGGGAGCAAAGAGAACTGTTTCTGAGCCTTCTATATCTGGGGAGACCGCCAGAGAATCCACGGGCTTCCCTTTGGCCATGCTGCTGCTTTTGCTGCTGCCACTTCTGCCAGACCACTCCTGCCACACTTGCTTGCACTGCTGTCACAGTAGGGAAGCTTTATAGCACTGTGGCAGGCTTTCCTCAGGGCTGTGAGGGGGCAGGGACTTTGCAGCTGCTTGGCCTGTGGCCCCAGGGGCTCGGCAGATGCTCACCCTGGGACCATGGGGGGTTGGGGCTTGGCAGCTGCTCACCCTGCAGACCCAGAGAAGGCTGCAGTCTGCCAGGGAAAACCCCAGCATCCCCATGGGTGGGTCCATGCTGCCAGTGCTCTTGGAGCTCAGGAACCCTCAAGTTTGCAACCTTGGGGCCCCTCGTGGCAGCAGGTAGCGCCAGTGTCAGAGGTTTTTTTTCCTTTAGCTGCGGCAGCTACGATATGTCCACTAGTCCTGGGTGTGGGAGCAGCAGTGGTGGCTGTATGGATTTCCCCTGCAGAACGCTGCCTCCCGCTGCAGTGCCGAGGGAGGACATGGGGGAAGAGAAACCTCCCCCTGGCCTGGCAATGGCGGCAGGGACATGTCCTGCCGCTACCCAGTCCCAGCACACAGCGCTTGCCCCACCGCCATCGCGGTGAGCCCAGGGACGCTGTCTTTGCTACGCCCCGTGTCATGTGCCAAGCCAGAGTAGGCAGCTGGTACACAATCCCAGCTCCCTGTTGTGCTGTGTGTTGGGACAAGGCAGTGCCAGGATGTGTCCCCAACACTACGTTGGGGGAAGGCTTCTATTGCCCCGTGCCTCTCCCCCACGCCTCAGCAAAGAGAAGCTAGGCTCCTCTTCCTCCATGCCCTCCTCAGCCACAGTGGAGGAGGTAGTGTTCTGCTGGGGAGGTCTGTATGGCCACCGCTGCCACGACCACACCCGGGGTTGGTGGATATATCATAGCCACTGCTGCTGAAGGGAAAAAACCTCTGACATCGACGTGACCTGCTGCCATGAGGAGCTCTGGGGTGTTGTACAGTGTTGCAAACTTGAGGGTTCCTGAGCTCCAAGAGCGCCAGTGGCATGGACTTGCCCCAACCCGAGCCTGGAGATGCTGGGGTCCTCCTGAGTGGACTGCAGCCTCCTCTGGGCTGTGGGGTGAGCAGACACCAAGCCCCTGCTCTCCTGCAGCCCCTGAGTGATCTTGTTGATCACTGTGTTATAACACAGTGTTACAGTGTTGTAAAACTTCCTGACCTTGGCATTCTCAGTGTGCATGGGTTAGGGGAAGCACTGCCGTGGCCCCACCTCCCCAGCCACATTCCACAATTAGGAAATGTCCCAATCGACACCGTGGGTCATGCTGGCAAGGCTGTGAGAATCCCTAGCAAGGGCTTTTTCCGAGTGCTGTGGCAGCCTGCAGGCTGAAACTGGAGGTTGTGGTGCTGAACTGAGTCATGCTTAAAGGTGGGGGGATGCAGGGTTCATGGTGAGGCTCAGGCTCACTGGTGAAAGGGGCGGTGCTCAGAAAAAGCCCTTGCTAGGGTTTTGCTGAAGCGCCAAACTCTTGATGCTGTTGTGCCCAGCACCACCATCATCTCCCACCCCACTGCAGGGTCCTGCTATGGACCAGGCACGGGACCATGGCAGAGGCCACCTGCTGCCAGGGAAAGGGACTGTGTCATGCTGTGGCACTGTGGGACTATAAACCACACGTTATAAACCTTCCCCACTATGGAGCGGGCATGGAACTGTGGCATGGGCCTCCTGACACTGTGGAACAGGACAGTGCTGTGCTGCGATGCTGCGGGACTATAAACTGTGTGTTTTCAACCTTCCCTGCCATGTGACTGAAACGCTTCATAAGGGAGTGAACTGTGGGTGAGAGAGAGGCACCACCCCCTGTCCCGCAGCGGTGTGCCAGTCCCTTCTCATGGAGAGTCACAGCGCTGCCTCTCAGCATGGCAGAGGTACTGTGCATGTGTGGATGCAGAAACACCACAGGGAAAAAAACCCGTGAAGATCCTAGGCAGCGAAAGTTGAAGCATGAATAATTGCGGCATCAGTGTATTAGCATTGCAATTTAGGGGTAATATCTCTCACTTCAGTACTCCTCTTTTTGAGAGTTCTAAAGTGAAAGCTGCTGTCAGAATAACCGTGAATTGTAGTGGATATCTTTGCTTTACTGACACCCATTTTAGCTCTGAATATAATTAGGGCTAAATATAATTAGGGCGAGGAAAGAGGATGGATGTAACCAGTTTAGATCTTAAATTATTAAGAAGAAGAATGAGATTAGCTGTACTTTGTTAAAGAATGACAGTCTGGAGATTTGCTACTTTATGTATTGTTGGAGAATTTGCTCACTTTGATTATTAGATTTCTGTATTTTCAGTTTTTAAAATTGAAATACAGTGATCCCCCAGGATTTGCTGGGGGTTGGGTCTGGGCGGGTCCTGTGAGTTATGAAATCCGTGAAGATACGTAACCTATAAATATTCAACTACTCCATGCCTGTAGCCACGCACCCTCCACTAATAAGGTCTGGAGGGGCAGTCCTGGCAGTGTGGCTCACACTGTAGCACCTCATTAAAGCTGAAGAAGCGCCCTTTGGTACTTCCTGACTGCAAAATCCAGGGTCCAGGACATTCTGTGCACGTGTGCGGTCTCACAACTCACTGAAAATCCAACCACAATGAATTGAATAAGCAGATATGTGAGCCACGAATATGCGGGGGATCACTGTAGCTTGTTACAAAATTATTTTAGTACCAAACCTTGTAAATAACTATGCTTAAAGGAATATGCATCTTCTTTTCCTCAGGCTGCTCGCTTTCACTGTAAGACCATAGAGTACTGGATAATGTCCCTTTGGACAAGTTTACTTTCTGCGGGATTTTACTTACTGTGTATAAACCCACAGAACAAAACCAAGAGTCATGTAAAACTACATAGCCCTTATCTTCATGTATGTGTGTCTGTGAGGTTTTGAGGTTTCCTCTGAAATGGATACTGGACTTAGAAGTGTATGCTCTACATCTGTAACTTGGCAGCAGGATGTAAGACAGGGGAGCCTATGAAACTGGGAAATAAATTATTTCCTCTGAAGGGAGAGGAGATCTAGGCTTCCAATTCTTTTGTTCTTTGAATAGCAGTCTGCTTTGGTTTTGCTTTGAGAAAATGATTCTGTGGTCTGTTTACTGTGCATTAAGGGAAGATAAACTTGTAAAAATATTTGTCTGGTTCTCCCAAACAAAATTTGTTTGAGACTGTGATAAAAAAACTCACTAAAATCCCCAAAATACACTTGCTTCAGGAGTATAGCTTTTGCTTTGAACTCTTAATGGAATTGCAATTGTTTGAGCAAAGCTAATTTAGTTCCATAGTTTAATCTTGTATCTGTACCTTATGGTTTCTTTAAGTTTTGGATTTTGTTGTGATAGTTTTGCACAATTCAAGTTAAAATCTATACAGGGGTTAGTGGGAATAGAGGCATCAGTAGTGTCAGGAGATGTGGACAGCATAATTTAGCATTTATTTGGCTACCTTAGATTGAGCTGGTTGTCTGATTTTTGTGTTTTTAAGAATCTGTGATTAGACTTCTGTCAAATATGTATACACAGACAAAGTTGTTCTGCTAAGCTGAATTTATTATTTTTATGAGGGTCTATGTAATATATTACAGTGATCCTCTGCATAGTCGTGGTCCGTAATTTGCGGGATCCCATACTCACTGTTGATTTTCCAGCAAGTTGTGGGACCTGGCACATGCGCAGAACGTACTGCGACCCCAGTCGGCTTGGCTCCTGGCCCCGCCGCTCGCACTGGTGAGCACAGCTGGCCCTGCCTCCTCCCTGCCACCGCTTGCAGGGTGAGCACAGTAGGCCCCATCCCTGCTCTCCCCCGCTGCTCGCAGGACCCGGGACTCGCTGCTTGGCTGGCGTTCGGGGCCGCGGCTCACCGCTCGGGGCTGGCCCCGCTGCGGCTCGCTGATCGGGGCTGGCCCCACCACTTGCTGCTCACCTCCCGCCTCCCACTCCAGCACTTGCCCACATTGGCGGAGCACAGCCAGACAACTTAGACGAGCTCCGCTCTCTGGACCGTCCTCCAGATCTTATATGGGCAGGGGGCGTGGCTACGGGCATGGCATACTTGACTACGTAGTGGGTTCACTATCTTTGCGGATTTCACGACTCGCATGAGGCGGACCAGACCCAACAGCCCGCGAGTAACGGGGGATCACTGTAATTCATTGTCTTAAGATCACAGGAGATGTTATACATATGGAGCATGCTTAGTATGACGGGGTGGTATTCACAAATTCTTCTTTTTCTAGGTTTAAAGTTGCCAGTGGTTCCTGAGCTGTTGCTCACAGCATACTTATTCGTGGCTAGAGGGGAGCAGTAAGGTTCTGTGACACTGACTGTTTCCGGATGCCATTTAGGTTAAGAGAAAGCTGAACACGTGATCACAGAATCACAGGATATTCCGAGTTGGAAGGGACCCACAAGGACCATCTAGTCCAACTCCCAAGCAAACGTCCACACAGGGATCAAACCCACAGCCCCCTTGCCTCATGTAAATCTGTAGTTCCTATAATTTCTGGACTATCACAAAATTACAGCTTGGAGAGGTGTACACTTTGTGCAATAAGAGGTGGTAGGGACTGTGTCTTCATGTTCCTTCCAGTAAGTCATGTACTGTTCTCTGAAAGCCTTTTGGAAGCCTTGAATTGCTGCATTTCATGTTTCTTAAAAAAAAAAAAAGAAAAATTGTGTGAGTTTCATCGCAAGATTTATCTGAGCCGTTAACTGCTGTGATGAAGGTGATCCCTGAAGTCTTCAGCACAAGCTTGGTAACAGATGACTTTGTCAGAGTAGTATATTGAATCTCTTACAAGCAAATGATATATGACTTGGTCAGATCGTGTTTGTCCTGGATTTCTGTTCTCTTGTAGTGGAATTTTTTTTTTTGCAGAGTCCTTCACCTGATTATGTATTAAATAAGGACAGATACACTGGAAGTATGTGCCACACCTCCACTAGCCTGCAACAAACATTACAGGTCTTACTTTTTCTAATTTAAATCTATTGACAAAGGAGTTCTTAAATGTGAGACAGAAAAAGGCTTACTATGTAGTTGATTCTGCTTTTCATAAAGTTCTGTGGCCCCCTCGCACTGATTGATTGACTTCTTCCAAAGAACAGGACATGAATTGGTCCTCTGCTTCTACTCTGTGTTTCTCAGTGGTGGCTGTCTTGTATTGGACTTGGAGTGGGCACTACTTTTCCTCTTAGTTGTATATATGTATGTATATATACTAAAAAAAATACGACATAAGAAAGAAACACTAATTTTTTATTCATCTTGGAAAAGTATTGTTTTCTTTGTGCGTCCAAGGGAAAACAGTAGGACGGTGTTTGTGAGCTAGTCAAGTTGGGCATTCCCGGGACTGCTCTGCAGCCTGTAATGTGTCAGGAGAGAGCAGGGGGGTCTTCTGGCCCCTCCTTGTGGCTTTCCCTGTGGTCCCCCAGGGTGACTCCATAACAGGTCCCGCCAGGACTGGGCTCTCCCTGCTCGCAGCTGCAGGGCTGCATCTCCTGGGGACAGCGCTGATTTCACTCAGTGCTGTCCCAAACTGCAGACTGGGCTGTCCCCTTGGCTGCCAAAGTCCCTTCTAGACCCCGCCGGCTGCAGATGAGCCCCACTGGATCCCACGCCTCTGGCTGGGTGGGGAGTGTGGGGTGAGGTGGGGCCGGGGACTCCCAGAGCCTTGCCCACACTGCCAAGGCTGCTCCTCCTGCTGGGGCTGCTGCGGTCCCACCTCCTGCTGTCTCCCAAATGACCACTGGGAGTCCCCTGCCCCTCTGGGTGTCAGCCCCTCTGCCCCTCCACAGAGCTTTGCTGGGTGGCCAATGGAGGCAGTTGCCACTTCTTCTGGCTGCCCAGCATGGAATTGCCCTTTCCTGTGCTGAAAAGGCACAACTCTGCTGGCAGCTTGGGCACCATCCCCACCTCCCAGTACATTGTTCACATCGAAAGCTTGTGACTGCTGGGCTGACCGTGAGAGCGATCTAGGTTGGATTGGCCAGGGTGACCTTTTCGTGCTCCAGCCCTAGTGGCGGCACCAGGGCTGCCAAGCTGAAGGGCTGACCTGGTTGAGGAAGCTATGTTCTGGGCACAGGGTAGGGTTGGGGTGAAGATGGAACCCTCTACCACCGTCTCCACCTGCCTGTTATTTTCAAAACAGCAGCTCTGGGACACACGCGACCACACGCACACTCTCAAGCCATTAGAAAATCCCATTGTGATCAATCTAGCCATGCAGTCCCCCCTGGCTTGAGCTGAGCAGAGCTGCGTGAATAGATATGGCATGCAGACTCCTGTTACCATAATAGTGGGGGACGCCATGTGACGGCACATGGAGGGATCCGGTCATGTTTGTGTCCGGCCTCTGCCCAGGAACAAAGCAAGGGTGGCAGGTGTGTGGCAGTAACCGTGTTCCCACTGATGGCCGGGTCTGTGCCTCCACGTGATCTGTGCGATGGAAGAGGGACAGCTATTCCCAGTGGAAGGACATGGAGGGGCTGAGACTCCTCCTCTGGTGGCACTTTCTCACCCCGGCCTTGCCAAAGAAGTGCTTGTTGCCCCGGCAGTGTAGTGCGCATATAGCCCAAAAAGCAGTGCCTGCGGCATCAGCTTGATGCTGCCTGCTGGGGTGGTGGATGGGGGGCTCAGTGCCTGGCCAAGGCCGTGCTCACCCCTACCTGGGCCCCAACCTCAGCCAGTGCCCATATCCTGCCGCCTCCTGCAGCAGCCACCTGTCCTGTCCCCTGTCCAGCTTGTGTAGAGTGATAAAATGTGATCTCCTGGAAAGATATGTAGTACTCTGGCGGTGGCCCGTGGGAACCCCCTGACCCCTGTCTTGTGGCAGCGAGGTGGCCTCTCCTTGTGGCAGGAGGCGGGGGGAGGTGGGCTCGGATGCAATTGGCAGAGGCGCGTTCAACCCACACAGCTCCTTCCCTTTGGGCTTTTGCAAGTGGCAGCAGCATCCCAGCTCACTGGGTCTTGAGGAAGCGTACTGCAAGGCTAGATTGATTGGACCAGGAGCTCCTAATAACTTGAAAGTATGTGTGTGTGTGTGTGTGTGATTGTGTGTGTCACAGAGCTGCTGTTTCCAAAGCAACAGACAGGTGGAGGCAGTGGAAGAGGCTCCCCACTTCACCCCAGCCCTGCCCATGCCCAGAATGCGGCTTCCTCAACTGGGGTAGCCCCTTGGCTCGGCAGCCCTGGTGCTGCCACAAGGGCTGGAGTGCAAAAAAGTCACCCAAGCTGATCTGACCTAACTCTCTCTCATGGCCAGCCTGACGGTCGCAAGCTTCTGATGGGAACAATGTGCTGGGAGGTGGGGATGGTGCCTGAGCCACCGACGGAGCCATGCCTTCCTGGCTTGGGAAAGGGCGATTCCATGCTGGGCAGCTGGGAGGAGCGGGAACTGTCTCTGATGGCCACTCAGCCCAGCCCTGTGGAGGGGCTGCAGGGCTGGTACCCGGAGGGGCAGGGGAGCCTTGGCGGCCATTTGGGAGACAGTGAGAGGTGGGACCGCAGCAGCCCTAGCAGAGGGAGTGGCCTCAGCAGCATGGACATGGCTCTGGGAGCCCCTAGACCTCTGGCTTTGCCTTGCCCTACCCCCTCTGCCCAGCCAGAGGCGTGGGATCCAATGGGGCTTGTTTCTGGCTGGCAGGGTCCGGGGGGGACTGGGGCAGCTGAGGGGACAGCTCAGTCTGAGGTTTGGGACAGCACTGAGTAAAATCAGCGCTGTCCCCAGGAACCGCAACCCTGCAACTGCGGGCGGAGAGAGTCCAGTCCCAGCAGGACCTGCACCTGGAGCCGCCCTGGAGGCCACAGGGAATGCCATGAGGAGGGGCCTGAAGACGCCCCCTGTGGTCTCCAGACACCTCTTGCGCTCTTCTGACACATCACAGGCTGAAGAGCAGCCCTGGAAATGCCCTGCAGCTGCTCTGGAGCTGAGGTGGACAGGGTGATGGGTGGGGCTTAACTGTATATTCATTAGCTCATTACCTTCAGAGATTTTTGGCTTTGTGCAAGGGGAAGGCGACCCATGGCTGCGTGAAAGTCGGGAGATGGCTGTAGCGGTGAATAAAGTAAATATGGTAAAGATGTGGAAAAACCCCTATGATGCAATGAACCTGCGAATATTGGACTGCGAAGTAGTGAGGGATTACTGTAGCTTGAACAAAACCAATTAAAGTATCTGACCTGTTTATGGATTCATCTGATTTTTTTTCATACTTGATTAAGTATAGCTTGAAGAAAACAGTTGGAAAGTGTCATGGGAACTGGAATGAATATAGCTTTCAGTAGAAACCAGAATGTGATTTGTTCTAGTGGCCTTTCTTTTCTATTATTTTAACTCTCACTATTGCATTCAGGGGACAAAATGAGTTTTCCTGTGGGTTATTCATCACCTGTAATTTTCCATAAACATTACTCAAAGTCTCCTGGATTGACTGTATTTATTTCGCATATCAAAGGAAGTGAGATCAAATCCTGTTATGGTGTTCTTTTCCATCAGGTTAACTAAGTTTTCTTATTTTAGAATAAACTTATTGGGGCGGGGGTGGGGGGGGGGGGGGGGTGGGGTGGCGCTGGGCAAAAAATTAAAGTAATATCCTATCAGCAAGTGTTTGCAGCTTAAATATTCAAAGTAAAATTACATCTTGGCAAGACCAAGTAAGAGAAACCTTAGAGACAATGAGACATGAAAAACATTCCACAAATATTGTGTGCATGTTAATGTGCTCCATGTGAACATTACCATTAGCGGGCTCAGGCAAAGAACCTTGACTGTTCAGTAGTGTGTAGGCCCTCACTCTAGTCCTTAATCTGTCCATTATAGAAGAAATTCTATTGTTTCTCTAGCCATTGGAGGGCAAACTGGTCTTGCACAAACCCTCTGGCCCCTGACTACCTGGAGACTGTTCATTTCCTTCCCAGAAACATCAAGTGTGGGGTTTTGTTTTTTATTTTGAGCAGACTTATTGTGGGATAGTACCATTGTCAGAGCAAATTTGCCATGGGAAGTGTTTGCACAACCTCCATGGGGAAAATGTTTTCCTGGGGTCTGAGGTATAACTTCTGGGGAAAATAAGAAATGATCCTAGAGAGTGAAATGTGTTGTCAGGATATTTGGTTAAGTGTGTTCATAACAGTCATAGGTTCGAGTCACCTTTCCTGAACAAGGCAGAGTGCCCACCAAAGAATTTATGAGAAAGTTTGCCCTTTTAGAGTAATTTTGTATGAGCAGATAAATCTCCCTGAGCAAGTGAGAAACTGAATGTATTGCTTGGTGGTTGAGATATTCTTCATAAGAGCATGATGGTAGGAAACCTGTATTAGGAACAGTGTGGTCAGTCGGTCTACGGAAGTTATCCTTCCCCTGTGCTCGGCACTGGTCAGACNCTGGTGGGAGGTTTGGTGGATGGAGCGTTGTGCCCATGATTCCACGCTTGTGGGCCTGATCCCTGGATGGGCGTTCGCTTGGAAGTTAGACTAGATGATCCTTGTGGGTCCCTTCCAACTCAGAATAACTTGTGAACCTGTGAAACGGCACATGACTTACTCTAACATCCAGACTGGGGGATGAAGACACAGAGGACAGAAACAAAATACTGTATTTCATAGGCATGCATAAAAAAATTACAATACTTGGATTCTTCAAACTCTGCAAAGATAGTCTCATTCAATCTTACTACAGGGACACAAAGATATTCTCCAGCCTAGACGGTTAGATTTCGGTATTTGAAACTTTGTATTTTTGGCAACAGCCTTCACTGTGGATCCTGCTGCTCTGTAACTGAGGTCACAGGCTCTGCTCTTCTGCATTTGTCCTCTAAGTGCATGTCTTGAATGGAAAAGTGTTGGATAGTATTTTTTGCTGGGTTCTTTGTATATGCTGGTTGCAGGGTCTTTCAACAGGAAGTCATGGAGGAAGAGGTTTCAAAATGGGCGTGGGTTTCAAAATCAGCAGACAAGTAAGGGGATTATGTCAACATTGACTGAACTCTTTGGCCATTGGCAGCAATGTGAATTTTATCACTGCCTTGGATTTGGTGTGTGCTCTTGGAAGTCCCATTCTTAAGGGGCGTAGCGACCTAGATTTGGCTCTGGCTATGGTCACTCTTGTACCATTTTTCTGGTTTTGAGAGAAGTCAAAGGGCTGGAACAGAACATGTAAAGCAGAAATGTAGGCATAATTTTAAAGGAGTTGTATACTGAGATACATGCGGCATGGTGGTGGTGGGGATGAAATCTTAGTTTAACTACCTATAGGAGTCTTGTTGACTCTTCCCAATGATTTGACAGCTGCCTGTTTTCCAAGAACTGGGGCAAGACCATCTGCCTCTGGAGGCTGAGGCATGTTTGAAGGTTTTTTGGGGTCATGTTCTGCATGTGGTAGAGAACAGATTCTCCAAACTTGCTCTCAGTGCTGCTTGCAAAGTATCTACTTACCTCAAAGTTGATGGTAATTCACCTCTCTTTCTAAAAGTCTTTTGCCGGCTAAGTTTATGAGAAAAGACTTCAGAGTCTGGCTTTCAGTTAAAACACTACCTTCCCCCTGCCCCTCTATTTTTCAGCTAATCTTTCTGTTTCAGAGGCATGTTTCTGTACCAATTTTTTTTTTTCTCACTTTACATACAGTCAGTAGCTGCCAGATGCAAATAAAATTGTAAGGGATGGAGATGCTGAAATGGCATCCCGTTGGTACAACTAGTGTATTCCAGGGGCAGCCATAAATGCAATCTATCAGAAGCAGGGAGCCATTTCACTCTAGCACAGATGGTTTAGTGTAGCTGGAAGAGAGGGAGGGAGAGGATAAACCTCACCTGAAGGTTGACAGGGGAATTGTGGGCATTGCAGCCCTGCAGTCGGGATATAGGATGGGGCAACATTAGAGAGATGTGACCTGTCATGAATAATGCACTTAGGTGGGATTAACAACTCTATATTTGTCTGCCCAGGTATATGATGTCTAATATAAATAGAAGCCTATGTTGCTTGGCTGTGCTGTTTACTCAGTTTTCCTAGAAGAAAGAAAAAAATCCACCCCTGCCCCGAAAAACTCTACCACAAAAAAAAAAAAAAAAATCTCTTTTTTGGCCATGTGCCAGCCATAAGAGCCAGGCATAAAAGCAGCTTTGTACCAAGGACTGGGGATTTTTTGTCTCCACTCAACCTGTACATTTTGAGATTTCATTACTATTATATGTTCTGTACTCTGTAAGGTAATTGCTATGCTCACTTTGTTAAAATAGAAACAGAACAAAGGGGGAAATTGATGCAATTTCTCCTTTAAACAGGATTATAAGGAACAAAAATACAGTCGAACACCCCCCCCCTCGAAGTTCATGTATATATGCAGCTCATTAATATGCAAATTTGCTCCACCTCTTTGCACTGCCCCCCTCAGCCCCAGTGTGCTCTGGCACTGTTTTGGCACTGCCCCACTGTGTTGGTGTTTGTGTCAGTACTTTCTGGTTCCCGTGGCCACCCTGCACTGGGAAAAAACCCTTTTCTCTTGGCCAGGGTCACTGGTGTGGGGAGCTGCCTGTGCCACTGTCCTGGTGTCTCTCCAGGTGGGTAGACCTGGTCTTGTCATACTCGGGGTAGATGTAGTGTCCAGTCTGGGACACCACGTCTACCCTGAGAGTGTGTAAATCTTACATCACTGTGTAAATCATCTCTGGAGGGAATGCAGGGGAACCTGTGCACCTCCAGGACCCCACGAGCACATGTTTAAACACAGCTTTCACTGCCTTCAGACCCTTCCCAGACCCCCCACTGCCTGGCTGCACCCTCCACTCGGGTGGAAGAGGGTGAGTGGCTGGCTGCACCTGGCCAGGTCCATGCAACAGCTCATCACCATAGGAATAGCTCTGGCGCAGTCATTGGCCGAGCAGGTGATCTAAGGGCCCCGCCTAAAATGTGTAGTATGAGCCTAATGCCCAGCAGGGAATTAAAGCCTAACTTTCCAGCATGAGTCCAGCACTGTGCTTGTGAATGGTCCCCTTGCCTAGTTTTGCTTGCGAATGGGGAGAGGATGAGCTCTGACAGTACCTGGACAGCCTCTGGCACCCGCCCGCTACCTGTTTCCATGGAAACAATGCAATGCCGGGGCCACCCCTGGGACACCAGCCCAGCTGTGCTGCCACAGGGACTGGAGGGGCAAGCCCTGTGCTGCGGCCAGCGGGAGTGGAGGGCCTAGCTGTGAAAAGAAACACTTGCAGTATCCATCCGTTGCTCTGTGGCTGCCCCAGCCCCCAGGATGAGTGGAGCTGGTAGTGGCCGGTACAAACAACACATAGTAGATCATGCAGCACTGGAATTTTGGAAGCTGATTTGGCTCTCAGCAGTGCAAGACTATCACTGTTGGCTCAAATCTAGTATTGTAAGACCTGTCGCAGGTCCTACTCAACCCTTATTCTGGCTCCACCAGCATCCCTGACCCAGTGCTTCTCCAGATACTGATTTTGGTTTACATTTCTGTTTAAATTCACTGGGAAGGGTGGTGGGATGAACTCCCATCCTGGTGGCTGGGTCTGGGGCAAGGCAGAAACCCCTCCCAGTGGGAGAGGGACACTGTCCCGCTTGCCCTGCTCTTTCATAGATGGTGCTGCCTGGGCGAGCTGTGTGTGTTGCTGCCAATCATGGCACAATGGCGGCACCAGCAACTCCCAATGAACGTGTCTGATATCAGAGTAGAGTTCCACCATTTTATGCCTACTTCCATACCACATTTCCCCGAATTTTTTTCTTTGTGATCATTATATTAAGCTGGAATTTGTGAACAATTTGGCCTGCGTCAGCAGTAGCGTGGCCAGCAGGACCAGGGCAGTGACTGTGTCCAATTTTGGGCTACTCACTACAAGAAGGACACTTGAGATGCTGGAGCATGTCCAGAGAAAGCCAACAGAGCTGGTGAAGGGTCTGGAGCATGAGTGTTATGAGGAGCGGCTGAAGGAGCTGGAGTTGTTCAACCTGGAGGAAAGGACACTCAGAAGAGACCTTATCACTCTCTACAGCTGCCTGAAAGGTGGTTATAGTGAGGTGGGGGTGATCTCTTTTCTAGTAACAGGTGACAGGACAAGAGAAAATGGCCTTCAAGTTGTGCCCCAGCACAGGACAGTAGGACAGATTTAATCATGGACAGTTTTGTTGAGTATTGCAATAGGCTGCCAAGTGAAGTAATTGAGTCACCATCCCTAAAAGTATTTAAAAGACAAGTTAATGTGGCACTTAGGGACATGGTTTAGTGGTGGACTTGTCAGCTCTGCGTTAATAGTAGGACTTGATGATCTTAAAAAATCTTTTCCAACCTAAACAATTCTATGAATCTAAACTCTCCTCTCCTCTGTGTAGCTATACTGTAGCTATCAGAAACCTGTTTGGTGAGGGCAAGCAGGTGATTAGTGAATTTCAGATCAGAATACTATTCTTTCTCTCTTCTTTTTGAAAGAAGATGCTGAAGTCCCAATGTTTGTAAGGGCCTGTCCTGTGAATGATGGAAAAGCAGAAACCAATTCACTGTGCTGAAGAGCCACAATAAATTGTTAATCCTCTGCTCTTGGGAGCAAGAATGACAGAGAGATTCATTCAGGAATATATATTACTTTTAAGGATAAGCCCAAAGAAATTCAATCCACAGCTAGCAAAAAAGGCCACTTCCATGTTGGTTGGAAACTGTTTATTGCAGAAGTTTTAGGCACACTCCTCTTATTGCAGAAGTTTTAGGCACACTCCTCTGGAAATTGCTGTAAATTTTCAATTTTACAGTGATTTTTTTTTTTAATATGTGACTGCTGTTTGCTTTACTGTTCTTGATTATTGTGAGGGTTTTTGTTGTATGGGAAGGTGCATGTGTGTTTGCTTTTTTGTTTCTTCTTTTATGCTCCTATGTAACGTCTATATTGCTTGGTATTGTGCTTTTTACATTCCAGGGAACATCAAAATTTCATACAACAGATTTTGCTGTAAGACTATTGATAGTTTCAGAATTCAGAAATTTATATCTAATTTTAATGTATTTATTGTTTTTGTAGTATTTATTTCCTTTTAAATTTAAATTTAAATTTTTTAATTTAAAATTTAATGGCTTTAGTGTTAATGAACAGCAAATAAGAAAGGACAAATAACAATTTCCTGATTGCTTAGTATTAACACAATAATCTTGAAGGTATCCTCCTAGCTTAGCTGAAGACAGTTTATTACTCTTTATAGGATTTGGAATATACGGGTTTAGTTTCTTTCTCTGCATTGGCTCTCAGTTTGTTCTGCTTGTGTTCTATACACCTCCCACAGCACTAGCAGATTCATCCTCTCATGAGATAGACTGTGTTCCTTTTCCCATACCTGTCATTAATTGTACTAGAAGGGCAGGAATGCCTGACTGTACTTTATTTACCAATATTTTACCACAGGAAGTCCAAGGTTGATATTCAGTGTACAGGCTAATGGAAAACACATATTACAAGTGTGGTGTTTTCCTACCGTCTCAGGGATGCTGCAACGCTTCTGTTGGTTATTCCAAGCACTGTAATGGGCCTATTGTTTGGAATAGCCTTCTGACCCTTTAGGAACTGGATAAGTGATACAAGGCATTAACCGTCCCCCTAACATTTGCTCTTTTGAGTAGAAGGTGGAATTATTCCTTAGAGCATAAATTGATTTGAAGGATGAGAGCTAACAGACAGAAAATATATTTCTGTGATACTTAAGATAAAAGTAAGTTACCTGTATGTGATTTGTATTTGACAATACTGCATGATCCTTCAGATCACAAATATGTGCTTTGTGTAGTGATCTTGAAGCCTGTTTATCTTGGTGTTGTTTTTCAAAGTGAAAAACTGTCTGATAATTGTGAAATAAGTCTAAACTGAAACAAACTGGCATGATCTGTGACATTTATCATGTGCTAGATTGACTCCTCAAGTTTAATTCATGCTCCTTTTAAAAATCCCTCTGAAAGAGAGAGGTGTAGTATATCTTATATACTATATTGTTTTGTGAAGTTTAATATTTTTATTGATGTTGATGACATGGACAGGGAATTGAGACCACCATTAGCAAGTTTGCAGATGATACCAAGTTAGGGTCAAATGTTGAACTACCAGAGGGTAGAAGGGGCCTTCAGAGGGACCTTGATAGGCTAGAGAAATGGGTAGATTCGATGAGTATGAGATTTAACAAGTCTAAGTGACGGGTTCTTCACTTTGGACATGACAATCCCATGCACTGATATCGGCTGGGGGATGATTGGCCGGAGAATGGTGAAATGGAGAGGAGTATGGGAGAGGGGTATGGGAGTATTGGTNGGTTCGATCCCTGGGTGAGCGTTCATTTGGGAGTTGGACTAGATGATCCTTGTGGGTCCATTCCAACTCGAAATATCCTGTGATCCCGAATGAGCCTTTTCTTGATAAAGTTTGACCTTGCTCACTGTTTTGATTTTTCTTTTCCATTTGCTTCAAATTCCCACATCAATTCCATTTGTACTGGCATACTATTTTCCCCTCACCATTTTGAGTTTCTAATCTTCTGTTACCATCCTGCTTCGAATATATAAATCTTTGCTGGATGGAGAAAAGTGTGTATCTCATCAGTTTGTTAAGGGAGTCTTGTTGGGGGGGATAACAATAATGTACTCTCTCCAGTCATATACTTGTTGATCTGCCACCTGGGCAGGATCTGGCTTTTAAGTGGGGTATAATTGCTTCTCCTTTCTAGCTTGTGTTTCATATGATCTCTCTCTGTTCTTAGTGGCAGGGCTTTGGTTACTTGTCAAACAAAGTGATGATCTGTATGGTAACATACAGAAGGACTTGCATTCTACCCTTGCTAGTCTGTGGGTTTGTGAGACACTTAATTTTATGGAGATCAAAGCAGAGGACAGACTTCCCCACCCTGCCCCCCTCCTTCTTAGTTGTGAGTGTTAATCCAGTAGAAGAAATAGCAGAATTGTAGTCTTATCTGTTAGCTAGTCTGTACTGCATGGAACATAGCTTGGGAGGCATAAATGTGTATCTTTAGCTTTTATGTGTACCTTAAACTGTTTAAGTTAGGCTTTAAAGATTAAATGGATATGCTTAAAGAAGTGTGCAATGGACAAAACCTTCAGTCTAACATATTTCCACTATTGCAGAAACATTTCTTCTACTGCTCAAGCATAGCTCCTTGGCAATGCAACTTGTTCTGCCCACTTTGCAATGACTTCCAGTGAAGTAAAGTGTCAGACTTGGAGCGCAAATTGAGTGGACTACTTGAACTGTTAATTAAAATTCAGGAGCAGAAACTGAAGATTCAGAGCTATTCAGAGGGAAACTACAGACAATGCTTATTTCTGATTGAAATATAGCCCTTGTGCATCCAGCTTGAGGATGACTCTTAGCAAAGTCAAAATCCACTTTAGTACAGTGGTGAGTGTCCCCACCTCTCACGTGGGAGACCGGGAGTTCTATTCCCGCTGGGGAGGCAATGGTGCCATTTAAGAGTTAGACTCGATGATCCTTGTGGGTCCCTTCCAACTCAGGATATTCTGTGAAATCTGTGAAAATTCATTGCAAATCTCCCTGTAGCCTGTTTCACAATTTCTTTGATTTGGTTTTCTCTGATGGGTATACTGGGATTTGTGTGGTCAACGCTTGTTGTTCTGAACACTTGGTATGTTAAAAGAAGTGTTTGTGCTCTATTTCATCTGCTTCTCCATCTGGGGAGAAGATGAAATCTAACAGTTTAATTTTAGAGCTAAAAGATGATTACATAGTGCTGTGGTGAGTGTAATAGAATTTAGGCAGAGCAAAATGACCAAAATGACTTTCATAATGTCTGCTCACTGGTGTTTGTACTTCACTTAAATTAACACCCTTCATCTACAAATGTTTCTGCACCATACATAAAACATAAATTATCTGTTAACTTTATACAGCGTGTGCAGATAAATTGGCAGGATGTTGCTTAGAAGCCATCAGAAAAAATTAAAATGTTGAGCAGCAGCTCTTTCAAAGTTACACAGTTTTCCAGACTATGCCTCAACTGAGAGGTTGATATTCATGAGCTGCATTGAAGAAGTTGATGCTGAAGAAAACAAGTAACTGGATGGAATTAATTTGCTCAGATATTTGATCAAAGTTTTCTTATGTGAGGAGAACCTGGTAAAAGACAGGAAATTTGCTTTTATCTTTGTTCCTTTTCAAGAGGGAAAATAAAATGCTCCAAGAACCAATTTTTTTCCTAATTTAAACTTATCTAATTTTTAATGAGAACACTATTTTCTCCATTTTGCAGAAAAAGAGGAAAAAGGGAGTAAATTCTCAGCATGCAGTGATTTTCTAGCATGTCTTTAATGGTAGCTGTTGTGTGCCATGTTTGCTGATAATCATTTGAAGTGTCATAGACAAAGACATTTTATGTTTGATGGAAAGATTTCCTTAATTTACAAAAGACTGAAAAGAAAGTAAAGCTGTTAAATGTCTATACAATTCTCATAGAAGAATAGAGGAGTAAAGAAAAAATCTGCGACTTTCTGAGGGGGAAAAATGGAAAGATGCAGTTCTGAAATTTGGTACTAATGGAATTAGTGTGATCGAGACCAGACTCTGAGTGTTTTAAAGGATAAAGAGTAATTTAAGGAGCTAAGGACCTGCTCTTGTTGTCTGACTGCAGTGAAAGTTGTTTATCATTAAAGACAAAAAAATGGATTCTTTCTTGCTCTTGCAAGATTTAGTTTCTTTTGGTTAGTATTTTACACTAAAAAATCCGAATGTGTTTCAAATTAGGGTAATTTGAGGTTTTGGGTAGGAGCTCTCTAATAAACATAATCAAGAAAAGATGTTCCATGGAGTAAGTAGTATAATATCTGGATTTGTTACTGTGTTTTACTTCCCTGTTTCCCCCACTCAACTCATACCAGAATAGTTTATATTTTTTTTAACTTTATAGGATTTCTGTTTTATTTTATTCTAGCCACTTATATATTGTAGTGGTATCTTGACTTCTGAAAAGTTTCTGGCAGCTGGAGACCCTGAGGAGCTCAGAGAGGCAAGAGAGTGTTGGAGGCAGGGGTAGCAGTGAAGGGAGAGGGGGCAATTCAGTACTCACAGCTGTTTGTCAGTATGGTGTCTCTGTGCTCTCAAAGAGCAGAGCTGAGAGGGTGGTATAGACAATATCTTCTGAAAACTGAGTTTTGTGCTGGCATCAAGGCCCAGTGGTCCAAGTCAGGGAGCTCCACAGCTGGGGACAGCATGCCGTGGGTCTGTGGTATGGGTACCCAGACATGGTGTTTGTTGGTCAAGCCTTTATACAGCTCAGTGGTAGCTGTGACTGGCTCGCCCTCCCATGGGCCTTTTCTGCCCATAGGACTGCTGTGATTATGGTTAAAATTATCATCTTGGCTGTTTCTTACTATTTACTTCTGTTTTCAAACTTCTTTTAATATGAAATGAATAAACCTTTGCAGAAGACAATAGGATAACATTTGTGTAAGTTACTGCACATTAGGAGCCGTTATGGCCGAAAGATGTCCTTTCCTGTGGAAGTGCTTTACAGCCTTGTTTGGCTACCTGAGGAATCACAGGCTGCAAACTACTTTATTTGCCCTAAAAAATCCTTTCTGTTTTAGACAGTCTTAGGCAACCTGTTTCATGGATTAATCTCATGAGTGATGTACTAAAGCTGCAAATGAAATGTGACGTAGGAATTGCTTTCTGGAAATGAGACCTAAAGGCATTTTAATGCATTGAGTCAAAAATGGGCTTAAGCCTTAGGGCAGTGTCCCAAATCTGTCAGCAGGACGATAGTTGCTTCCCACCCAGGTGGCGTGTGTACCACAGGGCTGCTCTGCACTGGTTTGCACATTTGCTCCTGTTTTGGAGTGTGCCACAATTTGACAGTAGACATGATTGTGTGTGTTCTGAGCCCGGTTTGTATATGCACAGTAGGTAATTTCTGCTCTGTCACTGTAAAGGAGGCCTGAGGCTTTCCTCATTTGAGTAAGTAAGGGAGAATGACTTTCAGTAGTGGTAGTTGCTGTGATGAGTAGACAGTGAGTATGTATAAAGATAGAGAATCTTTAGCAGTCATGTCCCAAATGGTGATTTGAACTCTGGATGAGTTTTGTGTCTTGCTCAATTTGCTGTATCTGCTCTGCCCGGTACCATAGAACACACAGAGATTTGGGCTGCTCCAAAATAAATGAGGAAAAGTGTCAGGAGCTTCCATCTGAACACCAGGACATGTTTTAACCATGCAGGTGACTGAGCACTGGCTCAGGTTGCCCAGACCTGGTCCTGGGCAGCCTGCTCTAGATGGTCCTACTTGAGCAGGGAGGTTGTATGAGAGAACCTCCAGAGGTCTCTCCCAACCTCAGCTGTTCTGTGGTTCTGCCACTTTCCTTCTCTCATTCTACAAGTACTATTGGATCAGCCAGAACTGAGGACTTGGGAGAAGAGTATAGAAAGTGCGTGTTTTTGCATTTTCTATTGGGAGCTGATGTCAAGGATGAGTCCAAATTATTTATTCATTGTACTACAAATTCTGCTCCTGAAGTTAAAAACACTTCTACGTGTGATTGAGAGAAATAACTTGTACTGTCACCAAGCCTTTGAGATTTTTTAAAATTGTTTTCTTAAAGCTGATTTTTTGTATTATTAAATCGCAAGGGAGCTTTACTGTGTAGATTTTTAAAAAATACTGACATGGGCAGGAGGAAACTAGCCATAGTAGAGTTCAGGGCAGAGACGTTTCAGTGCTTATTTGTGTGTAAGAGAGCTGGGAGCACCTTATGCATTTGATACGTCTGACATTGCTGTCAAGAGTAAAAGTGAAAGCAATTGTGTACAAAGCCTGGCTGGGAACAGAGGCAAGAGGTTGAGTGGGAAATGAGAGATTTAAATCTGTTGTGGAACCTGTTCTAGCTATACCTGTTCTAGCTATATAGGTATAATTGTCCCTAGAAATAAAATGAACTTAATAATGAACTTAATAAGTGCATTCAATATTATTTAACACCCCCCCCATAAAATCTCTGAATGTATATATGCATGTCAGATTTCATTACTTATATTTGCACTGTGTACCAAGTTATATCTCTGTAATCCTTTCCTTTCCACATCCCTTAAATTTTGCATAATAAATTCAGAACATTCTGTAGAAGTGGATGCCAGAAAAGGTCTCTGGTGGAATTTTGTGAGCATCTCAGAAAACATTCTGTGGATGGTAACATGGGAAAGTAAGTTAAATTACAATATTAAATGCAGAGTTTAGTTGAGAACATGAAATGCATTTAAAATTAGGGTAGAGAGGGGGAGTTGAACTTCCCAGTAACTCCAGACTGCCAGTCCCTATGGTAATTAGTGGAGGCCTCAATGGGGACTCAATAAGTGTTAATAAACCAAAAATATCTCAGCGTTCTAGTATCACTTCTGGAAAAACTTTGAAGACCTTGCATAAAGCTTTTGTAGTGTTTATGATAAAATAATTTCAGAGAGAAACTGAGCTGGAGCCACAGTTCTGGTTATTAATATCAAACAGTATAAATGATTGCAAAAATAGCTGAAAAGCCTGTGCTTAAAAATGTCAATTTGATTGTGCAATGCAACTATATTTCCATCTGCAAAATTGAAGTACGGGTAACAAAAAAATCTCCTCCACTTTAAACATACTAAGTGAAGCCACTGTGTGCTTCCAAAGTGGTCAGTTGGCATATAGGAATCAGCTCCTTACACACAGCTTCCAGTTGGCAAATTGTACTGGTTTGAGACAGTTACAGGTTGGACTTGATGATCTTCAAGGTCTTTTCCAACCTTATCAACACTGTGATACTGTGATTTGTAGGAGGGGACACCTCGGACAAAAGTCTCCTCCCTTGGATTCAATACTCCTAGTTTTCACCAATACTGAGAAAGAGGAACCAAATACAGCCAGATGGAAGTGAAAAAATAACTCCTTACTAAACAACAGGAAAGAAAGGGAAATCAAAGGCCTTAAACACCAAAACCAGAGCAAACAAAAAACCCCAAACAATAGCGAAAACACAGTTCACCTAAACCCACCCCTTCTTTTCTTGGCCAAACCGAGAGGAACCTGGAAGTCATCTTCATTTGGAGACAAAGGGATTCCCACATGCTGAGAAGATGGCTACAAGTGGTCCAGTGGACGGTCACATTTTCACGAGGGAACTCATTGGCGTGGCTCTGGAACTGGGGCTTCCTGTGGGCAGTGCAGCGCTGGGGGCCAGCACCTTGAGTTGGCAGTCTGGGGCAGCAGCGGAAACGGTGTGGGAACGCTGGTGACCTCCCATGTGTCCATCCCAGTAAATGATGGAGTGAAGTCTCACGCTACAGATCTTTTTAGCCTCTTCAGTTCTCATGGTATTTTTGCTGCAGAATTTTCCCTTGTTTCCCGTGGTATTTCACTTCAGGAATTTCCCATCTCTTACACTATCCACTCCTTCCCCACGTAGTCTGACCCTGGGAGCAGGGGGCTGAGCCTGGCATGCAACGTCACAGAGGTCCTGCTGCTACAGCAGGGTGGGGGGCAGGAACTCTCCCTCACACCTTTCTCCCAAAGCTATGTGATGATATGAAGAAATTCAACCGTCAAATCTTTCTCTCTTTAACTGAGCTTTAAGCAAATGGAGTTTGTTTTTCCTATGGGACACGTCTTGTATTCTTGCTAACTTGAGTAGTGTTATTGGGTTCTTCTGCCTGTATTACTCTACTCATAGGAAAAAGTAAATACAAAGTAAGAGGCAGTCTTTATCCTTTGCCCAGCTCCTGAGTAGAAGGGCTGACAATGAGAATTTGTTCCATTCTTGTAGTGTATATTGATCACTTGGTGGCTGCTCCTTTCCTGCTCCTTCCTTTTTTTCTTGTTTCTTTCTTCTCTATGTCTCCCCCCCTAGAAACACACCCTGTGTAATTTTTGTGAAGAATTCTAGCTGAACATGTGGAATATCTAAAGCCAGGCAATAAATTTCAAGAAGTCATATAATGTCGCATTTTCAGATTTAAAAGTCTGGTCTTGGATGTATTACATTAGGTCAGTTGAATTGGGTGACTTATCTTTGGTTGTGTTGATGCCCCATGGCAATAGATCATTTCCTGTGCATATTCAGTCATATTTAAAGATGTATGATAAGTGCCAGGTAAATGACACTCCTGTGCCAAAAGGGGCCCTTGTCCTGATGGGTAGTGTTGCTGCTCTAAGTATGGCGTAAAACAGCCCATATGTGGTGGTGTCCAGCAAGGCCTAGGGAAACTTGGGTTCCCTGCTCAAGTCACTGCTCTTGTCAATCAAGATGGGCTTCTACCAGACAAGTGGATTAAGGCCTCCACATCAAGGAATGTGGAGGGTGATTTCTCTCACCAGCTCCCAGCTCTGCAGCCTTCCTCCACCTTCACTCTTGCAACCTTCGTAGTAGGCTTGCTCCTTGGGAACTGCCACGTCTTAGCTGCATGGAGAAGGAGAGGTGATGGCAGCACTGACTTCAGCTGATCCAATGCTCCTCCACATTTGCTGTGGTGAAATGGACTTTGAGCCCACAAGTAACAGGGTAACGTTTTTTGGCTGCTCAGCAGTATGCGTTCTGCCCAAAGAATAGATAGTCTTATCTTGCCATGCATGAAGGTGGACAGGGCAAATTCTGAGGAGATGGAGGTTTTAAAGCCCGGAAAGCCGCTCTACCAAGTGGTGTGGTATAAAGGAGTGCAGTCCTGCTGCTGTGCAGAGAGAATGGTGCAGTTAGGGAGGGTCTAATGGCTGAATCCCAGTAGAAGCACTACCTCATGTTTGGCAGCTTTTCCTTTTTTAGGTTATGTCATTCCCTTCCAAGTGTCACTGCTCAAGTGTTCTTACTGCTCCTCATGTCTTATCTAAGGGCTACAGGCACGGTCCAGGATGCAGATACTGTTAGGGGAGCTGGCTGCTAAGGACAAGCAGAATGCTTCATATTGCTGTAGTTTGTGAATTTGGCCTAGAGCCACAGTGGCACCTTCAATCACTGCTGACCTGCTGAGACTCTTTCAGCCCTCTGACTCTCACTCTATCTCTACCTCAGTGAATTCTGGGACACTATGCTCCTTAGCCCATGCTTCATCTGTGTCAGAGAGTAGCAAAGAGCAATCTCTGATGGAAACTGTCCAGATCTGTCTGATCAGAAAGAGTAAAGATGTGTATGAGTGAAAATAGAGACTAATAATTAATAAATGAGATCCAGGCTCTGAAAATGAAACTAAGGTAATGAAAATAAGGTAAAGCAGTGGTAAGAGAGTTTCTATTTCACAGCTATTTTCTTTCTGGATATATAGCTTTCAGCTATCCAGATGAAAATAAATTTATGCCAGTAAAATAACAAATCCTTGTTTCCCCCTTCCTTGTGTTTTTTCCTTGAAGTGTCTTTCCAGGATAACGTTGACACTATTCTTTTTGTTTGTTTGTTTTGTTTTGATTTGGTTTAAAATCTAAATCCAAATGCTCTATTGTCTGTCAGTAAATAACAAAAATTAGATTTTTTCCCTAAGTTGCATGAATTATGCAGGTATGTAGATTTTATGATGTGTTTACTTAATCAGTGGTTGCTGAAATTCTTAGAAGGTGCTTTAAGAGGCCGCTGGGTTACTCAACTGATTGGAAATCCTTTTTGTTTAAGTAGGTATTTTTACATTTTTATTAAATTTGGTTTTATTTCTGAATCTATAGACCTGAATCAGTAGTAGAGAACCTGGAGCTTGAGTTTAGAGGGCTACTCTGTAGATTAATTGCAGGAGGTGTCCTTGAGTAGAGGGGAAGAGGGTGAGTAGTCTTACTCAGTGCATTTAAAGAGCAGTGTTATAGTGACAAAGTCTGTCTCTAAAATTATGAATTTCATTCTTTCAGATGAGATTCCCATTTTCCTATTGGTTATGCTATGACTGGGTGAACAAGGCATCCCATATTAGTCTGAAGTCATGATCAGTGTATCATGTCTTCAATCTTTACTAAGGTTGGAAATCCATTCTCCTCCCCGCTTTTCATCTGACACTGTAACTTGAGGTACACTGTATTTTAGTTTATGGCTGGCTAATGTTACCAGCCTTTATGGGAAGTTTTTCTCTCTCCTCTAGCTTTTTTTTTCGTGTATGTATATGTGGCTTACTTGGGGAAAAAGATTTGTAATCTTAGCCTTCATCAGACCACACAAGTCAAGAGGCTGATCCCCTCTTGGGCTTGTCAGCAGTCAGCTTAATCAGGACAGAACGTGAGCTGTGGTGAGAGTGGGGGAGGTATGTTTTTAGCCCACACTTGTAGATCGGTGTCATGAGGGGCCAGCAACACTGTGCTGTTTGGCAGTGAGGGCTCATTATGTGCCTGTCCCCTGTGGTCCCACAGCAAGGGCTTGAGGCTTCTGTTCACAGTGAATGGATGTGGGGAGGGGAATGCTTGGCCTCCTTCAGCTCTGAATGCTTTCATTGAGACTGTGGTGAGAACTCTTTTCCAACTGAGCCCTGTTGCATCCTTCACCATTTGAATTGCTCAGGACTTTGTGAGGGTGCCGAGGATGGGATACAAGCTACGGAGGCTCTGACAGACTGAAGTTGCACAATGTGCAACAATTTTAAACAAAACTAACAGTTCTGAACGGAAATAATGTCTACTTTTTGAGTTTGGGATGTTCTCATTTTGATAAGTGACAACCACAAGAGGTGTATTCCAAAGCTCTCACACCGTCACAAATCTCACTGTAAAGATACATATAGAAATATTTACCAGCCTGGAGAAGTGCAGTTGTGAATGTTAGACTATGTTGCTTGCTCCTGGGTGCAAGTATTCAGAAGCAGCAGTGTTCTAAGGGGGCTGACCAATGCCCACAGAATCATATTGTACTCTATACCAACTCCATTTGGCTTCAGATCCGTGAAGGTTTCTTCTATACTCCTATCACCAGATGCCTGGCAGCCAAGTAGCCCATCAGCCTCTGGACCCAAGCCAGTACCTTCTGTCAGAGCAGCCTTGCATTGTGCAGCTGTGTCAGCTTGAGTCAGTGCTGATGTAGTAGGTGACTTCTGGATCACCTGGCATGGAAGCAGGCAAAAGTAGATTCTGCAAAAGTTGTACTGAATGAAGTGGGACCTGTCCTCATCTAAAGACACACTTGGCAGCTTCCATCCTGACCACAGCTTCTTATCTTCCCCACACAACTTGCTGCACTCACCAATCTTTCAAATTCAGACTCTGTCACCTATACTTGGCACAGAATACCAGATCCTGTACAATCACTGCCTCAGCAGATGCAGGCAGAACCTGCTGAACTGGAGCTTAAGCATATGCTGAAATATACACATGAGTTTATATTTTGTGTAGAAAGTCACACACTGACACAGTGTCATGAAAGTTAGCAGGTATGTTTGCAGCAGACTTAAGAGAAAACACTATGTGTCATAACACACATTCTACCAAGTGTGCTGGCATAGTTAAACTGTGCAATTACCCCAAGGCTGGAGAAAAGAGCTTTGCCTGGTGAAAGGTGTCCTGTGCACAGCAATTTATCCTCATATTGCATATGAGAGTTGTGACAGAATAATTCAGTTCCCACTGAGTGTTGTCGGTAACAGATTCCTGTTATTTTCATTAGTTTTGTTAGGATTTTGGGTTTTTTTCTTTCTTCCCCTTTGCATACTGCAAATATTTATACTGTGCTAACTAAACATAGGCTGATCTTGCAACTGGAGTGGAATCTGCAAGCAACTTTGCTCATGAAATTACTCCCAGCTGAAAAGCTGAGGTGTGCTACTGTATCCTAGGTGGAATGAAATGCTCTTTCATGGCTGCTCTAATGCTTTTGGATTTGTCTGCATGGAGATTGGGGGGACTCAGGACCCTCTAAGATAGATTTTAATTTTTCTCATCCATTTTTGTTTATTTTCATATGTCTGTAATATTTTTCTGCCAACATAAAAATTATATCGATATGTCTAAAACTATTGTACCTGAGAAATGTGTAGAATATGATGAGATCAGAAGTGATAAAATTTTTAGAGGAAGAAACATACTTACATATACAAATTTCACTTTTAAGAAATAGCTTTTGATATGTTATATTTAATTTTACATGTTCCAGGGCTCACAGGCAATAATTATAAATTATTCCATGTGCACAAAAGAAATTAAGCAAACCCATAATTAGACAATTTGATAATTAGATCATTAACAAGCTCTTAATATAGCTGCTTTAATGGAAACAGCTATAAGTACAAAACTACATCTGGTTACTGTCTGGTATTGCATCAAAGCTGAGGAGCTTTCACTAGCCAATGTGATGTAATGTAAAATTGTTGAATAAAATTTCAGTGAGTTGTGTAGAGATTTTTCTCAGTTCACAGTATTAATAAAAACAACCCCAAGTGCTAATAAAAACCAATGAATGATGTCATGCACAGCCAAAGTGGTAAGTATGGTATCAATTCACCTGAAACTGGGATTAGCACACAGAGTGGGATGTCAGAGCTGAGAGGCAAGAGAATGGTCAAAGGGTATCTGCTGGGTTTGGGAGCCTTAGGCTGGACTCCAAAAAGCTGTGCAAACCTGGAAGGGAGAATGGGCATTGTATTCTGGGCAGGAAAGGAACAGGATGGTGGTGCTTTTCCCTCTCTGAGGTAAAAAAGGGTATTTCCAAGAGGCTGGTCCACTGAAATGTAGTTTGATCGTGGACACCATTGGAGTTTTCAGAACCTTGGTGTAGAAGCAAGCAGAGTAGCCTTTCTCTGAGTGAATGGCTTGGGGTGAGAAGGAGGTGATAAATGATAACAGGCCAAATGTTACTGAGGGAGAAAGATTTAACAGGTCGAAGAGGGCCTGTGAGAGTCTGTATGGCTAGACAGCAGGGGATGTTAGCTGCCTGTGGAGCAAGTGACTGTCAGCACCTGGTATGTGGCTACTATTTAATGCAGCAGGCCTGGGATATGTCAAAGAAGATGTCTGAGGCAGGTGGTGTTAAACCTCAGAGTTGCTTACAGGATGTTCTTATGCAACTTCCATCCACCCAAGACAGCATAAAATCTTTCAGGAAGGCAAGGTGGCATGCAACTGATTAATAGGGATATTGTGATTTTTCTAAATCAACAATTGCATAGCTCTATGACTCTGTCAGGAGACCTTCAAATTATTTTTACCAGAAATTAGAGGGAAAAAATTCTTTGATAGATCATTGCTTTGATTTCTCCTCTCTCCCTTCTTCATCGCTTCTCCTTCATCCCCTTTCAGTTTCATCATCCACCTCCAGTAGGTATTTTATATTTTCCTTTTGCAGCCTAAAGGGTTGTGCAGTCATCTAGGACTGTTCTCAGAAGTCTTAACTAACCCTCAAGCTTTCTCAAGGCCCACTTGCTTGATCCTGTGTACATTCCCATGAAAGAAACAACTCCTAAAGAAGGCATGTAACAGCTCTGAGGGCATTGAGGTGCATGTTTAGTTCAGTTGAGATAAAAAGCTGACAGAAATCCTCAGTCAATACTAGTGTGAGATGTGACTGCCACTGGGTGGTAAGAGCAGGTTTGTATGCAGCTTGGAATGCATTGCATGTACGAAGATTGATAATTAGTGCAGGGAAGAGATTCACTCCTATTTCCAAATTGCATGTTTTTTTAACAAATTATGTATCTACAGTCGGGTCTCCTATACTACGGTACTGCAGTCCTAGTTGGGTCCCGCGAAGCCCGCCTTCCACGTTGATTGTCAGCTCATTAATATTCAAATTTGCCCTGCACCCTCTCACGGCCCACCCGGCCCCCCGGTGCTGTTTTGGCACTGCCTTGCTGTGTATTGGTGTTTGTGTTGGGACTTCCTGGTGCCTGCAGCCACCCCATGCTGGGAAAAAACCCTTTTCTGCTCATCCAGGGACACAGGTGCAGGGAGCCGCCCGCACTGCTGTCCCGATGGCCCCAAGGGGAGTGGGGGGAGATGGCGCAGCTTGGAGTGGAGGGGCAGAGCAGGACTGGCGTGGCTCGGAGCAGAGGGGCAGAGCGGCGCCGAGGCGGCTTCGAGAGGAGGGGCAAAGTGGGGCTGGCACAGCCTGGAGTGGAGGGGCAGGGCATGGCCAAGGTGGCCCGGAGTGGAGGGACAGAGCAGGACTGGCATGGCTCGGAGTGGAGGGGCAGAGCAGGGCCAGCACGGCTCGCCACGGGCAGAGCAGTGTGCCCGTGGTCTGTGTGGCACAGCGTAGGGGTTGATTTGAATATTTATGACTGTTTAATTGAATATTCATGCGTGCCAGGTCGCACATGCACACTTGCGAAAAGGACCCTCCTTCATCACTGAAAAATCATGCCGCTAAGATGTGAAGCCGCAATATGGGAGGTGTGAAGTGCAAGAGAGCTGACTGTAATACAAAATGCAAACCTGGAGAGGAAGCAACTGCATTTCAGTTTTTTATGTGCCTCTGATTGTAAATGTGCATGGGAGAAACTTTATTATTACGTACTGTGAAGTGACTATTGTCTTTGTGATCTACTTTCCCAGTGGTTAGGCACAATATTGAGTCTTGTGTCCTAGATGATACACAGATAAGCTCCATCTGATTTAAATATAGTGGGCAGAATTTTACTTTTACTTGCTAAAATGGAGTTTACTTGGGTTGCCTGGTGTCTTCATATCCAAGGACATGAAAAATGGTCAATTTAAAGTGTGAATTTCAAATGGCCCTCTCAAACTGTAACTCTCCAGGATTTACTTTACCATAATTAGTTCTGTACTAATGTTTGTAATTCTAGTCTATCATTGACTTTCCCAACTCCTCTCCAGTCAAGCTTGGAATGGTGGAAATCTGATAGTGTCAGAAAAGAAACTGGAGAAGGAGAAAAGAACCTGAAGGACTGCTGCTTGAGGAGAGCATATCTAAGATGGATGAAAGGTAGTTTTGCTGCACCACATTGGAACCTCAGTGTGAAGAGGAGATAATGGTAGAATTGTTTCCAAAAGTTGAGTGAATTAAAACAAGCAGAAGAAAATAATAACCCAAAATGGAAAGGAAGATTGGACATGCAAAGGCAAGCCTCTTTGGCCATTGTAAAAGCCGCCAATAACCTGTATCAATCTATTGACTTTTAAAAATTTATTTTACCCTTCCAGAATGGGGATCTTGTATGGAATTTAAAGATACTATTGCTTCTTAGAGTGGAGAGAAAAGCATTAATGTGCATGCAGGAATGGTTTAAAAAAGAAGGATACAAGAGTAAGCTGAAGAGCACCAATATTTTTTGATTGTTTAATGCATATCAATTGTAGATGTGCTGAAGCTGAACAGATTTGATACAAAAATATTACATGTTGAATGGTTCTTTTGAGAATGTGAAGTTATGAAATAAACTTCGCAGTAATCTTTCTAATGATTGTTTGCCTAAAATAGAAGATTCTTTTTTCTGAAAAGCAGTTACAAAAGGTTTCATTTTGTCACAAACCACTTTTTAAATCAGGGGAACAGTAAATATATAGGTGTTAAAAATACTGTCCTGACCTTTGCATTTGTGAGGTTTGGTTACCATACTTCAAGTATGACACCTTTTAGAGAAATCACTGGTCACTGTGTGGCATTTGTCAAAGAACTGTAATGCTCTTTTCTCAGGAAAAGTAAGATAAACTTTGAAAATGTGAAGGTGTGTCAGTACAATAATTGCTACGCTAGCCTGATTACTCAAAGAGGTTCAAGTGATCTGTTGATTTGATGTTTATCAAAGCTTGGAATATTAAGAAGGAAGCTTGGAATATTTGAAAGGATCAAAGAAGAATTAACGTTATGCCAGTATTTTAACATGTGTGGCCCATGTAACCATAGGTCAGCCATGCTTATTCCCAATGAGTTTGGAAGGTGGGTAATAGAATATCAACTATACAGAACAATGTCTTTGTGAATGGCAATCAGAAGGATTTTAGGAAAAAAGATATCATATTTGCCACTATGGCAACGAGTAAGAATAGCATTTGGTTGATAAAACTAATGATTTGTAAGCTCATGAAAGCATCTAATCCTAACAATAGCGAAGTCAAATTTATATCTGGACCCTTGCTGAGTGATGAGGCAGCAATAGCCACTGACTTCCATGACGTGACTGGAAACTTGAGCGAAAATGCATCTGTAGTACATCTGGGTTCCATGCATGGCACAAAACTGCTTATAACAGTGATGCAGGAAAGTACCAGGGGGTCAAGGTGAACAGTCAGTTGAACACAAGCTCATAGTGTGCTCTGGTGGCTAAGAAAGCAAGTGCAATGCTTCCACATCCAGGCAGGAAAGTAGAAAGCAAGGAAGAGAGAACAGAGCTTCTCTCCCTGTGCATGTTGTGTCCAGAGACTTAATCTGGGCTGCAGAACTCTAGACAACTCCATAGCAGAGCTCACTGGACAAGATTTGGACTTGTACCACTGAATGCATATTTAGATTTTCCTGCTGCTACTATTTAATCTCTTCTTCCCAACCCAATTAAAAATCTGGCTGCTGTCTAGCTATCAAATGCTAACACAAACACCTGTGTGCCAGAGGTACACAGCTGTAAGTCCATCAATGCAAATCCATCAGCAGGGCCATAAGCCAATCCATGGAGCAATTAGAAAACACTTTTTGGTTTTTTTGCCTCTTATTCTGTCCTTCCTCGCTATTGTAATTCTCCTATTTTCCCAGGATTTTCTCTCTTCTGCTTCCTGGTGCTCCCAGTCTGTAAGGTGAGCCCTGCTCAGACTTTCTGTCTCTTTCAGATAAGAAAACAGCCTAAACCAAAGGATCACATTTTGCTGTCTGCAGAGTGGCTGGCTTATAGTGAAAAGTGTTAAAATTTAAAGTCCAAATGTCAGTTGTATGTGCCAATTCAAGAAAAATATCTCAAAATACTAATGTTGTGAGGGCTACACCAAACAGGATTAAGAGTTTATTTTTTAATTCCCCCACTTTCTGGAAAGAACTAGTCCCCCAGATGTGTTTTAGAGATACTGACTGTAATATAGGGTGCACTCTCATCGCCTTTTTGAAAATGAAGGCTCAAGTCAGCATCAGAAATTTCAAGTCTGAGGGACAAGAATGGGAGCAGTTAAAGAGGTGGAATATAATAACACTGCAAAGGTTTTTTACTGCAGTTGGTAAGAAAGTGTCTTTACAAGGACAGTCTCTTTCTTTTACTGGAAACTGGCTAATGTAAAAAAACCTTTTTCTTATTCCATGATGCTGTCCTTGTGATCTCTGTCTCTCCTTTTGCCCAAGTTCACTACTTAACAGCTCTCCAGTTTGCAATTGCCTCCTCAGTGCGGTCTCCAATATGCCGTAACAGTGATTATGGGGGAATGTTCCTGCTGGGGAAAGAAGAGAATTTCAGAAGGACAAGAGGAAAATATGTTCTTTTTTGACAAAGGAGATGAGAGAATTTCATTTGCTCAGCTGGAGTGATAAAAGATGGCTTATGTGAAGAAGACGTTGGGTGTGAGTGACTTCTGTGGCAGGGACGATAAGGCTGAGTGGTTTTGTCAAGTTGTTGTGTACAGAGGAGTAGAACATGGGAGGCCACCTTGCTGTCCCCTTGGTCTTGCTTATGTGAAACTTTGGCTTTTCCTTACCAAAACACTACTTGTGTTTGCAGAGATCCTGCTGACTTAGATAATTCAGGGGATTCAGTCTTCACTTACCAAAGCTAACTGATTTTTATCCTAGGGTTCCCAACTCAGACTGATAGTACAATGTTGCTAATTTAGAGTCATAGTGTGTATCCTATCATGCTTATTTGAGGAAAAACTTCCATTGGCTTCAGTATATTTGAATATTTGCTTTAACAGAAGTGATGTCATTGTAACAGTGAGGAGCTGTTTTTCAATTGTTGGGGCTCTGGAATGCTAAAACCAGCAAATCTCTAAAATGTAGACCAGAAGACGATAGGATATCTTTAAGTTAGGATGCAGAGTCACTTGGAAAAGAGCCCAAGTGCCTCTGGAAAGCAAAGTACAAGTATAATCTCTTTATCGAGCTGGAAAGTAGACCCTCAAGAGAGAAAGAACGGAGTAGATTTTTTTTTTTTTTTCCCCCTCTGTTGTTCCTAAATAGTGATCAACCATGGACTAATAGGATTGTGTCTAGGGCAGAGATGTTTGCAGAGTTGTAAAATAACATAGGGGTTTTTGTCAGGTTAAGCCTTTCCTCCTACTAAAGTTTGTTAAGTTCTCCTACTCCCCACCTGTGGAGAGAGGGAACCTTGAAAACATACTTTTTCCTGACAAGAACATTGATCAATGCTTTCCCCTGCTTCTCCCCTCATGTAAGTCGTGAAAGAATTACATGAGTCTTCTGTGAATATCTTCAAGTGGAAGCTTACCTCTCTGATTTAGTTAGTAATGACTGCATTGTTTTTCTGTAAAGACTAGTGAGTGGTACTGGTGTTGAAGAAAAACCTCTATCAAGAAGGTCTTGAGATCCATTGTATACTCGTGTTTTCCCTGAGGTAATGACATAGAGTTACAATGTCTAACTTGCACAGGTTGTCATCAACCAAGTCAAATACAGTTATGCATGAAGTCTTGGGGAGTATGTCTTATATTAGTGTTTACCTGCTGTATGTTTGCAGTAGAGTAGAACATGTATGAGGTATATGTATGTGAATCTATGATCAACTAGATTGCATGTGACATGTAAAAGTGCAGATTGTTCATCTTATTTATTGTCTGCCTTTCTGTCCTCCCGTTGAGTTCATCCTGCTTTCATTGTGACTCCTTGTGAGCTTTGTGTAAATGCATATGTTAATGCATATGTAAATGCATGCTAGAAGTGGTTGTTTGCTTTCTTTCTTGAGGAAGATGGGCTTTAAAACTTTGTCATCTGCTTTCTTAGCGATGGAGTTAAAACACCATGAAAACAATACAGCAAGGTACAGTTTTATGAAGGGAAATGAGAGAGGAGGATCCTTCTGCATTACCTTACATGATCATACAGTAATGCTCTCCCATGAAGTCATGTCTGCATTTATCCTCTGTGTACTTCAGTATTTCTTAACTAGGGCCTGTTGACAGGGTATGTTTTCACTAGGTAAAGCAAGAATTCCTCAACATATATATGATGGACCTCTAAAATGCAAAATTTCATTCCCTCTTCTGTGTTTCCCATGTGAGTTTTTAGTTCAGCAAGAAAGATGAGGGATTACTTACTATCTGGTTTCAGTGAAGAAGATGAGCAACTAAGCATATCTGGAACTGGTGTTTACTTGACCTTGAAAACTCAAAGGTTATGTGAAAAGGCTTCTTGCAGTATAGCTCAGAGTGCACCCTTAAGTTTGCTGCTAGCCTTGTGCATTTATGCAATGGTCTGTGTTGCGGCTGATCTCCTGAAGCTTTCAGACCTCTTACAAGCCTTCATTTGTTTTTATAGGAATAGGAGTTTACAGTAATGATGTTTATACTAAAGATCTGTGAGCCATTATTGCAAGAAGAGAAACCATAATGAACCTATGCCCTGAACTCAAACCAAACTGTTTTGTGATTTTTAAAGTTCTGTTTCGGTTTTCACTGTCACTGTACTTTGTTCCATCTGGACTGGAAATGAGTACCAAAACATAAATGGTATTTCTAATGTCAACCGCAGATTTCACAGGTGAATCTGCTCTTGTGCCAGGGACTGTGGCTTTTCTTAGACCTCACAAGTTTCAGTAGTGAATACGTGTAACCTTTTTCAACTCCTCTTGCTCAGTGCAGCTAGCTCAAAGCACTTGTCCAGTGAGGTTTGCCCATCACTGTCTCGTATGGGACAAGATACTGTTTAATGAAATAATAAACATTCTTAGGGGAATGTGTGGATATGGCATACTGAAACAGAAAGTGGCAGTGTAGCTGTATTTCCCTGCTATTCGAGGAAGAGTGTAGAGATTTGTCCAGCTTTGCCCTCCTCCCTGCTTAATGTGTTGCAATGCTGTCCACCACTTCTGTGAAATTATAGTGGAGCTGCCCAGTGGAAAATAAGAAAGTTATCTCTCTGGGCCCTATCAGTTTTGTTTTGAGAAAGAAAGGTAACTAATGTGCTTCTACAACCCATGTTTCTCAAAGTTTATTTTCTGTCTTGTAGGATTTTCTGTTTCATTTCCAAGACTTGGATCTAGTGTTGAACTGTCTATCTAGTAGAGTCTGATAGATTAGTAGGGCTGATCTTGAGAGTAATCAATTCAGGTTGTGCCTGTTTCTCTTTTCTGCTCTTGAGGAGGAACAGTCTTCCTTCTTCACTCTTTCTCTCTCTGTTTATTGTTGTATCAGAGAATGATCTGATGTTTGTTTTAACACTGAGATGAAGCTGAATTCACTGCTGTCCGGCACTCTTTAGAGTTGGTGTGCTACTTGAATATTTATATCATACTGACATTTGCTTATGTTACAGAAGGCTTTTTTTCTTTGGAATATGTATCATAGTATCCAGAAATTTCCATGTTGAACTGCTGCTGGATTTGAATGTTGTATGTAATTAGCTGAGTCCAAGCTCGTTGCCTAAGGGAAGTTAACTTTCAAAGAACAACTACCTCTGTGACACTTGATAGCTGAAGGAAGAGCTGGCAAGGATTTTTCCTGGTCTGACATTAAGCAGCCTGGAAAGAAGACTCACACCTCACTTCAGCTATATAGGTAGCTTTGTCTAGCTCATTATGTGGAAAGCAGAGAGTCATTTCCCTGCACACCTGGCATCACGGAGTGGGTGCCTATATCTGATGTGATCTGTTGACCTAGTTATGGTCTGGGATGGAAAATATGATTTGACATCTTTTGCGCCCTGTTTTTTCCCCCTGATTTTCCGGCTTTTCCGAAGGTTAACGGGGAATGGTTGGTTCACAATCCAGTTCCTGCCTTCCTGACACACTTTGATGCTCTGACCCCCTTTGGGCATAGAATAGAAATGACCAGCTTGAGACTTGATCAGATCTCAGCCTCCTGTTGTTTGCCATCAGTTTATATGACTCTCCTGGGCTTTTGAGGCTGGAACTGCTCTTTTGCTGCTGTGCATAAAGAGCTACCGTGATTTATGAATCAATTAATCACTGCATGCTGAGGAGCTGTTCACGGTAGTTAAACAGTGAAAATAAAATGCTCGAGTATATTATAAAGACGGATCATAATGAATATGACCCTTTACCAGTGAATTCTCTCCCTCCCTATATTATACCCCCTACCTCCTTTCCCAGCACAGTCAAACTATCAAGATATGAAATTTGTCTATGTTGATGGTATGGGGTTCATCAAATTACCTAATTATTTGATAAGGGTGCTGTGTATTTGTGGGATTTTTTTTTCTCTCTCACACACATACACTCTTTCAGCCTGATTTCAGTTTGCTGCTAAAGCTGTTATAGCCACATAAATGGAGATAAAAAATATTCTGATACTACTAATTGTAAATCTTTTTGCTCTGTGTAACAAACGCATCATTACTGTGAGTTTTTAAAACTGCATGATAGTGAAAGAACTAGGCAAGTCTGGCGATAAGCTGCCATTAAGACTGCTGTTTGGCTTCAGAACTTACTGAATCACTTTGCAGTTTGGGCCAGTATTCAATGATGTTAGTTAGATCAAAGTGACGTATTGCTCAGTGGGAAGGGCCACTGATGTTCAAATATGTACCCATGAGGTAAGGCTATGAGGCAAGAAGCTCTAAACCTGATTATGTTGTTTTGCACCATAACTATGCTTTTGGGAAGAAAATTAGTCTTTACAGATTGTTAGCTCTATATATGTTGTATTTGCTAAATAAAATTATTACTTTATTTTACATTATCAGCAGATGCCCAAAATAGTGGTAGAACATTTCAGTAACAGAAAAGGTGGTTTGTTTTCAATTGGATTTTTTTGTGTTTTCTTGTGTTATTTTTTTCCCCCCTGAAGAGTGTATTCTTGGTAAATGACTTTATCCACTATCCATCTGTTGTGAATTCTGAAAAGGATTTTGGGAGAGTAAGGGTGCTTTTTTTAAAATTTTTTTTCTTTATAGCATTCTTTTAAGTGTTATGCTTTTGTTGCTGAGTATTTCCTGGATTTTCTGAGTATCAGAACCTGACATTGATTGTAGATGGATTTGTGAACCTTGTTACTAGTCCACTGGCTATAACGGAGTTTCTCTTAATCTCACTTGTGTAACTAAGAGTAGATTTCATTCAACCCAGAAATTAGGTGCAGTGGTGTGAAGCAGGTTAATTCCTTTTCTCTGTCATGCACTGAAGCTTGCGGTGGAATTATAATATTTCCCACTTATCAGTAAAAGTAAAAGAACTTTTTCTTTCCAACACAATCTAGTTTCTCAGTTTTGTTCAGCTCTGCTGCTGGCACATGTTGACTGTATCTAATGGCCTTTGTTTGCATTCTAAGCTTATCTCATAAATTGACTTTTGAAATGCAGTATAGTAATGTTTCACTGTGGTGACCATAGTTAAATATTTCTCTCCTGTCCCCCACTTACCCTTCTTTGTTTGATTTTTAGGATCCAGGTTTCTCTTCAGTGATTCATGAGAAGCTCCAAGTTCCCAATACCATTCGTAAGGCATGGAATGAGAAGGACAACAGATGTGATGTTTGTGCCACACACCTGAACCAGCTGAAGCAAGAAGCCATTCAGATGGTGCTGACCTTAGAGCAAGCTGCCAACTCGGAACACTGTGATGCCTCCCCAGGCTCTCCCCCACCTCTCTCCAATATTCCAACTTTAGTGAGTCCCCGGCACATGGGCAGCCTGCAGCCCAGGGACTGGGCATACATGCCTGCTCCTTATGCTACATCTAATTATACAGGCTTTGTTGCCAACAAACACAGTGGAAAACCCAACAGTCTAGGAATTGGCAATGGGGTGGAGAAAAAGAATGGCTCTCCTGGACACCAAGCAAAGGTCAGCGTTCAAGTGGCCACCAGCCCCAGCAATGGTAATGTTCTCAACTCTGTGGCTATCCAGGCTCATCAGTACCTTGATGGCACCTGGTCATTGTCAAGAACGAATGGAGTCACTCTATATCCTTATCAAGTAAGTATTTTTAAATAAAAGAATATGTTTGTTTCCTTTCCATTGCAGCCTGTGTGGACTTACTAACACTGCTTGCTCCTGTAGGGTAGAAGTTGAGCCATTTGTACAGTGAGCACCAGAACAAAGAGTGTTATAAATTTCTGTTTCCCTGATAGGGGATTGACTTGAGGGAGACACAGATCAAAAGCAGTATTAATTAGAACACCTTTTCTTAATCCATCTGTTACTAATAGCAGAACTGAGTTGTTGTTTTTAACAGCAGATAACTAATCATGCATTATACCCAATTATTTGCTCATACTGTTACTTATTCTTGCTCAGAATACTCAGTTGAAGTAGCAGATGGGAGCCAACCACACTTGTTTACTCCCAAGTGGAAAGTGATATTAGAGCACCAGTGACCTCTGAATTGGTATGCAAGAAGGATCCAGCAGGTCTTTTATTTCATCATGTGTGTATATGATCATTTGACTATGTATAGCAGGCACTAACTTCATTGACGTTTTCGAAGTTGCATGCATTCTTGGTGCTAGTGTGTGTTGCTGGCTTTCAAGTGGTTCTTGAAGTTTTGATTTTTAGTGGTTCTCATGGATTCAGCAGGTCCAGTAATCTCCAGATTTTAGCAGTTCTGGGCAATTTCCATGTACTTCTCAGCATAGTCTTTTCCTCCTCGTTGGCCTGATGTTATCTGGTACACCACACCTATAAATACCTCTAGACCCCATCCACACAAGATGACACAGAAGCAGCTTTTCTATGACAGGAGATGGGCTTTCTGATGCACTTAACTGTAGCTGGTGGGATTTTCAGAGTGCTCAAGCACTTGCAGATTGGAACATAAGCTTATTCTTCCTGCGTTCTCACAACCATCCCTGATGACTTCCTTAGGCACTTAACTTTGAAAGTTGGTCTTTCTACTAAGTTATGAACATATTGCAAGATAGATCCCTAAATTAATATTTAACTTTTGTTAGGATAAGTAACTGATATTACAGCCAGAAAAATGTGAAGTTATTAATAAGATTTAAGATATTGTCATGCAACAAAGCATACTAGGTAAAAGCAGAAATGAATTACAGTTATTTTATCTGCAAAATATGTGACTTTATGGTTTTGTGATTTATGCTCTAGTGAACCTGAATCACATTTGGGTAGGTCAGTATGTGATCATAGTTTTGATCTATGAAAAAAATCTTATCTAAGTTTGAACTAAGAAAAAAACCTAAACAAAGCATGCATATTAACCAATCTGAATAATATTATTTGTATCAGAGAAATTAGTTCAGTTTTATTACATTCTCAATCTTTTAGCTTCATCTTCTGTGAAAATGTGGGTTTTGCTTTCTGTTCCTAGATGATTAATTTTGTCTCAAAAATATTCACTGCGGAGAATCTAATATTTAAAATTGTCCAGACTGCTTCTGTAGTTTGTCTAGAGTTAAATTCTGGATCCTTCCATACCCTTTCCTTTCAATAACCTTGAAATAAAAAAGATTGCCTACCTTCTAGACTCTCCTGCCAAAGGAAACAGCCAATACAGAGCCCGACTAACACCAAAACCAACCAAAACCACATGATAAACCAAAAGACCCCCAGACAAACCTAACAATATTGGTATGTGACAGAACGTGTTGATTTTAAGTTTCATTTTTCTCTTTAAGACTCTGTATTCAAATGTAGAAATTCTAACTGCACTCAAGTTGTCACATTTAGTTCTCCAGTTGAGAAATAATGAAAGCTTTCCTCTTGAAAAACACTATTATTTACATACTGTCTGTATCAGACTGAGAATTAGTCAATTAAAAAGGAAAACCTTGAAAAGTACAGTAAAGCCCCATGTATTCATGGTCCACATACCAGCGGTTTCAGGTAATTCTGTTTTATTTTTCAGTGAGTTGTGGGTCCGCGTGTGCAGATAGTTCAGCAAACTCAGCCAGCTCACGAATATGCAATGAGCTCACAAATATGTAAATTGGCCCTGCCCACCACCCCCGCCCACCAGAGTTTCCGTACGCCCTCCATTTTCACTATTTAAGGGGAAGGGGAACCACCACCATCACCGTGGAGCCAGGAGTGCTGCTGGGCAGGCAGAATGGAGGGAGAGGAGCTGTGCTGGTGCTTCTGGGTGCAGTGGTGGGGTGGCAGTCAATGCATCTGGGAACTGAGGGGTGGCGGGGGATGAGAGCCAGTGCATCTCACGACTGGGGAGTGGCCAGGAATGGGATGTTTAATCCCAAAGCACTCCTGGGTGGGCAGCATGGAGGCAGAGGGGCCATGCCAGCGCCTCCAGGTGTGGCAGTGGCATGGCAGGCGCCGCATCTGGGAACCAGGGAGTGGTGGGAGATGGGAGCCGGCACATCTGATGACTGGGGCATGGCTAGGAACAGGAGATTTAATCCCAAAGCACTCCTGGGTGGACGGGAGCAGGGCCACTGACTCTGCACCGTGGCTCAGCTCTAGCCACAACGCTGCCCCTACCACAAACAGATAATGAAAATTTATTAAAGAGAAATCAAAGAGGGGAAAAACCTCATCTCGGTGCTGTTGTCTTTGTGAAAAAAAATCCCCAAACAACACATCAGCGACATAGCCTGGTGTGTACCAGTGCAGGCATTGCAGGCTGCTTTTGTCACAGTCTGATCCTTAGCGCTGGTGGCATAAGTGCCTGCACTGCCCAAAATGAAAGTTTCTACTAGTCACCAGCAGTATGTACAGTTTGTTTTTAGGTAGTTGTTTGTTGCCGTGTCAGAAACACTTAAAATAGGCGATCCTGGACAAGGCAGGGGTGTCTCTTCTGGGATGT
>WEKX01021288.1:242787-262297 GCA_013390025.1 Pitta sordida
ATCTGTTGTAAGAGAAGGAGGGCTCGGGGGAAAATGTTGCCTTTTAAATGCTGCTTGCTTCACAGTTCTGATCTTGTTAGTTAGTAAATAAATCTTTTATATTCTTTACTTATAGTTTTACCTTGCTTTTTTGCCTGTGACCAGTTTTATTTTCCAGTTTTATTTTCCAGTTTTCCTCCAGGAGAGTTGTAGGTGAGTCTTTGGCATCCAGCCAGGGTCAAACCACGACAGGTTCCACACAGCTATCCTGTGAAACTATTGTTTCCTTTCCTCTAAAGTGTTTCTGAAGTGGCATCAGAAAGGGAGAATGAACTTCTCTGTTGAGATGGTCTCTTTAATTCAGTGGATTTAAGTTAAAGTGGTTGGTTCTTCCCTTATTTTCCAGAGCATTGTGAACTTGAGAGGCGGGTGTTTTCAGATGGAATACATTTGACCTCATTGCTGTCTACAACTACCTGAAGGGAGGTTGCAGTCGGGNTCCAGTCTAAATCTCCCCTGACGCAGTTTAAGACTGTGTCCTCTTGTTCTATCACTGGTAGCCAGAGAGAAGAGACTGACAGCTAGCTGACTACAACTTCCTTTCAGGTAGTTGCTTGGGAGTTGGACTAGATGATCCTTGTGGGTCCCTTCCAACTCAGAATAACCTGTGAACATTTGGGGCCAGACTCTCTTCTGTCTCATTCTAGGATTATTGCTTTACAGCTGACATGGCTACATTGGTATAGTATAGATAAGAATGAGATTTATGTCAACCCTACAAGTTCTGATCTGCCAGATGTTGGCACACTGGTCTGTGCCAATAGTTGTGGTGATGGGCATAAATATTTTGTCTTGCCTTCATAGTGGGCTCCACTTCTCCTTTGGGTTGTTGAGTGGGGAAGCTTTCTTTTTCTGTACTCTTCTGGTCTCACTAGACATTGGAACTGCTCTTCTTGGCAAATGAAACCTGATTGTCCAGAATATTTTGAACTTTGAATGTGCCTAGATGTCTTTTATGAAGAATAAGGAAGGATTACACCTATACAGGTGTGAGAAGGAGTCCCTTTCAGCTAATGAAAACATCTTTTAAATCTGCAAACCACTCTGAGAAGAAATGGGATTGCACTTTCACTCCTACCCAACCTCTCAAGCTGAATTCAGAACTGCTCCAAATGTTGAAGGGAAAGGAACTGCAGTGAACTTTCATCTTCTAGTGACAGCAGATTGGTTGGTTGATGCTCATTTGGGTTAACACTGCTAGAAAATCTCAACAGAAGCATCTGTGTTTCTTCCTTGTATGACAGCACTAGAGTTACCATCACTTATGTCATTAAGTTATGTGAGGACTTGGGTTCTATATACCAGAAAAGCCTCAGGTCTGTCTGGTAGAATGAATATCAAGTGACTAAGCTGCAACCAGTGTGAGGTCATAGTTGTGTGCGTGGGTGTGCAAGGGTTTCTATTGTGACAGCTCTTTGAAACAAATAACATGTCTGTCAAGCTTTACTTCAAAGGGATACTTTTAAAACTTGTGGAAGTGGCAGATATATGAGTTTTTTAAATATCTGGATAAATATCAGTCTTTTGGTTAATGGGAAAGGCAGAAAAAGAGTCAAAGGTTGGAACTACGCTTGGTGAAATCACTTCTGTTTCCTTGACTTCACTGTGGCTGCATGCTTGGTGTCACTGGATAATTATAAAATATACTTGTAATGTGAATCCTGCAATATATATTACTTTGCAAGAAAGTCAAAGCTATTAATAAAAGTAGAGTTTAGGCCTAGTTTTGAAAAAGGATGCTATTTTAAAGCCTATAGAGTGATATATTCTTTCCTGTAAGAGAGAGAGAGAGATGATATGTAGGGTTTATTATTGCTTTCCTGACAGGTTTTAGGTTGGTGAAGCTAGGCAGTGTCACTGGATTTAAACACAAATCATAAGAACAATCATCCCTGTATTTTATTCTTGTGTATTTTCTCAGCTATTGCAGTGCAACACAGAAGATGGAAAATGAATTCAAGTGCTATTAAAGAAATTATCCAGAATTCATTAGAAGAAAATGTATAGTAATGAGATACTATCAGTGCTTAATTTATCAGACTATGATGCCTGAAGACTTTGTGTGAAGTTTGTTGTCAGTGTATAGAAGGTAAAAATGGATGTGACATGATTCTCAGTTGTACTGTACAGAAATATCACAGCAGTGATCAAAGACAGACAGGAAAAATGCACTCAGAAAGCTTATGACCAACTTCTGTGTTGGTCCAACCATATGGACTAACTTCTATGAAAGTCATTGTGAAGAGTCTCTTGTAATGTTAGGTAGGTTTAACTGAGGAGTTGGGTTTTTTTTCTTTTGTCTTGAGATAATGTAAACCAAAAATATCATCATTTGTCCTGTTCAGCAAATACATAATATAACTGGGTACTGTTCAAATGACTTAGGAGAACACCACAGTGAGGGGTTTCTGAGCACCAGGCTTCCCTGACAAATCAGGGGCATCGAAGGGTATCCTAAAGCTTATCTATTTTACTTTACTTTTAGATGAAAATGCTAATGTAGCTAAGTGCTTTGGAGGGAAAAAAATCTCATTCTCATATTAGTGGCTTTTAATTATTTTCTGTTCTTAGTCATCAAAAGGGTCTTTGCCTCTGTAATCCTAGATGATGGGATATGCCATTTGCAGCCAGGGTTTAGTAGTGATGTTTATGATCTTCTGATGTTGTCTTACATCCTTTTAAACTTTGCCCAGACCCAATTTATCAAGATTTATTCCTATTTATATAAAAGTAGCTGAAATGCAGACACTTGGCCTGGGTTAGATGAAGATTTCTGGAAAGGAACTTGAGAGAGGAGTTAATGTATGTGCAGGTTATACTGGTTATGAGATTTTTCCAAGCTCAGTGATATGGGTTTCTCTGCTTCCTTTTCCACTCACTGCTCAATTACTTTAATATTATGAATATTTTCTACTTCTCTCTGCTACTTCAATGCTTTGTCTCTAAAGCAAGGGCAGTTGGCCCTGCTGCAAGGGGCCTTTTCTTCTGTGGCCTCTAGGCATTTTATTATTCAGTGAATATGAATAATAAAACACCTTATTCCCTCTGTGTTCTCCAGTAAAGGTGATTTCAAGTGTGGCAGTTGAGAATTATTACGACTTGGATTCCTTTTGAGTGTGAGAGTGGGAAGGGATCTATTAATAATAAGAGCTTAACAGAACTGCTGGAAAATAACTATTTGTTCCTCAGTATTCCATTCTATCTGCTGGAAAATTTTATATAATTCATGATGATAAAAAGTCTTCATTAATGCTATTGCTGTTAGTATTCTTGTGCCCAATTTGAATACATTGAGTAGAGATGCCTCTTCATAATTTCTTCAAGTGTTTGTAGTACATAGTACCACAGAAAGCCAAAAGATCTATTGGTAGCCAAACTCTACTAGAGTAAAGGTATGGTTTGTGCTTAGATGATTAGAGAATATGCTTCCAGCACTTTTTAAATGTTGCATGGACATGGAGTGGGAAAAAAAGAAATTTTACCAGGAACAATATACTAATGCAATTTCAGATGAAGTGGTAACTGCATAATATTTTTCAGACTTTAAAGTCCACTTCTGTAAAATGATCAAAAGTACTTGGAGGGAGGAAACAAATTTTATTGGGCTGCGCTTTACATGTTAAGAATTGTATGTACAGGGAAGTGGAAGGCTATGCCTGAAATGGCTGCTATGCCGTTTATGAAGTGTTGAGAAAACAGCCTTTTCTCCTGTTACACTCAGGACAAAAAGGACCATCTTGCCATTTCCTATATTGAGGTTATATTTTTTTGTGCCTGCCTGAAAGAATCAGGCTAAGAGTGGGCCATGAAATGGAGAAATACTGCGGGTTCACAACAATTTGGAAAAATGTTGATAACGTAAGGGACTAACTAAAAGTATCTTGGTGGTTGATTGGTTTTTATCTTCAAGTAGAGCTTGAGCTGGAATTTTTATCAACTGCACAGAGTTCATACACTTTGCCTTTTACAACAAGCTGCTACTGTGCTTTCTGAGAAGAAAAGAAACTTACAAATAAGGACTTTGCTTTAGAGGGATTCACTTGAAAGCATGCCCTTGGGAAAGAAAAAGACTGTAGAAGATTTAAATTGACCTCTGAAGTTTTTAAGTTTTAGCATCATTGAAACACATTCTTTCAAAAAGCTTCTGAATTCAGGGTATATCTTTCTTGTTGTATACTCTGCCTTAATTTCTACCTGAATAAAAGTAGTTCCAGCAAATATGAAAATCCTACTCCTAAAATCATCCTGCTACAATTCTATGTTTTCTCCTAGGGCACTTTGCAGTAGTAATTTTGGTTTTTTTGTCTGTGTGTATAGTTTTATAATCAGCTTTTCCTGTTGGGCAAGACAGAATATTGTGTGAATGAAACTTGCTGTCTGTAGGGGACACTCTGCAGGACTGGATAGTTTTGACTTCTAGTCCTCTTGTTTGAATGCATGGCTTATCTGCATGTTTTATACATGGCTTCTGTTCCTGTGGCCATTGTGAACAGACCTACTTAGTGGGAAGTATTTGGAGAATTATTCTGTAATTTTTTTGTTCAAACCATAAATAGTATGCACAGTGGTTTAATACATAAATACATCCATTCCACTTCTGATTTTTTTCTGACATCCTTGGTCTGTTTCTTTATTTGTGCATGCATATATTTATGAATACACACGCACACAAATAGATCTTTTTCTTCCATCTAATTTCCTCTAGGAAAGACTCCTCTGCTGCTTTTCCAAAATAATTTGCTGGTAAACTTCAGAATAGGTTCTTATCTGAAAACAAGTTCACTCCACTAGTGAGCATCATCATCCTTTTTCCTTTTAGTGACTATATGTAATTCTACTGATATGAAGAAAATGGAAAAATTTGAGTACACAGAGGGGGAGTGTTTCATCTCCTTTTTAGAATATGCAGTAAACATCAGTTCCAGAAGTGTTTCAGGTTAATTCTCCTGCATACGGAGTTTTTGGAACTTGTTCATGCCCATTTTTGATTCCCTTTGTCCTATTGTGACTGTGCAAGATGACTGAGTAAATGCCTATAAAATACCTTGTGAAGAGACTGTGAGACCTTTTTCTTCAGTTATACAGATTACAGCGCTGCACATTGACTGACTCATAGTCACTGATTCTTCTTTTGACATGTCCCTATGGAACAGCAAATCATCCGTCTATGATGGTCTATTAAAAACAATAAAATAGAATAAAGAGTTTCTTTCAAAAAATAATTTAAAAACAACATCTGAAACTTTCATATTGCAAACCCACTAAACAAGCCGGAGGGGAAAAATTCAAAACATTTCATATGCAAATAAAAATTATCTGAAGATAACAATGGGACATTTACTGCAGTTCAGAATGGTTTACCAGAGTTCAGGCATCATTTCAGATGATGCATAGTTCTGTTTTTATAGTTGGACTTCATTAAATGCACTTAATTAAATCTATTGTAAATCTCTTTTCTTCTCAAGGGGCCAGTTAATGTAATCTTGCTGTTTGCTTATTAAAAATATCAACCAATTGTTCCTCCACTAATTTTAATCACTGTTTTTTTTAAACCCTAGTGAAGTTCATTTTGTCAGATTAGTTTATTGCAAACTATTATTAGCAAACTCCTTGATGTAGTGACTTTTTGTCTTTGTTTGTGTCCTGTGTAGAAGAAACTTTATATCCTTTGTTAAGGTGTTAAAAAAAAAGGTAAAAGAAAAAGAAGAAAAATAATTATAGCAAAGCCATTTGAAGATTATTTAGGCTGACTTAAATGATAAAGAAATAAATGTAGCTGTAATAAGAATACTTTCAGAGAGACAGGCATTAATTTATAACAAAACCTGGACGAATGTGCTGCGTATGTACTGTAAGTAAGTTTTGTTGTGAAAGTATACACGAAGTAGAACTATGAGTGAAGAGTAAATAATTGACAGTATTTGTTCTTTACACTGCATTCCAGAGTCAAATGCACTAGGTATTAAGATGAACAAGACTTTGCATATGACTATCTTGCCTTTCTCCTAGACAGGAGATCATACAAGATCATTAAAAGTGTATGGAGTCTACCCTTGGTTTGATCTGAGTTCTGTTTTAGTGGAAAATAATCCCTGATGGATCAGATTATTATATGTTCACTCAAAATTCTTATGATAGGCTATATTGGTGGAATTTGAAAGAATATACTGTAATTGCTTGAGGAATGATTGATTGTTAGTGGTGCAGATTATGGATATTCAGTTGTTTCCTCTCCTGCCTTTTCAGAAAGAGATGTTGTGCACAGTCGGAGTAAAGTCTGTGCCCCTTCCTCTCTATAATTAATTTTTCAGAACTGTGCAATTTTGAGAATGCATGTCTGCAGTTTATATCTTCCAAATGGATCACTGATTTTTTTAATGTAATCTGAGGAAAGTTAGGGAGTTTCATCTCAACATTGTCTAAAATGTAAAGTCACTGGTGAGAAGAAAATATTGTTCTGCATGTGACCTCATTTAGCTGGTCAGTGGAGATGAGGATTGGTATTACTTAATTACTAAGTCTGCAAATGAACATGCATGAAATTCCATCTGAGAATGGTTAGTTAGCATGTTTAAAGTTCTCAGTGTACAGAGTCCCGAAGGGGAAATGTAGGAATGTCATCTTCATCCTATAAACCTGTCACAGTGAAGATGGATTATGATGGCTCCTGCAAACCAATATGCAAATTACATATAGTGGAGAAAGATCATTGTGTGCACTTGGATTCAATGCTAAGTCAGCTTCAGATAATGTGGTGTTGAGTTAGAGCCTGGAAAACTTCTCAGCTTGGATCACTTCAAGTCTTGCAAATCAAACAAGGCCAGCTGCAACAAATATTTTGGATGGAAAACATGATAGAAATTGCAGCAAATGAGAGGAGAAAAAAGCATGGTTATCTTGGAAAACAGAATTAGTCTAGGAACATATCTAAAAAGCTGAGGCAGTTTGGTGCTCTATTTGAAATATTGATTTCATTCAACAGAGTACCATAGCAAGCATGTGGTCTGATGGTCACAAGTTGACAGGATCACAGAATATTCCAAGTTGGAAGGGACCCACAAGGATCATTTAGTCCAACTCCCATGCGAACGCCCACACAGGGGTCAAACCCACAATCCCGGAGCCATGGGCACCACGCTCCACCCATCTGAGCCTCCCATTATCTAGGCCATGTGCCACGGTCCACCCAGCAAGGCTGGAGGCATGATGGTTCATTTCCTGGATCTCAAAGTGCAAAAGAAATCCCAAACAGGGGTTAGCTTTGGTCAACAGTGAATCTTTATTATCCCGTAAAGCGAGAATCGCGGTAGAATAAAGTGAAATAGGAAAGGTAAAGAGAAAGGGAGAGAGAAAAAGGATTCAATAGCTATCAGCAGCTGAATGAGTCCTCAGGGTGTGCCCATAGATGTCGTCTTTGCAGGGTGGGAGAAGCTTCCAAAATTCAGATGCTAAGAGGCCATCTTTATACTAGATGTTACCCTTACCCCTCTTCTGTTCCAGTCTGTCTTTCTCTACCATGTAAGGCCAAGGAAGTGTCCAAAACAGTGTCTAAGGCAAGGTCAGTTTCGAGTTCCTTTTACCGGGAAGTGTGTGTTCGTGTTACTATGACAGGGCTGTATGCATATCTTGTCTTGTCTCTGGAAGGCCGCAGCATATCCTGTACCACACACTCTCTGGAGGCCAGGGAAGAAGGTTACAGCGTATCTTGTCTCTTCCCCTGGATAACACAGGAGAGAGGGCTTATCATGTTTGCCACAGTCCCTTCTCTGTGGTATCAGCATTCTGGTTTCACAGTCCAGTCTTAGCCCCAGAGCATCACTGGCAGGCCAAACTCTTAAGCCTTATGTCAAGAACTTAGCCTCAGTTTTTTGGGGTATATTGTCCAAGCCTCTGATGACAACATTGAGACAATATTCCTCTTCTGACCGACTCTTGCACCATGTCACTGAGTTCCTCATCCAGTCTTTTCTTAAACACCTCCAGGGATGGTGACTCCACCACCTCCCTGGGCAAACCATTCCAACAAGGGATCACTTCCTCTATGAAAAATCTCCTCCTAACATGCAGTCTAAACCTCCTCTGGTGTAGCTTAAGGCCATGTCCTCTTGTTCTGGTGCTGTCAGCCTGAGTGAAGAGATTTACACCCCCCCGAATTTGATGCTTTGTGCCACTGAAAGGGGACAAGAACAGAGAGAGGTCCCCTCATGGTTTCCCGTGGAAAGCTTCAGGAGAAACTCGTAGAACATGGACTGGATAGAAGCATTTTATGTTGGTTTAGGAACTGGTTGGATGGACGTGCTCAGAGAGTGTTGGTGAATGATGCCACATCCAGTTGGCAACCTGTCACTAGTGGAGTCCCACAGGGGTCAGTGTTAGGCCCGGCACTGTTCAACATCTTTATTGACGATATGGACGAGGGAATTGAGTCCATCATCAGCNTCCAGTTCTGGTCTCCCCAGTTTAAGAAGGATGTTGAGCTGCTTGAGAGGGTCCAGAGAAGGGCGACAAGGATGGTGAAAGGACTGGAGGACAAGCCCTATGGGGAGCAATTGCAGGAACTGTGACTGTTCAGTCTGAAGAAGAGGAGGCTCAGAGGTGACCTGATTGCTCTTTACAACTACCTGAGGGAGGGTTACAGCCAGGTAGGTGTGAATCTCTTCTCTCAGGCTGATGACACCAGAATGAGGGGACATGGCCTTAACCTACGCCAGGGGAGGTTTAGACTGAATGTTAGGAAGTGGTTTTTCACAGAGAGAGTGATCTCTCATTGGAATGGTCTGCCCCGGGACGTGGTGGAGTCGCCATCCCTGGAGGTGTTTAAGAGAAGACTCAATGAGGAGCTTAGTGACATGGTCTAGTTGGTGGGATGCTGTCTGGGAGTTGGACTAGATGATCCTCTGGGTGCCTTCCAACTCGGAGGAACTTGTGAACTTGTGATCTAACAATTTACAATATGCACCAGCAGAACTTAAATTGGTGTTCAGTTGAGGTTGCGCTCCTCTTCTTTTTTCTTCTCATTAGATGAGAGGGCAGTAAATCTAGAGCAGAAGACAGTGTAGCACAACTGAGCACCTTGTCAGCCTATGGAATTCACCCCAGGATGTGACCTCCAAGTCAAATGCTTATAGTTGAGCGATTTTTATGACTGCTAGTAATAGCTGTAGCTACGCAAACTAAGGTAATAGGGCAACCAAATGTATGACTTAAGGCATTCACCTTCAGGGCAGGAAGGTGTTTCTGTCCATCTACTGGTCTCATGTGAAGGTGCTTCTGGCACCTTTTGAATTATTTTCATGTATTCCTGTTAAAAATTATGATTGTTGCTGTCAAAAAATAATTCTAAAACATGCAGGCCATTTTTATTATTAACATGAAAGTAGATGTGTTCATGTATTATGACAGAGATTAGAAAGACCAACCTTGTTAACTATATAGGTCACTCCTGCTGATGTGTAACTTCTGCACGGGACTATTTATGTAGGGACAGGGCTGGATGACCCTGGGCCCCTTCCGGCTCGGAGCGGCCTGCTAGACTGTGAGGCATCTAGGTTGGTATTACGCTCTCGGTCGCTGTACGGGTATTAGATGGTGAGTTGGACTAGATGATCCTTGTGGGTCCCTTCCAACTCATAATTTTCTGTGATTCTGTGATTCTGTGACAGAAAAGGAGAAGGCAGCTGCAAAAAGCTAAAGGGCAATGCTGTTTGGCATGACTGTTACATTATGAGGTGGTGGCTTAGGTTTGTGGAATTCACTGAAAGGTGGAAGTTTTCATCATGCAATTGGAGGCTAAATGTTGGTCCCCCTGTGGGAAAAGAGGAATATGATATTGTTGTTACGCTTTTTGACTTGAGATGTTGACAGGTGTCAAGGTGTTGCAAGGTGTTGCATTGAAAGGTATGTTACTGACTTCTGAAGAGTGTATGAGCATCTCTGCTTACAGGAATGAATTAAGAGGGTTTCCTAGCAAAGTGCAAGGCTCAAAGTTCTGAGACTTTTCTAGCTGCAATTCAGCCCCCTTAAAGAGACTTTCTTCACACAGAATCACACAGAATATTATGAGTTGGAAGGGACCCACAAGGATCATCTAGTCCAACTCACCACCTAACACCCGTACAGAGACCGAGAGCACATCCCAGAGTGTAACACCAACCTAGATCCCTCACAGTCTAGCAGGCCACTCCGAGCCACAGAATTGGAAGGGACTCAGGGACATCCAGCCCTACACCCCCAGCTAGACCATGTCACTAAGCTTCTCGTCCGGTCTTCTCTTAAACACCTCCAGGGACGGCGACTCCACCACCTCCCTGGGCAGCCCATTCCAATATGCAATTACTCTTTCTGTGAAAAACCGCTTCCTAACGTTAAGATTGAACCTCCCCTGGCGTAGCTTGAGGCCATGCCCTCTCGTTCTGGTGTCGTCTTGCAACACTACTCTGTTGATATTTCTTGTGTTTCCACTTCTGCACATCTTCAGTGTATTTTGGGCCAATCCACTGCATTTACATTTACATTTAGTCTTACTGAGCCCATCTGAACATATGGTGGTGTATTTTTTGGGCAGCTCAGCACTCAAGCTTGAATAATAGTGCTGTTTTGGCTGTCCTACTCTAATCTAAGTGTTAAGACTCGGATGCATGATCAGATTTATAGCTTTTTAGGAAGCTTACTAATACACAGTAACTGTGAATGCATAATGATACTTTATAGCAAATTCAAGAACGTTTTACTTAATTTCTTTGACTTAGCTGTAGAAAAGTGATCCTAAGATAAATCATTGTTACCTTGTTTTTGTTACAGGCAAAGTGTGTGTGTGTAAAATTGTTATGACTCAGCACAGGAACTTATTTCAGTGCCTGAGCCATCATAACTTCATACAATGTCAGTTAGTTGGGATTAGGAGAGAAAAATGATCCCTAGACAGCACTACAAACAATGGCTGAACTGAATGCAATTTCAGTGATTTTAAGTTTATTGTAAGCATTCTAGCTGATAACTTCATTTTAAGAACTAAATTTCAGGCAAAGGGCTGAGTACTTTACAGCCCTAAACACTTCCTGGGGAAACAAGCCAAAGCAGAGGAAGCAGAAAAGACACTTTCTTCTTCAGGAATGAGACAAGTTGGGTTTTTTTCAGAGAAGAGATTTTACCTGAATGTGGGTAATACGTACATGGGAAGATGTGTTTTAGCATTGGTAAAGCTGAACTGAAACGGAAGGAGGCATCAGCTTTAGACACTAGGATCTGAACACAGTGTTTCTTTTTTAAAGACTTCTTTGCGACCCGCAGCAATGAGGAGCTGAGAGTACTTGGACACTTAGGCCTGCCCTGAGAAATGCAAATCTTTCAAAGCATTCAGATCTGCACCTTAAGCTGTATTTCACTAAAGATGGATGAGGATATACAAGACAGTCCTGAGTCCTTTCATATGCTGTGATGTTAATATTTCAGTGAGGCAGCAAAAGAGAAAACTGTGTAATGGTATTAACAATCATTGGTATCAGAGACTAGATTGTATTTAATCAGTTTTTAAAATGGTACTTCTATGTGAAGATGATTTAGGAAAACATATGGAAAAGCATATTACAGAACAAATCTTCAAGCTTAGAGTATTTGATGAGTTGAGAAAGATTTCTCAGTCTTCCTCAACCTCAATTTCCCAGGCTTCTATACTTCTACTTCCAATATATGCCTGGCTTCTAAATAAATCTTCTCTCCAAGCAGCTCTTTTGTATTTTTTCAAAAGTTCATGCCTCACTCAAGGCTCAAGTCCTCTGGTTTCTCCCTTTATAAAGGGATATTACTGATAGTCAAATTGTTGTACCCAAGCACCTTTCCATGGGCAGCTTGGTAAGACCCATCAGATGTGTACTGTTCTTATCCTCCCAGAAGGTCTGATCTTGATGTGATTATGTGTGTGAACTCAATTTGCACTATGCCACATTCTTATGTGGTAATCATTAGAGGACTCTTTAAACATGCGAGATGTTTTTTCTCATACTGGAAATGAAGTGGTTCTCTTTCCTCATATCTTCATGGTAGAATTTGATAATTTGTCTTTCAAATAAGGACTAGTGATCTTGTTAATGCACCTATGTGTGGAAAAACTAATAATGGCTTTTATTCTTTACTCTCTCGCTAGCTGCAGAAAGTTGTTTCTTTCTGGGTCAGTAATGCCATTTAAGTTAAGCCCACATGCTGACACACTGGTAGCTTCTGTTCTTGTCAACTGACAAGGGAAAGGTCAGCAGCTCACAGATTGTTGCTTGTGATAGGGAAGCAGCTACAGTAAGATTTGAACTTCTTATGATGTCTTGACATTGCTGACAGTTAGTAACTGATCAGAGAAATCAAAGTTTGTTTTCATAACAAATGCATTACTCCTGCACACAGTGAACTAGAGAGACTTGTGCCTCAGCTTCAAAAGTGCAGTCACTTCATGTAGCTGCTGTCCCGTGTGCACATGGGTACAGACAGAAGTCAGACATACTAATCTTTTGTAGTCTGCACACACTCTTCATTGTTGCACTAGTTATTTTAGCACAATTAGCCTGGCTCCTGAGGACTCAAAAGGTAGCTGATGCAACAAGGGCTAACAGTGGGAGTGCTGAATCTGGAAGTGTGAGATCACCTTAAAGTGAGCCACACAAAAGAAAGGTCTTTTCTCTGGCAAAATGTTACTAATCTGATACTGAATAACTCATAGTAGAAAAAGATCCAATTAATTTCCAGCCGCATAGCTTTATAATGCGGCAGGATATACAGGTAATTAAGAGAATTAACAACTTCATAAGAGCAGATTTTAAAAAATCCCTCTGAAAGTTAAAGGGAGCCTCAGCTTTCCCTCAGATTCCCAAGTTATTGTCATATTCTTGACAAGAAAAGAAGCAGTTTTATTGTGTTGCTGCTCAGTGTCATTTTAAATTGTTAAAATGCTTAGAGACAAAAACTGAGAACAGAACCTCTATTTGCTAGCTGGTGTTCCTATTTTTTTGTTTTCAGAGTCAGGATGGGAATATTCCAGCTGGAAAACCTTAAATTGCTCTTCTGTCAGCAGAGGCTTGGCTTGTGGAACTCTGTGAATGAGAGACCTGTGTGGGCCTAGATTATATGTGTGCATTATTGCTTTACCTACAAGAGATGGCTCACAGTCTTGCAGGAGTCTGCCTGTGGGCAGTGTGCTTTGCTGAGGGTCTTCAGGACCAGTCCAAGATTCACACCATGTACCTGAGGGCATTGTCCAAGCATGATCTCTGTCATGCTGGTGCTGTGACCACTTCCCCAGAGAGCCTGTTCCAGTGCCCAATCACTCTCTGTGTGAAAAATCATTTCTTAATATTCAACCTAAGCCTCTCCTGGCACATCTTCAAGTCGTTTCCTTATGTCCTGTCACTGGTCACCAGAGAGAAGAGATCAATGCCAGTCCTTCTGCTTCCCCCGGTGAGGAAGTTGCAGACTTTTATCATGTATCCCCTCAGTCTCCTCTTCTCACAGAGCCATGCTGTCTGTGACCGATGACTGTGTTGTCCTTCAGGTGTTTTTCAGTAACTCTTGGTATAATCGTCTTCATGATTTCACCAGGCACTGAAGTGAGACTGACAGGCTTATAGTTTCAAGGGTCATTCCTCTTACCCTTCTTGAAAATTGGTACAGCATTTGCCAGTTTTCTGTCAATCAGGACCTCTCCAGATTTCCAAGACTCATTTCCAAACATCATTGAGAGAGGTCTCATGATGACGTCTAGCTCTTCGAAGAGTACACTTGATGAATCCCCTCAGGCCCCATAGACTTACAGAGATGAAGCTGGAAACTCCCTTTCCCCCGCCCCTCCCTCCCCCCCCTTTTGTAAGGCAAAACTCTTAGGAGTAAGAATTGGAGGAAAATGTCTTACAGTAGAGAAATCCACCATTATTTTGATAGCCTTTTAGTAGTTATCTTTAGACATTCAGTGATTTGGGGAAAAATATTTTATTGAATAGGCTCTTGAGTGTGACATGGAACTAAATGTATCATAGCAACTTTGACAGGAGGATGTGCCCATGCCTGCAAAAATTTGAATTTCATCTGTATTGAGGAGTGCATTGGATCTGTGTAATAATAGTAATAATAATAATAATAATAACAATTATCTCTCTTATAGAGAGACATGGGAGGGTGCTGCAACAGTCAAAGGTCATCTTTCTATTGGACAGCAGGAAGCTGGAGGTGTCAGTTCAGCTCTACATGCTGTCATGGTAACTAAATAATGTTTAAATTAAAGTAGTTTATGCTAAATAAATTTTGATTCTTTCTTGAAACATAATCACCATTCTTTCCATGCCAGTGATGCCCCTTTGGAAAAATCTCACTTTTTAAAAGATACATTGTTTTGTGTTTATACAGTCTGTGATGTTACAGTAGCTCCTTGTGCTAGATCAGCATTTCATATTATGTTGTGTATATTTGCTTTAAGTAGGAGCAAAACGTGTCTGAAGATCCTCCGCAGAGTTTCAGTATTCACAATGAATAGCGACTTTCCTTTGCTAAGCAGCATTCAGTATGTCTAGAACCAAGAAAGCGTCTGAACGCAGCAGATATTGTGAATGTTCTTTTACAGCCTCTTTCTCCTAGAACACATTCTTTTGACAAGGAAAGGACTGTCAGGACGTGCTGTCTTGCTCTTGTTCACACAGAGTCTGTATCAGCAGTTGCAGCAATCTCTAGCTATAGAGCAGCTTAGTATTTTACTGTGAGAGGAAAAGGTCACAATCAAATGGCAAGATGTTTTAAGATTATGCCAGTGCCCTTAGCTACAGGAAGTTGCTACTGTTTCCAAATTATTTTTCCTAAAGATGGATTTTGTCCTGAATAATTCCTAAAATGTTTCGTCTGTTGTAGTGAGTGATTTTTGAGAGATGCAGAGTATATCCTTGGTATTCTGTGGTGTATTAAAAGGTGACTGGCTTAGAAAATCACCACTACTTTCAAGTTGCTCTGATTGAATGATGTAATTGTTTCTTTTTGCTCTTTGAAGAATGTGTTAATAATTTGATAGTTGTGTGGACAGCACAAGATTCCTCATTTCCTCTACCTCCACCACTAAAATCCCACTTCAGTTTACTGATAATTCAGTACACCCTCTACCAGACTTACCTTAAGGCATTTGAAACCAGATTTAACAATGATATTTGAAACTGACCCTTTATTATTTTCCTTTCCTATTTTCACATGTTAATTTCTCCCTACCACATGCTAAAATTATGAAAATGAAATATAGTAAATGTAAAATTATTCAGACTTACTTTTTTTCTTTTTGGTACTGAGGACAGTGAATCCCAGTTGCTCCCTTGTCCTTTGAACGTTACAAAACAGAAATTTATGCTTCACTTTTTGTTACTGCACAGAACTGAATGCAGAACTTCCATGTTAGACAAATGGGATGAATAGTATTACCAGAGGGCTCAAAGAAAATAGCCAAATTGTAGGAGGAGGGCCTACTACTTATTGATAAATTCCCTTGCTGAGGTGGAACTCCAGGTGGGGTAGAACTTCGGTATTTCCTTCATTACCCTCCTTTCTGAAAAGGCTCAAGAAGTACCAGCCCCTGCTCCATTTGTTTTCTGATGCTGCTTCCCATAGGCAACTTACTGTAATTCCTATGTCAGTTTTAGTGGTGGGGAAGCTGGTGGCTTAGTGAAGGCTTCAGGTTTTGTCTCATTTTACCATGCACTGTGCTGTCACAACAGAGAGTGAACACTTACACACTAGAGAAAGTAGAAGAATTCTTTCTGTTTTCAAAATTATTTTGTAAATTAAAGTCTTGCCTCAACCTTTAAGAATTAGTAGGTCAAGCTCAGGAAAACCAAGATTACGTAGTTCTCAGGAAAGATTTGGTTTTCTATGCATATGTCAGAAGGAAGACGTGAATGATGTACTGTAAGTTGTGGCTCCCAATGCTTGTTTCTTCTCTCCCATAGACCAGAAACTAGGCTCCTTGGGCCAAACAGGAAGAATAATTTTATCTTGTTATGACTGAGAGTAAACTGAAGAGCCAAGAGGAATTTGAGAGAAGGTACAAGATTGATATTTCAGAATACCTGATTGTGCGTAATGGAAAACTTGGTATTAAGCTGTTAAGCTTGCATTATAAACAGGTTTATAAGAATTTATAGTTTTTTTTTTGTATACTAAATCTTTGAGAGATGTATCCATTAGTGCTTCCCTCAACTCATTTTTAAAAGGGGAGTCTTTAAGAAGAACCTTTTCCTTAGTTAATGTAAACGTTCACTTTCTAAAATATCCCAGGAAATAATTTCGTCAGTATTTATTGGGCAGAAAATTCAGTGCTGCTCTGAATAAAGAGAGGATTGCCAAAGAAGTCATTCATGATTGTATATGTGTTTATGAAAGAGAGCTTTCTACCTTCAGTTTCTTCTTGCTGGTGAGTTTTTCTCCTGAGGTTAGGAATTCTGGGCACAGACTTGCTTTATAGTGAATTTGAACATAGATTCGTATTTTGAGTTTAGCTTCAGATATGGATCTATTTCTCACATTTCTATGAATCCAGTTCATTAACCAGTTGCTGATGTTTACTAGAATTTCGAGATGTTCCTGCATGCTTCACTACCTTCAGAGCAATGGATGTTTCACATCTTTCATAAATGCTAAATTCCATTTGTACAGTAATTTCAGTTGGGAGTCCTCAGTGAGGAGCTTTAGAAACACTAATGAGCTTGGCTATAAAATGCCCTTATGTAAATATAATTAACCTCATACTGCATGATGGCAAGTCTTATGCACAGAGAGACTCTGTAATTGGAATAGGAAGAGAATCTATCCTGTCTGACACCTATGGTTTAACTGCAGTGCCATCTTTTTCCTATGAAGTAGGGAATTTAAATCATGATTTATCTCTAGCTGTTGCTGTATACTGTCAGAAACTAGTGAAAGGTGAAGTTAATGGATGCCTTGCATTTATGAGACAGGAGGTAAAAATGGAGCCTTTGGGAGGGATATCTATCTTGTCCCACATGCACTTAAAGGTTTTTATTGAGGCATGAAAGGTTGCGTTGTTTCACGGTTTGTCTTTTTGTTCCTTATCCAGGCAGTGAAGTGCTGCCAACAATTCTATAGAGGAATTTTTCAAAATATATCCTATTAACTGATCTTAAACCTCTTGTATATGCTCCATGAATACTCACAGAAGAGAAGGGAGAGAGAATTCAGGAATCCAACCCCGTTAAATACAGAAACAGCATCCAGTAAGAGAGATGGTAACACTAAGGAGGCAGATTTACATGAACTGTGCTTGCCAGGCATATATTAGTGTGGAAAAGAGAAAGGTAAAAAGTAAAAAGCAAGTCTGTTAATGCTTAGAGAGTGATTTTTAACTATGCCTTTGGAACTGGTATGGGGGAAAAAGCAAATTCTCTAAAAACTTTAAAAATATCTGTTCTATGAGTATTTTTCCTTAAATACTTCATATATTCTGGGTAATTTACTCAAGTTTGTTTATTTATGAACTTCAGAGAGCAATGTCAGAAGAGAAAGGGATAATTTCTCACTGTGACTGGGTTTTGCAGTATAACAAGGTGCTTCTGTGGGCTTTCCCCTTTGTAACACCAAGTGGTGTTGCAGGCCTCCAGAATTAGGAATTCTGGAATTAGAGAATGTTTGAAATAGAAAGAAATATTTCTGTTTTCATTGTTTCTAGAGGCATTTCATTGTTGAAAAAAATCCCAAACAGGCAGAAAGTAATAAAGTACTAAAACTGGAGATCTTTCCTATGTTAGGAAATCCTAGACAGTGGATATAAATTAAAGCCAGTTTTTATTTTGTCTTGATTTTTGCATGTCTTATGATAGTGAAAACAAAGTATGTTCCCATTTTGGTACCCCTGTAATACACTGTTAACTTAGAAGTGTCCCTGCTGAGGAAAAGAGTAAATCAAAGGAGCTCAAGGGCAAACATTGTGTACATTTGGAGTTTAGTTCATGCTGAGAAACGGATTTTTTTTTTTCTTCACAAAATCTGCCAGCATCAGTTCGGAAACTGATGGTGTCAGACCCTCAGGATCACAACAGTGCTTAAGAAGCCTGATGCCAGGGTCTATCCAGGGCATCTCTAGGAGGCCTCTCAGGAATGCTGCTTTTCACAGATGGTATATCAATGTCAAGAGTAACTTTCTGTGTTCTGTAACGAGTCAGATGTGAACGAACAGGAAGGAGAGCTGCTGCCTTTCCAACAGACTCTGATGGTCAGTACTATACAGATGTGCAGGTTACAGTTTGAACAGCTGACCATCCCTGTAGTACTTGGGCTGACACATAGGACACAAGACAAAATAGCAGTACTACTGAAAATCCTATATTTGTATAGAAATGACCCATTTTGCAGCTACCCATAGAAGGTGGAATTACTAAAATAAGTTTTATTTATCTCTCTCCTGTCAGTCCTATGGATAATGTGGTACTCCACAATACAGAATTTGTAAATNCTTCACCATCTTGCAACTTCAGGGCATCTGCTGACATCAGTAGAAATGTACTGCACTGTCTGTAGAAATTGGTGTTTAGAACTGGAAACCTTCTTTTGGCAGGAGATGGGGAGGTTATGGTTGCAGTTAAGTCAACTTATCAACTTCTTAACTGCTGTGCAGTTGCTATGTAGCAAGTAGCACTTCCTAATGATGCTGTTAACAATGGTAATTAATTAATGATAATTCATTCTGCTTTCAGATATATGAATTGGATGACCTAAAATAAGGTTAGGTTTATATGTGTGCTCGGCTCTGAAGGGAGAGCTTCTTAAATCTATCTGTTTAGCAGTTCCCAGCATGGAAGGTGTTGAATTTGGTTTCAGGATAATTTGAGGGGTCGGGACAGAATCTTGTACTAGTTCATTGCAAATATAAATAGCTGAGTATAGCAAAAATTATGTAATATTTACGGAATTATTGTTTAGTGAATTCAAGTGCATTGGATGCCCCAAGTGGATACACACAATTTAGCAGAACACTGAAAAATTGTCTGCCCACACACTGGAAATGTAAGGAAGTATCCTGGCAGGTAGCCTAAATTCCTGTGTCTAACAGTAGTATGAGACGATTTAAGTCCAGGATTTCAGCTATAGCCTTCCGAGAGCACTGCTCATTCATGTCATGAATCCTGTAAATTAGAAGGGCTCAGCATGGGATTAACATGATGGGGGGAACTTTCAGCAATTTTACTGGTTTCTCATGAAAATAAAGTGGCTAGTTTAGCATTTGTGTTCTTGATTGGTCTAAAAGTATGTAAAATAAGGATAAGATTTACATTGTGTTCTTAGCTACAGTAGAATGGATAGCCTCTCTCTATGAGAGAAGCAGAGGTTGCGTGATCTAAAAAGTGTGGCCATATCACTTGTCTTTTTCCTCTTCCAAATACAAATCAATTCTTCAACTTTGCATTTGATGACTGAAATATTTAAAGCTGAACTAAAGCAAGTCTGAGTG
>WEKX01021288.1:263301-293535 GCA_013390025.1 Pitta sordida
AATTGTCTGCCCACACACTGGAAATGTAAGGAAGTATCCTGGCAGGTAGCCTAAATTCCTGTGTCTAACAGTAGTATGAGACGATTTAAGTCCAGGATTTCAGCTATAGCCTTCCGAGAGCACTGCTCATTCATGTCATGAATCCTGTAAATTAGAAGGGCTCAGCATGGGATTAACATGATGGGGGGAACTTTCAGCAATTTTACTGGTTTCTCATGAAAATAAAGTGGCTAGTTTAGCATTTGTGTTCTTGATTGGTCTAAAAGTATGTAAAATAAGGATAAGATTTACATTGTGTTCTTAGCTACAGTAGAATAGATGGCCTCTCTCTATGAGAGAAGCAGAGGTTGCGTGATGATCTAAAAAGTGTGGCCATATCACTTGTCTCTTTCCTCTTCCAAATACAAATCAATTCTTCAACTTTGCATTTGATGACTGAAATATTTAAAGCTGAACTAAAGCAAGTCTGAGTGGAGAAAGAACTACAAGATTATTTCAAGTACTTTTATTGATGTGCATCACAAAGATGTTCTGTTATTATTGTGGTGATAAGTAAAGGCATGAAAACTGAAAATCAACAGATGAGAGAATGCCTCTTTCCAAATTCTGCAGGGAGAAGGAAGCTATGCCTTGGATGATTGCTAGTGATAATTTGGAGGCATATGTTGCAATTTTGTGACGTATATTGGTGAACAAAAGCTATTTGTGGTTGAAATGAGGAAGGAGGAAAAGGAAGTTGTTAGGAATTGCACAAAGTACAGTAGATGGCATTACATCATTGTAAATTAATGTAGAAGAAGTCAAGAAGTTTTGAGGAGGTGCTTCAGTACAGCTGACCCAGCTTTCTCTGAAGTCAAAAGGATCTTTCAGCTGATTTGAGGAAAGCTGGATCAAGTCTGTTTGAACTCCAACTCTTTTTCAGACACTGAAAGGCTGAGATGAGGCTTCCTTGCAGGGGAAAAAATATTAAATGGGCCATCAGAAGAATGAAATCAGGAGATGTTTAAAATCTTTTAAGAAAGCAAATGAAAGTGAGTAGTAGCAATCCCAGTTGTCCGGAGAGAAGATAAATTGCCTAAGATCCCAGGGGACTCATTCCTATGCTGTACGTTTGGTTTGCTGGAGAAAGGTCAACAAAAATACTTAATACTCTAGTGCTGAGTTATTTTACAAAGACATAAAAACCTGTTGTTGTTTTTGTTTGGTTTTTTCACCTGAATAAAAATATAAATATCTTGCACGTAGCTGAACTGTCTCTCTTGTACTATGATGTAAAACAGAGCAAGGATTATGGTTTACTCATTCTTTTCTGTGTGGATAAAAAAGCATAGTAATTATTAACATTTTTAATGATGAGATAAATTTATCCTGTTAGTTTTAATGCAGACAGAGTTAGAGCTGAGCTAAAGTACTAGATTAGCATGAAAGGAGCAATAAACTTGTTCACAGAACAGCAAAGAGGCAACAAACGAAATGCTTTTTTACTCTGTCTACTATCTGGAGGCACTTCTGGATTAGGAGGGGGTCAGCTAGTGAATTTTGGCTGATGACACTTCTGATTTTTCCCATCTTCAGATATCTCAGCTTATGACAGAGACTGGTCGAGAGGGCCTGACTGAAGCAGCATTGAACCGCTACAATGCAGATAAACCCTCCTTGTACAGCTTCCCTGCTTCCCAGAGCACATATGTTACCAGTGAGGTATCCACAGGCACCTCGGTGGCAGCATCATTTTTTGCCAGGTAAGAGAGATTCCTCAGATTTTCCTTCTCTGGAAACATAATTTCTTTCAAAGGAAATGATTCTGTAGAGAAGAAATAGGGTTGACAGACTACAGCACACATGTCAAAGCATGGCTATAGACACAGACCTATCACAAACTTTCAGGAATGACCTTGAAAATGTTGTTTAATCTGCCTGTACTCATTTACCTGTAAAACGAGGATAATACTTTTACCATATTCTGTAAATCATCTCTTTGATGCTTAATTTGGGGTGAAATGTGATTGCAAACCCAGAATAATACTTGATTTAGTGACCTTTTTAGAGGGATGTATCCCCGAATGAGAAGGGGCCTTCCAAGATATTTTCTAAGATAGGCAATTGTAGAGCTAACTGGAGGCTGTAGATCTGTTTGGTGGCAATCTTCATACTTCTTTATTGAATTTTACTTCCATTCCCATTAGGGAAATTATCAAGATTTCTATTTTCAGACTGAAAAGCTAAGGTTTCTGATTTCAGCTCCCATCCCTGTCATGCCATTTAATTGACCTGAGGGTCTAATTTCAGCCTTGGTACATCCTTTCCGTTGAATATTTAGACAGTGTTAAAAAAAAAATCTTGATGAGATAAAATTTCACTAAAAGGTTCTTACAGCTATCTTTATTAATTTGTTAGTAAAAATGTTTGTTAAATTGGCATAGCAATAATAAGTGAAATATCAATTATCACTAAAGGAAATTTTTTTCTGCAGAAATCAGCTCTTTGTAGAACACAATCTCTTTAGCCCAAGTGAATCCTTAGGTAACAGAAGACATTGAAATAATCCTTGGCTTTGAATGCTTTTTATTAATTAGAAGATTGACTTGGAAAGAGTTGTGAAAATAATGAAATAACAAGAGAATAAGCTGTTATTGTAGCTTTTCCAATCCAATCCAGTGAGAGATCTTGATTTCAAAACATGGAGTGAACTTTGAGTGAATGCCTCAAGCATTTCCAGATTAGCTTCTTTCCCTTGAGAGAGCAAAAATATTAGCAATTCCATATGATTCTATTTTATTTTAAAGGCAAATGGAAAACTTATATAAAGTTGTTGGACTCTGTAAATCTGGAAAGAAGATTTTCCTCTCCTATTTTCCCCTACTAACATGAGGTCTTCATATGTTCAATCAGTGTCACACAGCAAGTGAGTTGAGTAAAAGGATTAAGAGTAGAATTTTAGAAAATCCAGTTATTTGGGGCAGCTCTGCTATTTTTTCTTTATAGATGTGATGCTGCAGTAACCAATGTGAATGATGACCAAGGTCTGCTTCCCTTTTCTGTTTAACAGCAGGCAATTTGAATTAAAATTACTGAATGTACGCACACAATAATATCTAACTGGACTACAGATTAGGATTAGCACATATTTTAGCATGAATTGATTTATGAAGATGGCTTAACACATTTGTTCTTCATTGTTTCACTGTTTATGCTGAGAGAATTCATTTTTTCTTAGTATATTCTGTTGAAATGTGGGAAATGAATTAAATTTACTCAGAGTCTCTTGTATAAATCAGAACATTTTAGGTAAAACTGTTAGGTTCTAGCTGATGTTGTGGATTCTTGGGTATGCTTGGCCCTGCAGAGACCTCATGCTTACACTCTTTATTTTTAAACTGTAGTTAGCAAGACCCAAATGCCTGGTTTAGTTTGGAGTATTGCACAATTAGATTAATACCACTTTCATAAGTCAGTTTTGTGCTGGACTTCAAATTACATCATCTGCTGGTAATTTAAGGATCAAATTCAAGTCAATTTTTCCCTGCTTGATCTTTTCACAAGAAAATCCACAAGTTGTTTTTAAAATGTGAATCTCTCATTATTTTTTTGTTTTGTATCTTGTGCGTCTGTTTGCATTTTTTTTAATGTTGGGGTAAGGAGCATAAGAACCCATGTGCATGTGATTATAAAACATGAAGAAGTCATCAGTGGTTGTCTAACTCATTAAGGTGGGACACTGTTTAGTGTGAAACAGTCTTTTGTATCATGACTATGAATTCTAAACTTTTGCTTTTTCTGATGGTCAGGGACATATGGAGTAGTGACTACCACTTATGTCTGGTTTTGTTGAATGTGTGTCACATACAGTATTTTCACAGTAAGTGAGAAATTATTACAAAACCAGAGCAATTTGCTAATGCAAAACTGAAGTTTTTAAGTAGAAGAGTAGAACATATTCTTTTGAAACCTGAATCATGTGCCACAGTATTGCACTTTGGCTTCCCTAACAAGCAAAGCAAACCTCAGATGAGGCTCAGATATAAGTCATCCATCATCAGGAAGAAACCTAATTAACTAAAATGCTGTAGTATGGAGGAAATGTCAAGGCATCCATGGGAACTTCTGATTGTAATTACTTGAGAAATATCAGGAGTGGAATACTGGGAGCTCATAATTATTCTGTTCTCAGGCACTACTAGTCCAATGGTGACAGTCACTTGACTGCCCTACAACTTGCATGGAGCCAGGAAGAAGTGTCCTAAGGCCACAGTGACTCATTTTTTTTTAAAACCAGGAGACTCATCTGATGTCTCAACAACTGGCTGTTATATTTCATGATCTATAGCTGACAGATTTCCAAATCTGCCAAAAGGGCTACAACTCTTGTGAATCGTCATTTGTTGGGATATTGCTGTAAGGGAACATCAAGATTCCCATGGGGCAGTATGTGAATGTTTTAAAGGAAGAAACACTGAAAACTGTCCAAGTTCCCAGCTGGTAGGCTTGCAAATATTAAATAATACAGGTATAAATAATTAATTTCTAATGGTGATTCTGACACAGAAACTGAATTCAATCAGTTGTGCCCTTACAGAAAAACACCAAATTTGCCTTTCTGTTCAGGGCTATCACTCATTTTTTTGTCTCAGATATGCTTCAATCATGCTAATTTCGTGTCATCTTGTTTCTTACTGGTACACATTTGTGATGAGAATAATTCTTTTAATGAATGTAAAAGAATGTTAAGGTTCTCTACAAAAAAACCATATAGAGCATTTCAGAATTTAACTTTTGCTTTTAGTTTGGGTGTCTTTGTTGTATGAAGCACTGCATGTTTAGGCCATTGCAGGCCAAGGGGTCCTCCAAGCATGATGTAGGAGTGTGACACCCGCAGCAAAGGGACTAGTGTATGCTGGTACTAGTGCTGCCAAAGAGCTGAGGGAAGGGCCTCCTGTTGCTTCGCTCCCGGGTGTCTCTGTGAAGCTCTATCAGACGGAGAGACATAGGACCGAGTCTTATTTGTATCTATGCTTGTTTCTACATGGAGAAAACTTCTGCGACTCTTGACTTCAGCTTTGACCTGACTACTCTGTAAACAAAACCGGACTTCTGAATAAAACTGTCTAGTGACTGGGCTGTAGAGTTTCAAAAGTCCCTCAAAAGGTGATAGCACAATGCAGGAAGTAGAAGTCAAAACCAGACCAGAGCCTTTCAGTTGTCTTTTACAATACCTAGAAGTTTTTGGGATCTTGCTACTCTTCCTTGTTTGCCCCATCACAGTAAGTGTGCTTTCTTGGAGAGGAAAAACTTTTGTTGCATCAGGAGAAAGAAGAGACATAAAAGCCCATTTCACTTGGGATGTAAAAAAAGCTAAACATTTTTGAGGGAGAGATATTTTTTGAGTGTTAGTCTTTCAAGTTCTTTTCTGTTGCTAGTCAGGAAGTGTAACAGTGCATCTTGAACAAAGGCCTGTCTCAACCTGAAATGAGATATATGTAGTCATATTTGAATTAATTGAGCCTAATGGGAATATAGATAATCTTGAAAATAGCCTCAAAAATTTGTTCTGGGGATAATTTTCCATGACTTTATGCAGCTAATCAATAAGCAAGGCCACACAATGCTACTGTTGTTTTTCAAACAAAGTGCAGAAATGTCCAGTTTTTTTAAAAACTTATTATTTTAAGACAAAATAAGAATAGAAAAACTTAGTTTCATGTGTAACTGACATGCAGCTACTCAGTATGTGATAAGCTCTTCTTGCAGTAACCTCCATTCTTGGAAAAAATTCTGATGACCCTTTTCCCACTCATTCCCCATCCCTTGGGGTTTGGCAGCTGGAGGAGTAGAAGGAGGTGAGACAGTGCCTTACTGCCAAGGACCACTGTGAACGTTGTGCTCAAAATGCTGCTGAGTGTTCCACATATTCCCCTTCCTCTCCTGAAAATCCATTTTGAATATTTTTAAAAATTCTCATGCATCTTGCATGAGCTACAAAGCTTATATGAGGACGACATTTGTGGGGCGCTCTTGTTAAAGCTGCTATGCTGTTTTGACAACTTAGTACTCCAGAGGCTCTGGAATCTCACACTTCCCTGGTTTTTTTGCATAGATGTGGTTAACTTTATTTTATCCTACAACTTTTGATGTTTGCTGGTTTTCCATATAGGTACAATATTATGTGAGTTTTGTTGAAACTTTAGTTCTGCCATTGATACTCCTGTAAGTTGTGCAGGTGCACAGCAGGGTATGCAGGCCCACCAAAGGCATTGGTGCTGCCCAGACCTGAGAGATCTCTTGGGAATGAGCCTGTGAACACTGTCACAGAGAGAAAGCTGCTTATCCGTGCCTTTCTGAAAGATCTGTTGAAGTTTTGAATGTTATTTTCTGAACAGTAAATGACTTGTATGATAGTGTTCCTTCCTCCTGAAGAATGGTGGACCCAACTGTAATTTCAAGCCAGTTCCTCCATTTGGGTACTAATTGGAAAGTTCTGGACGTCACCTCAATATACTTTAGAGAAAATAATTTTCTGAGACTTGGGTGGAAACATTTTTGTTTCTTGCTGTCTAAATTTTACAGAATTATACAGATTTTCTTTCTGACAAACTAAATTTAACAGTTAACTTGTGGTTGAATGTCTCTTGGACATTTTGAAGAGCTACATGTATATTAATAGCTAATCAGAGTTTCTACTCTTTTCTGTCACCATGTACTTCATAAGAAATACGTGAAGAGAATGTCAAGATAAAAGATCCACAGACTCTTTCTGTAGGAGTCCTGGCAGAAAGTTTTAAAACATCTGTAAATCATTTTCACAAATATTTCTACCTTCAAAGCTTGTCTTGGACTGACTAGTGGGGGAAATTTTAATCAAAATGATCTCAGTCATCCTGAAAGACCATGAAACATTTAAAACTGACACCTAGGTGTTAGTGCACAACTTCAGTGGCTGGTTTTTAATACTTACTCAACATTCCTCAGAAATGTAGGAGATCTATGTTCAGTCACTGCTTTTCTGTTCTCTCACATTGCTGTGAGAGCCCTAACTGACAGGCTGTTTCTGTTTTCTGTTATTGGTGTTATTTCATGTATATAAATTAAATGCCAATCAGAAGGGAATTGTGACTCTTCTGAAGAGAAAGAAGACTGGCAGTTGGGACATAAAGAATACTCTATACTTCAGTGTAAACAAAATGATAATATCCTAGGGAGAAAGACTATGAGGGTTACGTGAAAGAATAGACAGTGTGTAGTACTGGAGGCAATAATCTGATTAGGACTTAAGTGTCACATCCGGAAGAGGGAAAGCAAAGGTATTTGAATGATCTCTAATTTTGCATGGTAGCTCTATCTTGGGTCCCAAGCAATTTCCAGTGATTTTTTTTTCCCCCTAAAGCTGACACATTCCTTTTGACACTTTTCTTTTAATCAGTTCAAGTTTGATTAAAAGAAAAGTTTTACAAGGTTCCAGACTAGGTTCGTTTCTAACACAAATTGTCTAGGGTATGTGTCTGAAACCATGGTTTTTGAATCTTTGGATACTTGCATGTGGCCATTGTTTAAACATAAGTTTAAGGAAAGATACACACTCTGGACCTGGGTTGGAAATCTGGTTCTAATATGTTTAAGTTGGCAGTAGAGTGTAAACAAAAATAACTTGAACCTTGATGCTGATTAGATCCACTGTATGTTGGCTGTAGACTTTTAGCGTTCATTCACAGCTTAAATACAGATAATGGACCTTGAATTTTAAACAGAATTTAGGGAGTGATCCGTGGAGATATAAAAAAAAAAAAAAAAGCTGAAACTATCCTAGATTATTGTGGAATACTATACTTGCAGAGGCATGCCATCTGCTTAGCCTCAAAGCATATAACTGATAAAAAGGATGTAAATCCTCCTCGTGTTCTTAGGAACAAAGTAATCCCCTTAAAGTAAACAACTCTGTACATTTGAAGTTAACAAATACAGTTTTCTGGCCGAAGAAAGTTTAAAAAATATAATTATCTAAAAGAATCTAAACGAAAAGATTACTTACTGTTCTGGAACAATTTATTTAGCATTGAACAGAGAAAATAAAATTCCAATTCATGAAGGGTTTGCCATTTTTATGTTTTGTTTTTATTGAAATATGCTAAACCTATTCCTTCTGCACTGCACAAGGTGAGTGTTTTCTGACCTGCACTTGTCCCTCATATGGTATGTTTTTTATTGATGCTAATAGCAATCACAGAATAATGTCATTACTGAAATTGTCATCAAGATTTGCAGTTTATGTAACTAGGCTGTCACAGTTTTGAGAAAAACTTACCCTTTTCCTCCTTTTTTCTTTGGAAAATTTTGATATACAGAATATCTCAGAACTTACGGAGGCTTGGGTCTCCTCCTGGGCCACGAATCACCCAATCTGCGTGTATAGATGCGCCATGAATATGCAAATAAACCACGCATGTTGCACCGCCCCCTCATCAACAGAGCGCTGGAGGGCACAGCACCGAGCCCTGGAAGGGCTCCTAGGGAACTGGGACCTGCCGGGAGGTGCCAGGTTCATTCCCATGCCAGGGCTCTCGAGATCCCCTGCCCCCAGGCTCGCTCTACCCACCAGCCATGTGTGCTGGGAGTGAGGTGTCCTCTTGAGCCCCAAGAGCAGAGGAAGAATGGTCACCATGACTCCATTGGATGTAATGAGTGCAGCGCCTCAGCACACGTCCTCACTCCTCCCCCTGCAACCGGTGCTCTAAGCAGCCATGCAGGGACAGGGTTTTGTTGTTGGTGGTGTGGGTTTGTCCCACCACTTCCCCTCGTGGGGCTCCCAGGGTGCAGCTGGTGTTCCCCAGCGCCTGTCGCTGGGTGGACTTTGCCGCCGATGGGAGAGGGGTGTATGTGTGTGTGTGTGCGTGTCTCCCTGTCTCCCTGTTGCTTCCCACTGTTCAGCCTGGTACTTCCAGAGGGCATTCCCTCTGATGCAGGGTATCTTGCATCAGTACGGGGCGAACGCCTCCCAGAAGCCCACAGTGCTTGGCTTCTGGACAAGTTGAACAGTGGGACGGGATGGGGGAGTGAAGCAGGGAGAGGCTGCACATCTGGCATCACTTTCCCCTGCCTGTTCTTATGGTAACAGTGCAGTTGTCGCATCCTGTCCCATCTCTCTGTGCAGTGCCTGACCCTGGGTACCACAGAACCACAGAATATTCTGAGTTGGAAGCTATCCACAAGGATCATCAAGTCCAGCTCTTAAACAGCACCACTGCCTCCCTGGCAGTAGTCGAACCCCTGGCCTCCCGCATGAGAGGTGGGGACACTCACCACTGTACTATTTGTATGGGGACAGTGCTCCCAGCCCGCAGTTCCAGCAGTGGCTGGGGTCAGGCTCACCCTCACTATTTGGGACCCCAGCCATGCACACCTCACCTCTGCAGAAATGGCTCTCAGCCCCTCACTCTGTGGCTGAATGTTCCTCTAAGCGGACAGCATGGGATTTGGGTGCTGCTGCTAGCGCGTGTCTAGGCGTAGCCAAGAGCCTGTGACACAGCCAGGGCAGTGTCTTTATTTCCTGCAGTTTTCTGTGGACTGCAGGGAATAAAGACATGTCCCTGAGTGTGCTACTGTCTCTGGGCAGCTCCCAGTGGCACTGGCAGAAGTGGCGAGAAGCCCCTGCACTGCGGCAGCATGTAACCTCTCCAAAACTCATCAGGCACATAACTCTAGGCAGTCGTCAAGAGAGAGAGAGACCCATCACCATGCCCCACAGGCCATGGCTGTCCCACCCCACAGTGGAGTGCAGGCGCTGCCCCTCATCGAAGCAGAGGTACTGTGCATGTGTAGACCAGGAAGCTCCACAAATGATCGAAGAGTTTTCACTGAAAAATAATCCATGAGGATACGAAAAAGTGAAACTGGAAGTGCGAATATGCAAGGTATGACTGTATTATGTTGTTTCTCTGTGATGCAATGAAATTCTGGTTCTGTAAAGCAAAGGACACATACCATGAATTTTTTTCTGCTTAACAGATTATTTTAAAATGGATGTCTTGTCTCCTATAACTTCTTTCTCATATATATTGCCTGAAAACTAGAATCCCAGAGATTTTCCTCATTCCTGTAAGAATCTGTGGTGTTCAGGTATAACTTTTTGTTTCTATAAATGTGTAAATATTTTTCATAATTTAGTTTTTACTTTCTTATATACATAAATTTGAACTTGTGTCTGGAATTAATTTTCGTTATATGTTTTTATGTGATCATTTCTGATCAATTTTTAAATTAAAAAATTCACCTAGGAATACATTTCTACATACTTTTCCCTCATGTTTTTCTGTTTTTCTCAAGAACAATTCTATGAAAATGTATGATAATCAAGGACCCATTTAACTAGTAAACAAACACTGTCCATCTCTCTGAGACCCTAGAGTTAATAGCTGCATATATTACAGTGAAAAGGGCCAATCATGCAAACACCTACTTAATCTACTTCATGCAATGTAAATGCCTTGTAGAAGTGCTAAGTGTTATGTAGCCTTTATCAAGGCAGAAGGAGGTAAGCAAGAAACTTCTTGTCTTCAGTAATTTGCAGATGACACCAAGCTTGGAGCCCGTGTTGATCTGTTGGAGGGTAGGAAGGCCCTGCAGAGANATAGTCAGACGGGGGCTGGTCTTTTCTCCTTAGTCTCTGATGACAGGACGAGAGCTTCAACAGGGAAAGTTTAGGCTTGATATTAGGACAAGGTTTTTTACTGAAAGAGTGATCTGGATTTGGAATGGGTTGCCCACAGAGGTAGTTGACTCGCCAACCCTGGAGGTGTTTAAGGGTAGGCTGGATGAGGTGTTGAGCGATGTGGTCTAGATATAGATGCTAGGTTAGTTGGACTAGTTGATCTTCAAGGTCCTTTCTAGCCTTATCTATACTGTGATACTGTGATACTGTAATTAGTAATGGCCTTTGTCCAGTGTTTTTGAGATGTTACCTTAGCTTAAAGTTTGTCCTCCCTATTTGTTGTCTGATTGCTGTTATTATTAGGCCTATGAATGACTCCCATGTCTTAGATACTGTGTACCAATAAATGCTTCACATTGCAGGGAAGAGTATAGGATGATGATGATACGGCACTGAGGCCCTGATTATTCTAGTGGTTTGCTAAGGAAAGAGGCAATCTCTCATGGATTTGTATTCCTAATTCTCCTATCTGGTTTCAAAACATTATAAAAATACCTAGGTGTGTTGAAGGTGGACTCCTACTTCTCTCCATACACTAATGTTAAAACAGTGGTAACTTCTTTTCCACTTCTCACTGCATTTTGTGATTTCCTGCTGATTTCAAAAGACTGCAAGGAGGGAGGCTAATAAAGCATAGGGTTTTTTCTTCTAATTTCTAACAGGGCTTCTGGAGTGCCAGAATACTTGTTTTGTGAACATCCACTTCCTGCACCGATTTAGGAAAACTTCAAAGGAGCTGAGGCTATTTCCTCCCCTCAGCACTGCCTTTCCCTGAAACCTGACATATACATTGAGACAAATTGCTAGCAGCATATGCACTAATCCCTCAGCACCTGTTACCAGAGATTCCTGGTGATCAATCTTGCTTTTCACTCTTAGGGCAGTGGAAATAAAAATGGTCAGCATTAATCTTCTGTCTTCTAGTATAGTTGTGACTGCCAACTATAGTATAGGCAACCTCATGTTGATTTACTGTTTTGCATATTTCTTCTTTCCCTTAAACCTTGACATGAGAGTTCTGATTTATAGTGTCTCTATCTTGACTTGTGGAGAGAGAAAGATGAATTGATGTAGTTGTACTGTCTATAGCAGAAAATTATATGCACCACCAGTTGTTTTTTCCCTCTGTTTCTAACAACATCAAACCAACCTTCACTCACAGAGATCATAAATCCATAGTAATGAAACTTTTTCCTAAACACCTGGAAGTTCAGAGTGGCAAACTTCTATTCTGTTTACTGCTCTCCTGTTAGAAGTACTGGTATATTGCTGCCCCAGCAGCCTTGAAATTCCAGCTGTTCTTTACCCTTTCTGTAATGTTCTCCATCATCTGCTCAGCCAATGTTTTCTTAACCTTGAGAGCAGTCTGTTCAACTGCTGAATGTGTGACTTTTCCTTACATTACCAAGGAATACAGACCATTGTGGTTTACCTTGCTCACAGATAAAAACTCTAACAAGAAAGTGTGCTGAAATATTGAAGTATTTGTTTATTGCCAAATAACTTAATATTAGGAAGGTAATTGCCAGTTGTGTTTGTATATACAGTCATGACCCACTGCATTTGACTTCTCCATTGCAACCTTGCTGGTTTGCGAGAAATTTTCCCAGTGAATCTGCCTCAGTGATTCATGGAGCTTCCCGGTCGACACATACGCAGTGCCTCTGCTTTGCCTAGGGGTGGTGCTGGCACTCCCTGTGGGGTGGGACTGGCCCGGCCCCACACAGGGAGGACACACAGTTCCTCCTGCTCCCATGGCATTTATAACCCTGCGCCTATGTGTCTGTGTGCCTGGTCCCTACCGCAGAAGGCTTACCCTCCCTTATGAATGCTGTGGAGCTTCCATTTATAGACCAGCAAGACTACAATAAATGCCGCAGCAAGTGGGAGGCATCACACGGCCTCCCCGCAGGGCTGGGCCGAGCCACCACCGCAGCTGCTGCACCAGGAGGTGGCTTCTTTTCCCCCACGTACATATCGTACGTAAAGGGAAAGAAATTCCAACACAGGTTTCACAGAAATTACAGAATATTCTGAATTGGAAGGGACTCATAAGGATCATCGAGTCCAACCCTTAAATGGCACCACTGCCTTCCTGGCGGGAATCAAACCCTGGTCTCCTGCATGAGAGGTGGGGACACTCACCATTGTACTAAAGTGGATTTCTATTTCCCAGGCTCCCAGAGTGCCAACCAGAGCCTGGGGACACCCCTTTCCTGCTGCGGCCCTGGAGCTTCCCCACCACAGCGGCAGTGCAAGCATGTGTGGTGGCGGCAGCATGGCTGAAGAGAAGCCCAGGGATTCTCCAGGGGGTCTCCCCAGGCAGAGAGGGTTCAGAAACGCTTTCCTTTGCTCCTATGTGTTGTGAGAGCCCATGGGGAGGAGCGGAAAACACTCCCCAGTGCTCCTGATTGGCTGGAGGTGGAGCAATGGGTGTGGCCTGTGTGCATATTAATGACCTGCACATGTTTGTGAATTAGACGTTTCACGAGACCTTCAGGGAGACCCATTCCTCACAAATTAGGAGGTATAACTGTAGTCACCCCTGTGATGTGTTTATAAAATATAAGACCACAGTATACCTATACATGACTAGGTGAAAGAAAGATTTAGAATCTTTTTACTCATCTGTAAATGGAACGTGATGCCTATCTTACAGCTGCTGTCCACTGGCATATTTCAGTCAAACTGTCAGTCTCCTATGAGTCACTCAAGTTCAGGAAAACTTTGTACCACACATCATTACTAGTTTTCTTTCTGGAGATAGACCTATTAAAGAATAAATCAAGAAATTAATGTACATATTCTTAAGTAATTCTATGATTGAGGTATTCTAGAGGTTTTTTCCTCAAGTGTACTTTCTGTTATTCAATAAAGAATTTGCAGTGATTTCTTCAATCAAAACATTGACAGGGTCTGCTATTCAGGTGTCTTTTTCAAGAAATCAAGTCAGAGATTCACGTAGGTTGTATATTAGTTCATTTTTTTTTTAAATAGCCAAATTTAATAGCTTTTAAGCCAGGCTAAAAAAACTCCTGCTGGTAACTAGTGATGCAATCCTTGGTTTTAGTATCCCAACAGTCATAAGAGGAAGGAACCAAGCTAGTTAGTGTATTGTGAGAATTACAACAATAATCTTTGAATCTAAGAATGCTGAATAAGTGAAAGCTGTGGAAATCTGAGTAAAGACAGAAAAAGCAACATGAGCAGAAATTCTAGTTATTTCTTTTTGAATATATCTTAGCATGTGAATTAAGATAAATTGGACAGCATTGTGTCTCTTGTTCAAGCCATCTGTAAGCAAGCTGGGTTCCTAACTTGTCCATAGTGAGCATGTCAACATTGTATGAATGTTCAAAGGTGCCTATTTCTGCTTTTGCTTTTTATTACAGAAAGTGAGACAAATTAATGTAAATATAAACTATAGCAATAGTTATTCCTTTTTCGTCTCCCTCTTCCACCATGTTTGTCCTTTCCTACAGCAGCATCAACATTTTATTAAGACAGGACTATTTTAATGAGCTATGTTATATACTGGAAGTATCTGATTAGTTGTGCAAGGTGAGAGACATTTGAGTTTTGTCCAGCTATGTATTTCTGAAATGTGCAAGATAGCACTGTTCAGAAATTCCTGAGAGCCCCATGACCTCTTGTTCAGATCTGTAATTAGTCTTGGACTTTGTTTGAAGCTTGGTAGTTCTGATTTATTTTGGTTGTTTCCATAGGACTCCACACAACAGGATTTGTGCTCCAAACCTGGCATTTTTACCTCAACTATTACCTCTCATGAGTGAGATATAAACCATCATGAAATTAAAAAAAAAACACCAAAAAAACAAAAAGAAGAGGATAATTTCTTGTATTGTTGAGTTATAGAGCGTTCAGATTTCACATTTTTAGATTGTGTTGGTTTTCTTTTTTCTTTTCCCTGTCTCTCTCCATGTATGAAGGTCAGAAGTAGAACTACATAATAAAAGCTGAGAAGAGTATTCCTATGATTCCACAAGTTGAAAAGAAATATTTTATATTACAGAAGTAATGACATCATGTTGCGAGCTGATAGGAATAAGAAATGCATGTATCTTCTTCATCAAGCTATGCATGGGAATAGGACTAGAAGGAAGGAAAACAAAATAAAACTCTGGAAAGGAAATAGAAGTATTTTACTAAGTCATGAGATTCTAGGGAAACAAGGGACGTAATACGCCACTGGTTAAGGCATATTACCTTACTGTGTTACTTATTTAAGGGTTTATTGGAACAATTCAGGTCCCCATAAACAGTACTGGACATGACACTGATCCAGGGTAAACAATAAAATTCCTATGATGGGATACAATAAAAAAAATAAAATTGAAATATTGCCAATCCTGTTGGAATTCTGTAGAGATACAAAATGCCATAGAACACTAACTGGAAAATACTATTAAACCTTTCAGGTTGTGTTGTGAAGGTTGCTGGTCCCAGATTGTTTGGTCATCTCTGCCAGCAATAGGTGTTGCATCATTGTATGTAATGTCATTTAACCAATAGTAAAGATTATAGACCATGTTTGCAGAATAGAGACCAGTGGACTGAGAAGGATTTCCTGGAAAAGATCTGTGTGTCATGATTAATTAGTTCCATATGAGCTCACAAGGGGACACTGTTGCCAGGAGGGCTAATGAAGCTCTTGAATATCTGTAAGAATAAGAACATATGAAGAGAGTCTGGGAAGTTACTTTAGCTCTGCATTAGGAATAGATTTGGCCACTGCTAGAACACTGTAGAATTCTGATGTCCATTGTCGAGAAAGATGTTGAAAAAATGAAGAAGAAGACTCTGAGAAGAGGCATTATGATGATTAAAAATTTGGAAACCATGCCTTCCAACAGCTTGACTTCAGTTTATCAAACAGATTTAGAGAGAGATGTGTTGACAGTGTGCAGGGAATGTCTAAAGGGAATAGAAATATGATACTAGAGGACTTCAGTGTAGCAGAAAAAAGCATGTCAGGATTTAATGGTGGGACGTTGAATCTAGACAAATTGAATCATAAGGAAATGTATATGTTTCGGAAAGGGCAATGACCTGTTGAAATGAATAAGACTAGCAAAGAGTTGTCTTTTAGAGTCTGTTTTTTAAATCAGAATTGATATTTAGACAAAATAAAGACTGAAATTAACTGTGCTTTTGGGGACTTCAAGAGATTTTATGTAGGGACGATCCATTGCTTTTTCTATGTGGGAAGCTATATTAGAGTCATAGTCTCAACAATCTGAGAAGGCAGTCACTTGTGTGTAAGGGTGCAGAAACAAGAAAAATCACGTGTATTTCTTCTGCTTTTTCAGACAGTAATACTGTAACACATCTTGAGAAAAAATTGCCTTGAAGAATGGAGTAAACTATTATTTTTCTTTATTTATTCAGAAGTGATTAAAAAGTATTTTAATTATTTTGGGGGGGGTTGTTTGTATGTTGTTTATTTTTATTTGATTTGAGGGTTTTTTGTTTGGTTTTGTGGGGTTTGTTGTTTTAGTGAATTTTGTTTTTGGTCTGTGTTTTTTTTTGTAGATGACCTTTGGAGGGTTTTGCCTGCTTGTTTCTGTTAAACTTACATTATCTGTAATTTTCATTTTTTCCTTTTTATACATCAAGATGTGGAAATCTTTGGTTTTTTTTCATACCTTCTCTGGGCAAACATCTGCTCTAGTGGTGCATTGTTTTCCTGATCTTTTGAAATTCCATCTATTACTTGCCAGTTACAGAAATTACATCTGTGTATATGTCATTGGAAAATAAAATTTAAAAAAAAAGAAGCCTTTTTAAAGTTATAAAGGCTTACTTCTTCCTTTGCTAATTAGGTTGAGGATGTCAGTCAGCAAAGGTAATGGGTATTTCCCTTCTGATGTGAACAGATGAGTAAAAATCATGAGATGGGAAAAGAGCATGCTAATACTTTGACATATAAATGAAGAGGAGAATTTAGCAGCAAAAACTTAAATAAAAACATATTGTATCTGAAGACCATGGGACCGGATGGGATTTACCCCAGAGTGATGAGAGAGCTGGCAGACGAACTTGCTAAACCGCTCTCCATCATTTATCAGAAGTCTTGGAGCACAGGTGATATCCCGGATGACTGGAAGTTGGTGAATGTGACTCCCATACACAAAAAGGGTCGGAAGGATGATCCAGGAAACTACAGACCTGTTAGCTTCACCTCGGTCCCTGGCAAAGTTATGGAACAGATAGTGCTGAGCGCTATCATGCAAGACCTGCAGGATGGACAAGAGATCACGCCCAGCCAGCATGGGTTTAGAAGGGGTAGGTCTTGCTTGACCAACCTGATCTCTTTTTATGATCAAGTAACTTGCCTGGTGGATGAGAGGAAGGCTGTGGATGTGGTGTATCTGGATTTCAGTAAAGCATTTGACACAGTCTCCCATGATATACTCCTGGGGAAGATGGCAGCNGTGCTGGAACGAGTCCAGAGAAGGGCAACTAGGATGGTAAAGGGGCTGGAAGATAAGCCCTATGAGGAGTGGCTGAAGGAGCTGGATCTGTTTAGCCTAGAAAAGAGGAGGCTCAGGGGTGACCTTATCACTGTCTATAACTATCTAAAAGGAGGTTGTAGTCAGGTGGGGGCTGGTCTTTTCTCCTTGGTCTCTGGAGACAGAATGAGACGTCATGGTCTTAAGCTTCAACAGGGAAAGTTTAGACTTGATATTAGGACAAGGTTTTTTACTGAAAGAGTGATCTGGATTTGGAATGGGTTGCCCACGGAGGTAGTTGACTCGCCAACCCTGGAGGTGTTTAAGGGTAGGCTGGATGAGGTGTTGAGTTATATGATCTAGATGTTGATGCTAGGTTAGTTGGGCTAGATGATCTTCAAGGTCCTTTCCAGCCTTATCTATAATGTGTTACTGTGTGACAAATACTTTGGGGCAAGTGTCTGTGTTTGAAAATTATTGAACTGATGAAACCAAGGTTAAAAAACCCAAAACCAACCCAAACAAAAAACTACAAAAAAAATCCTAACTTTTTCACTTGATGGCTCATAAAATCTGAATAAAGTCCTTCAAGGTGTTTTTTATAGGATGATAATATTTTTAATGTGTGTAGTTATGGTAGCATCTGGTTCCCATCTCTGGGAATTCAGAGAATCCGCAGGCACCAACATGCTGTCTGCTGCAGAGAAGCTCTACATTGCAGATAAACATTTCAGACAAGTATACAGTATGTAATGTAATGTAATGTAATTGTCTGCAAGCTGGAAAGATACTGGGGTTTGCTGGAAGGAGGCAAAATCTGTATCAGTAAATTTTGATTAACATAAGCATAGGAGCAACCCTTGAATTAAATTTCTTTTGTTCACCTGTGAAGAGTGGATTGATGAGCTAACAACACCTGAACCAATAAGATTAATCAGTCAGAGAAGGCAAGCAAGGCATTACTAAGGTAAGAGTGATCAGGGAATTTCCACAGACTATATCTTTCACAGAGGTATCAAACAATGGGATCAGTAAACTAGTTGTCCACAAATATGAGCAGGAAATATAAAGGGCTTTTTATGAATAATCACATTTCTTTAGTGTTAATGACAAAGGAAACCTGAATTTGTCTCATTCTGTCTCAACACATTTGCCTTCTAATGTTTTAGCCTCTCTACAAACAGGATCTGTGTGTAAGTACACAATAGTCATACTGTTGTCTTTTGTGATGTTATATTATGTCATGGTAAAAGTTTGTTACAGGTTGTTTCACAGAAAGCAAAATCTTCAGGATGCCTTGAATGTGGGCACTGATTTTTTTCATTTATATTGCGCTCAGCACATTGTTTTGCTGAATGAGTAGTATGGATGAGAAAATAGAAGAGGTAAATTTTTTGTTTCTCTTATGGCTAGTGATGGACTAAAACTCAAGAATCAAAACCAATATGCCTTTAAGTACAACTCTGTTCTTGAATGAAGGGCATACCAGGACGCAGCTTATGCCCATATATATATATATATATATCACCTCTTCTGTTTACATATATATATATATATACTGTATATATGTTCTCAGAAGAGGTGATAGCAGATACCTGTTGTGCCCCAGGGAACCACCACTGTACTGTATGAATGTGCCTGGCTTGTGTAGCAAATGAGAATTTAGTTTAGTGTACTTCTCCAGGAAAATGGAGAATTGGGTTCTAGGCATCCCTGAACCTGAAAAGAGTGAAAAATGACAGCTTGTGCAGCCCAAAAGAATACCTTCAGATTATATGCAAGGATGGAATAGGTGCTTTCTCTTGTCTCTGACGATAAGGTCACCTGAGGATGCTTCACCGCAGTGAGAGGAGGGCAGGATCCACAGGGCCGCTGGGAACAAGTGAAAAGAGAAAACCCTTCTTTAAATGGGCACCTGGTGTAGCGGGTGCTGACAGGGGCCATTCTCTTCTTCCAGCAGGCACATCTAAAAGAGAAGGGAGGTAAATTTTTGACTATATCCAGAAAAAAATTTGGGGATGTGATTCAGTTTCCCACACAGGTGCCTAGTTCTGTGCTACAAAAGTGCTGTGGTCTAGGAAAGGAACATTGTTTCAGAAATGTCTGTCTGCAGTTCTCCTTATGGGTCAATTTATGTTTGCAGTATGCAAAGATGGGGTGATATTAAGCCAAGTGCCTCAAACTTCCTATACTGTTTGTATAGAAATTAGGTGCCTAAGGTTTTAACTCTCCCATTAATAGAGCTGCTAAGAAATTGCCATGCATAATGATGACTGCAATGCAGACTGAAGTTTACACCTGGATCCAAAGAGTATGTGCAGACTAAAAGTTTCATGTTTTACTTGTGTTAAAAATGACAAGTACATTATGAATACAAAACAATGTATTCCTACAATAAAAAAATTGAAATTGCTGAAGAGGCCGGGTTTCCAAGAGCAATGAAATGGGAATAATTCAGAAGCCTAGTTCCCATTTTTAAAAAGTATTGAAGTGTTTATGAGCTTAATTAACAGTGACTACCACTGGAATCTAGATACTTGCACATCTAAGTGCCTTATGAAATTGTACCTGTGAAGTGATTACAACTTCTTCACTACTTTCAGGAGGCAGATCTTACAGCTGTGTTCTCATTCTGATTTATCTCTGGTTCTGCCATAAAGTACTATTCTTGAATTTTGGAAATCACATTTATATTTAATTCCTGACAAATAACTACATTTAAGCCTCAAACACATTATACATTATGTTAGCTCCAAGGGACAATATCCTAAATGAAAACAGATCCTTTTATTTTTCTTCATGCCAGCTCTTTGTTAGTAGAATGGCAATTGCACACACGTATTCCAGATGTTCATGGAAACAAAATTCCTCTTTAATTTACAGCAGAATCTGGTTTTATCCCTTGCTGGCTTTGTATTTGTCAAGCACATGAATGTTTAAAGCCTTATACTCAAGTACCTATGGTACCTTTTCATGCTTCTTAAAAGCTGATGTTTATAAAATCACTGAATAATTCAGATTGGAAGAAACCTCCAGAGGTCTTCTAGTCCAATTCCCTGCTCAGAGCAGGTCTGGTTAGATCAGGTAGCTCAGGGCTGCATTTCATGGGGCTCTGAATAGCTCTGGATTAACTTTGTACAACTTCTGAGGTCAGGTTCCCATGGCTGGCCATGCTCATGGTGGAAAAAAAATGCTCTTTATATATAATTTGACCTTCCTGTGTTGCAATTTGTGTCTTTTGCCTCTCCTTCTGTCCTTTTGCATCGACAAGAAGGGGTCTAGCCCTATCTTCTCTGAACCCTGTCATCAGCTGTAGACAGCACAAAGAGCTCCCCTTCACCTACCCAAGACTAAGTAAATCCTGTTGTCACAGCATCTCCTCCAACATTGCATGCTCCAGCATCTGATCACTTGGCAAAAGGATCATAGTGTCATTGGAAGGAAAATCATGGAGATGTGCTGTCAGTACTGCTGTAGGGATACAAACTGCTTATATGGGAGCTCTGGCCATTTTGCAGTTTATATTTTGCTGGGACTGGTCACGTTCAAAATCTGAACTGTGATTTGGGTTTTAATCTCTGATCCCAACTGTATTTTCCATCACTTTTACCTAAGCAATACATAGTCAGGAGAGGATAAGCTGATCAAATATTTGGAAAGAAGATGTGTGATTTCAGATGTAGCAATTCCTATAGCTAGTGTTTTCTTTGGTCTTCTAGCAGTGAATAGGGGCAAGCAACACTGTGGAACCCCATGGCAATTATGCATATTTGCTTGGCAAAGTTCTTGGCTGGCAGTCAAACAGCCCTGACAGCTGAGCCTCTGTTTCTCATACTCAGGAAGTGTTAAATATTGATGTTTCTTAGAAAAAGCCATCATCGCAGATTGAGCTGGTTTGAGCACCGCATGATTGTGTAGACTGCAAAAGGGTTTTTCCATGCAGACTGCTGCTGTGGGCTATGAGGGATGAAGGCTTAGCCAATGTCATGGCCTTGTCACATGCTGCAGAGTTGGGAGCTCTCCATGGAGGTGACAAGACTGGGCAGACAGGGCCTGTCCTACCACCCAGCCAGCAGAAGCTCAGGGGCACCTGAGTAGTCCTGGGCATTGGGCTCTCTCCTGGGACAGGTTGAGGCCAGGCAGGGATGTGGGCCCACAGAAAGACTTGGCTCAGTGGGACCCACAGGAGGACTAGACTATGGGGAGCTGGAGACCAGCCCTGCAGTAAGTGTGAGGCTGGAAAGGGCTGCAAAACACCAGTGCAAGCTGTGAAAAGTTCTCTCCAGCCTCAGCTGGTTCATGTGGGCTGCAGCTGTGGGGGAGCTCAAGTTCAGCAAAGCCTAGGATTAGAAGGTGTAAACCCAGAGCTGCATCTGTCATGGGGCTGCAAAATCATGGAGCAATGTCACAAAAATTTCTCCCTTAGTGATTTGCAGAGAAATTTGGCTGAGGAACACATTAATGCAGGTGTAACAGGAGGAATTGCTACATTGCCTACAAAACTCACCATACTGTAAGCATCTTCCAGATTCTCAGAGCATATCCCAATCTTGGGTCTGTATCCCAGGGGAAACATACCAGTAAATAAACCTGTCAGACCGTAATTTTTTTCTGCATTGCTCAGTTTGTTTAGTACTCTTTATTTTCACACTGGAACTAGCATATTTTCAAACTTTTTTGTCTTCCTCTGTGGAGGGTCATCAGATATAATACAGCAGTGGCAGACATCTTCATGAAGCTTGTTTCATTGGCAGCTAACTAGCGCTGCTTTGGTTTTCTAATTGCTTCAGCTGCTACTGGAAGGATGAAGAGTCAGAAAATTCAGTCCAGGCACAATTCATTTTGCATACAAGCCACAGAAAAACATCAGAAAGTGCTAATTATGTTTTACAAGTTGAGCTCTAACTGCTTATGTGTCTGTTTGCAAACAAGAAATTCCCTCCACACGCACATGGATGAAGATACAAATTTGATACTGAAGCTTTCAAATACATACTTGACTATAAATTATCTTCAGACTTTCATCCTTAGTATGGGTATCAGAATAGGAGTTTGTTTAACTTGCTCAGTGAGTCTTTCTTGACTTTCTTGACTAGTTGGAACTCCTGAATTTTAGCCTACACTTCCCTGGCAAGCACAGAAAAATGAATTCAAAGTGTACAGTGCTCACAGAATGTCCTTGTTCACCCTCAGTTCTTGTCTTCCTTTCCACAATACCTGATAATATGTATATCAGTACAGAAAGGCTACCTTGGCTCTGTTTGTGGAAAAAAATAAATTGTAAACTACTCTAAACAATACAAGCTTGAGAACTGGTGCTTTCTATCATGTGTAAATTTGGATGGGAAGGTAAAATTTATGGTCTCTATGTGCAAATTTTGATTATCAAACAAGTCTCTAAGTGATGGTTGTAGACAGAAAAGAGTGGGCTAGTATCTTTATATAAACATTCATGCAGGTTGTTGAATTAGTCATTATAAATTTAATCCATGTCAAAACTTGATTTTAAGAAATTGTCAGTCAAAACAGTGTTACCTTAATTGCTGTTAAAAAATCAGTATTGTAAATTGTTCCTATAATAAGCCTAGGTAGCCTAGGAGGTGTTCAGTGGCACAGAGTGCTCTCAGAGATCAATTTTCCTATAATTTAGCACCAGAAATTAGTCTTTTCCTTATTTCTGTTTTTTTTTTTTTTCTCCCCTTGCTCCCCAAGTTCAGTACAGTTCCACCCTGCTGAAAGGTGGATATGACCATGCATATGGCAGTGGAGTCCTTCAGGACAAATTGTGTTTGTGCTTAGAGTTTTGATGGAGTTTTTCCTGCAGGGATATGGCCAGGGAACAGCAATGCAGGTTATGCCCCTGAATCCTCAGGTGAAGAAATGTACTTCAGGCATTCTGCAGACTGGTGGGGATTCACCCCCCCTTGCCTTAGGGCAGGACACTTGCCTGTCCCACATGTGCTGTGAGACTTCTCGCTCTTGTTTCGCATCTTCTCCTCCCTCACCCTCCTCTGTCCACTCATCCATTACTGCAAGGGGCTTTCTGCTCTGCCAAGTGGATTTGAGTTGCTGTGTCAGGACTGGACAGAAACCTTAAATGTAGATGAGCTTAAAAGGTAGGTGATGATTGTTGTTGACCTGAAGCTTCTACAATTAAGTTATTTGCTGTATTTTTTGAACTTCTCTACCTTTTTGAAACCACACTGTTGCTCATGGAGATCCACTTATGCACTCTGCAAAACAGCAGCATATTGAAATTAATAAGGATTAATTAATAAAGAATTAAAAGAAGGCAATATAATTAATGCCAATCAGCATGAACACGTAGAAAATAACTCTTGTCAAAATGACTTGTAATCTCATAAAAAAGAAATATCAAGTAAAGTTGATTAAATATAATTGCATTGATGTAAAATTTGGTAGTTGATGACTCTTACGTCTACTGTGTGTGTCAAGACATGCAATGGCTGGGGAATAAAGACAGGCTTGGAGTTGAAATAAGGTCTTTACTCTCAAGGCAGTTAACCATTGCAGATTGAAGGCTGGTAAAAGGTCATTAATAATGACTTCTGTAAATATGCATTCAGATCTGTGACCATTAAATAAGAGAGCAACCATAGTGACCATGATGCTCTTTTCTGGGTGTATAAATCAGTAGAGCTCAAAATGGGAATGCACTGAACGTAGACTGGGTGAGAGTGAGAGGCAGCTGGGCACTGCTTGCTGAAGTAGGAATGAGGTTGTGAGTCAGATGGGGCCAGGAGACAGAGCTGCGAAACTATGTACTCTGAGGAACAGTGAAGTAACCTATGTGCTTTTTAGTGAATTGCCATTTATGTTAAAATTTATTTAATTTTTAATTTGTAAATATGTTTTTCTAAATTTTTCTTAATTGCACAAATTCTCAGTTTTAAAATTATGGATCTCTCTTCCACCTACCATCATGATGCACAGCACTTGATATTTTGACCATATGACTTTTTTTTTTTCTTTTTAAGTTAATTATGTAGGAAGTTTCTGATGAATATGAACAAGGGACATACCACCTCCACTAAAAAAATAGGGAAAAAATCATGTACCTAAGTAAGTATTTGGTTGCTGCCACTTTTTATTAACATTATATAGTACCTTCTATTACTAATGCAGCATTTAAACCTGTGGAGAGACATTGGTCAGAGTATGACACGGTGTTCAAGCATCATCACTTTGAGAATGGTTACTAGAAGGATTTTGTCTTAGGATAAACTTGGGTGAAATTGGAACGGGAGAGCCATGGAGGTTTCTTTAGGACGCAATTCCTTCCTTTCTTTGCCCTTATTCTAAGTCAGATTTAGAAGTTTGTAATTTCCTTCTGGCTAGCTTCCAACATTGTGTTTTGGTATCCCTTAATCAATTTAGTTGCACCAACTAACACAAAGGTGAAAAGTAACCATTGAAAATTAATCCCTTTCTTCCACCCTCTTATCTAGTCCTTGCCTACCTGCTGTGGTGCAAAAGGGTCAGTTGTGATAATAATTTTTTAAAAAAAAATTAAAAAACCCTTCTCAACAGAAGTACTGTCCCATCCTGAATCCTCTCTTTGCATCAGTGTAAAGCCAGTTAGACCTGCCAAGAACAAACCCAACATAATTGGTCTGCACAAGTTGCAGATTGTTTCAGTGGGGTGAAAGGAATCAGAAATACAAACTGTTTAAAAATAGGTACTGATCATCTTGCTCTGTTGTTTTGCTCTGTGTGATTGCCTTCTACTAAAAGGTTCTGAGGAAAAGGAGGTACACTCTTGCCTATGCTCTGAGTCTTTAGGGAAGCTCAGCACCTCAGTGCCATACTACTTGGGATGGTGGCTGTTTGTGTGTTTTTTTCCCTACTGTGATAATAAGTGTGGCTTCTACTTATCTATGATTTGAGCAACCTTGTTCAGAAGTTCAGAGAGAAAAAAATCTATTTGCCTGTTTGTAGTTTTTTGATCCTGGACAGAATGCAAAACCTTTCTTTGTTTCTGTCTTTTAACAAATCTGACAGACTGAAAGACCTCAGAAGTGTCAAGCCTATCTTTAGCAAGGCTCTTACGCTCCTCTCATGTTTCCTCATATTGGCTCCTTCTGGTCCATACCTGCCTCACCAAGTTATCACAGATTATTTTTGACAGTGCATGGACAGGTATTGGAGAGAGAACCAGATCCCACTGAAACCAACAGAAGTCTTTATTATGAAGGGTCAAGATATTTGTAAGGTGTCTGGTAACAGTTGTGTGATACATATTTATCACTTTTGAAGTAACATCACATTTCACAGATACTTCACTGCTTTGGATAAGGTAACTTTAGCTCAGGGCTTCATCTTCTTTCTGGAATAAATCTATCTTTACTTGTGTAGAAAGAAGGCTTTAACTCTACAGAAACTTTGTCAAAAGAATGGTCTGTGAGACTATAGCTGATAATTAACAGGATGCCAGACAAGGTAGTTTAGATACTACAATATGAAGAGCTTGTACTCATTAACTCCATATTCCTATTAAACTCAAATTTATTTTCACTCTCTCCTCTTCTTTTTGACATTTGGATTATGTATTGTACACAATGTCATGGGCCACTGGACAGTCATTTGAATGCAGCTTGCTCTGAATAAATGATGCTGAACAGCATTACGCAAGCCTTGGTCCTTTATAAAGACAATTTTTAATTTAAATTATATTTTAACTAAAAACAAGGAAAGAAACTAACTAAAATGAAGAGGTATTTCAGCTGACATAATCAGTAAGAAAGAATGAAAATCTACCTGTCACAGAGTTCTCTGACACCATTTGTACTCAAAACCTTTGCATTATCATCTTGATTGATAACTGGAGAGGAAAGAGTTACCTGAGGAGTAATATCAAATCAGTACTTTTATGTACACAGAAATTCTGAATAGTATCAGTGGAGCACCTTTCTCAGTTACATGAATGTTAACCCATGTTTTTTAATGCGTGGTTTTCATCACGTATATTTAATACTGTTGACACAATTCTCTTTACGGATCTTCTGCTCCTCCTAAATGTCCCTGAACCAGTGGCCATGGTAACCCTCACTTGATGTACCTTATGTTACCTCCAACACTGCCTTACTAGGGCTGGTTGCTAATGAGCATCATTTGCTGGTTCATTTGTACAAGGTCATTCTTAATTTCCTTCTGAGTTTAATGTCAGCTCAGCATTGAAGAATCTCAGCACTAGTATCCCGAGGGTGGTTTTTTTGCCTGGGAGAAAAAAAATCGAATATATACATATTTCAATATAAAGAGTACCCTGCTTAATATTTAGCTGATGTGTCATCTTAACAGTTTGGTTTTTGTTTATTCATCTTTTTATTGTTGAAATATGAAATTGTACCAATTCATGGTTCTGCATTACATGTCTGGATCTTCTTTGTGTTCATTCTAGTTCTGCAGATAAGAATTTAAAAATGCAATGGATTTATTGCTGTCTGTCTGTCTGCGGGCTAGTGTATAGCAAATGGAGCTCTATTAACATATGATTATATAGTCCTGCCCTTGTTAATACATTAATTGTGCATCATTGTTCTGCTAACTGACAGAGCCCTATCTGACTTCAGCTCTTTCTGTGGTCTGATTAGGCAGCACTGTCTGTATCAGCATGGCTTTCAGCAGAGCCTCCCTGGCAGAGAGGTCTTACTGAGGAGTAAGAAACCATGGCCAGAATTGCTGAATAGTTGAACATTTTTTCCTTTAAAAAAATGTAGTGTCTCGAAATTATTACTCAAAATACTATCAGTTCTGTTTTAAGTTTCATTAGCATTACAGAGCTCATAAAGTCATGGGAGACAGGATTTCTTGGGCCCACATTCAGGTTTTTCTGCAGGAAGCATAGAGCTATGTGTACACCCTTTGCAGGAGGGGCAAGGCTGATCACCTACACCAGAGCTCCCTTTGATGCTGAACAAGTGAGTGAGAAATGACACAGTTTTCTTTGAGCTTCAGCATTTTAGATTGTCAATGGGAAAATAATAACCTTGTGAATTTGAAAACAGAGTTTTTTTAATGCTCAGGGTAATGAGAGGACAGTGAAAAAAGGAGCCTCTCTTTTAGCAATTTGCCTCTTTTAACAGCATTTCAGATTGAGAACAGCAAGGTGGTTTAGGGTTTAGCAAGACAAATGATATGCAAAACATTAAATGGTGCTTGAAACTCCTTAGCTGACTTGACTGTTCATTGTAGAGGATATTGGTTTGGAGGTTATTTACTGAGCTTCCTTCTCCAGTCATTTCAGTGCTAACTCAAAAATCACTTATGTAACCATTTCTTAAAGGGAATACGAAACCACTTTTGGAAATTCTTTTCCTAAACAGTATTGCTAGTAGTTGGGTGAGACTTGCTGAGTCTTCTAGTACTGTCGGGTCATGAAACTAATTAATACTTCCATTGTAAATGACATATCAGCTGGAGAAAATGGCACTGAGAAGCTGGTTACAAGTGAAATATTTCTTTTCCTTAAACATCATGACAAACCTGCAGTAACATAAAGTAGTAATCAGGTTCCGTTATCACTACTTTGTGAGAAATAAAAGTGAGTTTTCTGGAGCAAAGAGAAAGACAGATGAAGGGTAGTGTTTAATCCTGTTTTTATCACATCTGAAGAGAAAGCTGCAATTATACCTTAAAAATAAAAAAAAAATTCAATTTAAACAACAGCAGAAACTGATTCATGGTACTTTGCATGTCCCATGATGCTGTGTATGCTGTGTGCATTCATCACAATGTTTAGTCAGGGACGTTTGATCTTTAAAGCTGAAAAGACTATGTACAAGACAGTGAAACCTGACTGATTTGTGAAGTCACTTAACAGAAAAATAGCTAATTTCCTTGACCAAGAAATGGACATGTTTCAGTGAATCTATAATATCTGTTTGAAAAAAAAGCCAAAAAGGACTGTGAAAAACAAGTTATATTTGTAAGGATGAGAAGTGTCTGGAAGGGAATGTCTGAAAAAGTGATCTGAGTTTTTAAAGAATAGGCATAAAATGGAAAAAAAATTAAGCATGCTACTACTTTGTGCTTTTTTCTATCCATAGATGGTGATGGAATACTTGTACAATGTGCCAGTGTTGGCACACCACCCCATTTCAACTACCAGTGAAATAATCAACAGAAGCGTTTGATTAATTGTCATGTGATGGATTGGAAAAGATCTTCTCTATATCCGTGGGGTGTCCCAAGCTTAATTTTAGATGCCTACAAAAAATCCACAAGTTTATGAAGGGCCAAGCCATACATAATAAAAACTGTGTTTTTTTCAGAGTAATGAGTCTTCTGAAGACATAAAGCAATTGCAGATTAGTGGGTTGTAAGTACAAAGTACTGTGTTTGTTTGTCATGGCTGCTGTTTTAGCACTGAGCTGTGTTAGCAGAAAGCTACTGTGTGAGTTTAGTTAGGTTTGCTGGTGAGAAGGAGCTGAACAAGCACCAAAGCCAGCTAGTGAAGAGGAGAAGCCGCAAAACTGGAGTCAGTTTGCTTAATGCTTAAAATCTGCAGCAAGAGGATTCTGAAGGCAGTTGAAACGCCCAGTGCGGGGTGGCTTTATAAGCATGGTGACAAATATGGCACCATCTCCCTGTGTCCAGATGGGTTGCTACAGGTTAGAGCGGCTCCTTGGATTGAGGCCTAGCTACTGCTGCCTGTCACGGGGATCCCTTCATTGTGTTAGCCATCAGAGAAGCATCCTTTCTCTGAGAGCATAGGCTGACTACGATCCAAAAGTACTCATTAAGGACAAGTATATTGTTATTTCACTAAAGGTAAATAGCAAGAAAGGAGACGAAACAGCAAAAGGTCTCTGTGTTCTTACTGAGATGTTATCCTTTCCTTGCAAATCTTTTAAAGATAGCAGCTTATCCTCCTACTCATAAGACACAGTCCAAGCTGCTGCACTGTTCACATAATATTAAGGTCTTGCTTAGGTACCGGCTGCCATTTGTCTGTAGTTCTGTCTATAGACAAAAGTCTTTCTGCACTGGTCTCCACTGCCTCCTACATTCTGGATTTTCTGAGGAAAGGAATCTGCATCTAAGAAGACTGGCGTTTCTTCAGTAGGTAGCTCCTCTTTTATCTTGCTTTACTGAAGAGCCTGATATTCCTTCAGTTAGACTAGATGATCCTTGTGGGTCCCTTCCAACTCATAATATTCTCTGTGTGTGTGTGTGTATGTGTGTGGTAGCATCTTATCTTTGGTGATTTTTCTCTGGTTCTTGTAGCTTATAGCTTCTCCCTGTATAATTCTGTAGGGTCAGATTAGTTATTGTCTTGATCTACCTCCAGGGTAAAACGGATATGCATAAAATAGGTAGTGATCTGATCACCCTTGTTCTCTGCAGGACAGCTATGGGGAGATATGTTTCCTGTTTCTGTACAAAAGAGAAGGTGGCTTTAAAGACTGAGCAGAGGGCTCTTGGTAGGTGAAGTTTTTCACCTGCTTTTCACAAATAGGGAAGATCTGGTGGGTAATGTGGATGTTGGAGTTTGTTTGGGAGGTAGTGATCACGAGATAATAAAATTCTCAATAAATAGTGCAGCAAAGAGTGGGGCCATTATAACAGCTGAGCTGGATTTCCATAGGGCAGATTTTGGGTTATTTAAGGAACTGATTAGGAAAGTTCCTTGGGAGGTGGCTCTTAAAGATAAGGGGGCCCAGGATAGCTGGGAGTACTTCAAGAATGAGATTTTCAAGGCACAGGGGCAGGCTTTCCTGGTGTGTTGTAAGTCAAGATGGAAGGGTAGACGGCCGCCCTGGTTGAGTAAGGAGATCTTGAATGAGCTAAGAGTTAAAAAAAGGATGTATCATCTTTGGAAGGAGGGGAAGGTAACTAGGACTTTGTTTAGAGATGTTGTCAAGTCATGCAGAAAAAAAAGTAAAGCCTTTGACACTGTCCCTCATAACAAACTCCTGGTGAAGCTGGAGGCTTGTGGTTTGGATGGGTTTACAGTGGACTGGATCAGGAGCAAGTTGGATAACAGAGCTCAGAGAGTGGTGGTTAATGGTGCTGTGTCCAGCTGGAGACCGGCCACTA